>CALYLW010000012.1:1075000-1452500 GCA_944989445.1 Ampullaceana balthica | reverse complement strand
CTTTCAACCAAACAACAAAGCATCAAACTAACCTTAGACAAAATAGTCCTGGAAAAAAATGACAATCCGACATATCTAGGAGTTACATTTGACCCAAGGCTAACCTGGAGAAACCAAATAGATAACGCACAAAAAAAAGGAATCCAAAGACTGGCGCTGATGAAAAAACTAGCTGGTTCAGACTGGGGCGCAAACCACTCCATCCTGAAGAAAACATACACCAGCTATATAAGACCTACCCTAGAATATGGATCCACAGTGTGGAGCACAGCAGCCAAATCCAACCTCCAAAAAATAGACAAAGTTCAAAACCTAGGGCTTCGAATAATTACAGGAGCAATGAAAACTACCCCAATCAGAGCAATGGAGGACCTAGCTACCCTAAGCTCTATGGAAGTTAGACGAGAAACAAAAACCTTAACGCAGTTCACCAAATTAGAAGCATCAGTACATCACCCTCTAAAACCCAAGCTGCAAAAATCCTACTCAACTAAAAGACTCCAAAGAACAAACTTTATACAAGAAGCCAAACATCTAAAATCCAAACATAAAATTGATAACATTGTGATTGAAGCGACACATCCCCACAGCCACTTCCCACCCTGGGACCTAAGTCCACCTCTAATAATCAGAGACAACTTAATCAACATAGGAAAAAAATCTGACTACACAACAGACATACTAAAAGTAACAGTAAATAACATCATCAAAGAACAATATCCTGAAAATTCCTGGATAAGAGTCTACACCGATGGCTCCTCAGAAAAAGCCACAAAAAATGGAGGAGCCGGCATTCTTATAGAGTGGCCTAACGGAGAACACCTTGAAAAAGCAACAGCCATAGGAAGTCTCTCAGATAGCACTAGAGCTGAAAGGAAAGCACTAGAGCTTGCCGCAAAAATTCTAACAAGTGACCCCCACTCTAAAAACAGTCAGATTGTCATCCTCACTGATGCTAAGACAGTGCTTCAGTCTCTCAAAAACCCAAACACTTTGATCAATCAGACACTCAGTACAGAACTATTGAAACTGAGCAAAATAACAAAAGAACTTATTCTCCAATGGATCCCTGGACATGTGAATCTTGAAGGAAATGACACTGCTGACTCCTTGGCAAAAACTGGAGGCAGTCAAAACCAGGCAGAGCCATCTCTACACCACGAAGAAATCAAGGCAATGCTCAAAAGAAGTGAATCTGAAAGATGGTCCGAGCTCAAAGAAAACCACCCAAAAAGTGATGCATACTTCAAACTCCCCCGCAAATCACAAAACATCATTTTCAGGCTAAGGACGGGACACAACAAACTTAGGCAACACAGTCCGATGTTCCGCAAACTTCGAATTGGAGAAAGCGAAATGTGCCCCTGCGGGATAGCTGCGGAAAATGCGGAACATGTTCTCCAAAACTGCCCTCTGTACCACCATACCCGGACAGTCATATGGCCCCAGGAAGCTACCCTCGATGACAAACTCTATGGTGGACTGGAACAACTGACAGCCACAGCGCAGTTCATCACAAATATAGGACTTGCTATCTAAATCCTCTATCAAAAGATTTTGAGAACGAAGAAGAAGAAGAAGAATTTGTAATATCTCGTTATTTATTTATTTATTTATTGATGTTCAAATAAATTCATTTAGTAGGTTACATGGTATTACATGGTATTATACACGAATATTTTCTTTGAAGGATATGCACCTGATCAAAGCTTTCTTTTATTTTCTTTTATAACTCTATCCATGGACAAAAACAATTCTCCTTGAACTTCTTCTAAAGATAGAAACACGTCCCCTGAATTTTCCCCCATGCACTTTTTTTCTCCTTTTAACTCGGCGTTCAGTTGATATCTCCAACTCTTCACAAATTGTTTTGACTGACTTAACAGCGTTTTGTATTAGCACATGTCTTAGTTCCATGACATAGGTTTGCATTAATTATAAAAAATAGAAGACGTGTTCCCATAAATTGAGATAACATAAAAAAGAAAAAGATTGCATTGAATATAGTAAAATTCCAGCATCTGATCTCGTTTAACTAGTTTTTTCTTCAGATGTCAATTCCTCCAAAACGCTTGACATTTTAAAGTATGTTTTTTCAAAATTATTTATGCCTATTGCGGTGTTTATTAACGGAGAAATTTGAATATTTACATATTCGTGTCATAATTCAAATAACTATTTACACATTACTTTAATTGGATAGACGTAACATTTTTAATGAATAATCGTATTTTAATAAATAAATAAATAACGCACAAATTATTTGTTCTACTTTAATGCAATAAAAACAAAATAAATTTAATTTTTAATAATTCCATTACAATAATTTTTAAAAAACTGAAACAGTAATGTAAATTACTAATTGCCAGTAAACACAATATTTGAACCACCATGTAGGTACTTGTTCGCGATTCATTCAGAGCATGTCGAAATTCCACGCAAAAACAGTTGTGGCGATAGTAATAGCACATAATATTCGGCACAGCGGTGATGTGCTTTTGTGTGTAGTTTTCATATAAAAGCGTCATCTGTGACGTATACCCATTAATTTTCCAATCAAATCGATACCTTTTTTGAGCGATCTTAGATTTTTGAACGGATTTGCGTTAGTTATAACAACCACTATGTAATCTAACACATGTTGTGCGACCTGTTAATTAAGACTCGAAATTACAAATATTTTTGTTTCACCTTTGTTTCACCCTTCAGCTAGGGGGGGGGCCTTTAAAAAGAAAAAAGGCGTTGTCGGAAATGGCTGTACTTTTCAAAGGGCCACAAATGCCGCCCTCTAAATGTGTGTCGCCCGGGGCGGACAACCCCACCCCCCTAGCTACGCCACTGGGACTTCCTACCCTGTAATGACAAAATCAAAGTTCTGAAACAAGTACAAAAACTGCCTTTTTACAAATATATTACAATTACTTTTATTTAAAATATCTTCTTTTCTTAAGCATTCCAATCAAGTAATTATAATTACTAATTACTAATGAATTTTCAATACCAAAGCTAAAAGCAACTGTTATTTAGGTATTTTTATTATTTTTATTATTTTTTTAAAACAAAGTTTGTATTTAGTCTTATTTATCAAATAGGAATTAGGTCCTTGTGCCACAAAAAGGTGGTACCCTGCCAACAAAGACTCAGTACGATGCGTTACTTAAAAAAAATATTAAAAAGATGGGGCAGATTAACATTAGCAAAGTCCAATTTCTTCAACATCTCCTTAATGTCAGAGTAAATTTCAATAACATGGTATCTAATTCTAGAGCTGAAACATCAGGGATATAGTTATCTCTTCGTTCACGCTCTTCCGATTGAAGCTGGAAAGAAATATGTCTAAATGGTCCTTTCTGAATCCTCTTTATCGGAATAGGTAAGGTGACCAGATTTTCCGGGGGCAAAGTGGGACGGGCCCCACGGTCGGGGGTGGGGAGTGTCCCCAGGTTTCTGGAGCAAATATCGGGAGGTCTGGTCACTTTAGAAGAGGTCGTCTTTTTAAAGAAAGAAATAACATGTTTTTATTCTCCTATAGGCATTGACTCATTTACAGTAATTTGCAAGGAATATGTTTCTTTTTACCTTAGGCTGTCTTAGGGGTGATAACGATATAATATACTGGTTTTCATTAAAATTAAAGCTCTACAAATTTATTCAAGTTTCAGTTCTTTGTCACGAAAACTGTGACTTCAATTCACTAGCAGTGCAAGAAGTTGAGATGATATGGAAAAAAATCTTACTAACCGACAATGTAGCAACTGGAGCAGTTAGAACATGGACACACACACACATAGATGGAGAAATACTAAAACTATAGTGCATGCCAACAAGTGAGGCAAACTTCAAGCAAGAGGAGAGCATAGGAAATATATTAAAAGTACCAAATAGATGCAGTCAGGCCTACATTATTATCTTACCACCATCACCAACCCCAGGGCCGCCCTAGAGTACGCGGGGCCCAAGGCAGCAAACCGTGAGCAGGGCCCAAGGCAGCAAACTGTGAGTGGGGCCCCAGGCACAAGGCAGCAGACAAAGAGTAAGACTCATGCAAAAAGTTGCAATTCTACATATATTAAAAGAATGTGGAAAATAAAGTACTCAAAATTTTATTTTAGTCTGACACATCAAAAATTACAGTTTTGTTCATTTAATTGAAGATCCTAAAACTCAAAAAGGATGTTAATACTGTAATTAAAATCTTTTGTTTTGATATGCTAATTGAGAGTTTATATATACATAGATGCCCAGTGGAGTAGCATACCCCGCAGACTTGCTCATGGAGAGTGCAAAGAAAGTGGAGAAAGAACGTACACGAAGAAATCAAAACAACGAGAGTGAACGTCGGTTTTTGAACCGACTCATTGTTGGTTTCGAGACATTCGCACTGTAGTTATATACCTGCCCACTAAATTTTACCACATTAGCTTGCCAACCATAAACTGTTATTTGCCGACCCTAGCGAGTGTCAGCCATGTTGGCAATAAAGGGGTAAAAGAACGGGACAAACAGACATTTTAAAAAAAAATTTAAAAATGTTTTCGCTGGGGCTTGAACCCAGGACCTTCCCCGTATAAGGCGACGTGATAACCAGTACACTACTAATCTCACGTTATTCTGTGAAGGAACAATGCAAGTGAACCCGAGGACCATTGTTGGTCTCGAAACATTGGTTGACCCCAGCGAGGGTCATTCGTCATGCTCGTTTGCACATACTTGCGTGGTGTCTCGCATGATCACGCGAAGAGAATTATATATATAGAAGATGTATGTAACTTAACATTATAAACTATATACACTAGCGTTGGTTTGCTTGTATCTTCTACTTCTACCTTGTTTTTACAACGCTCAAGCAAATTTCGCGAGCTTGGGCCGCTACAAAATCTGAAATAAGTTAATTATTGGCAATATCCTTAGCAAAAACATTCTCAGTTGACAAAATAACTAAGTTACTGAGTTACTGAGTTACTGAGCCTATCTTGGATCAATTGCGTAGCTATGGGAGGGGAGACAAAATACGAAAGTCCCCTGGGCTCCCACTTGAAGGGGGGGCCAAATTAGTGTCCGATTTTTTTTTACATTAAATATACGCTACCGTCATGTATGTGGGGCCCCCAAAGAGGTTAAGCCCCGGTTCCCCAAACCCCTACTAACTCCTAGCTACACCACTGTCTTGAATCATTGTTGACCGCATTTAGGTTTCAATAAGTTTTTTTTTATTTCGAAAATCTTCTTTCTCCGAGAGCCACTGAGACAGGAATAGTTAAAAGTAGGCCTATTCAAAGTGCAATGTGTGTGCTAGGAGAGTCACTATATCTGAATCGTTTTATGTGACTGCATGAATTATAGAACACAATGATTGCAGCTCTTCGGCAAGCATGAAATCACAAAGATCCTTACTTTCGCAGGCTGCATGTGAGCTTTTTCTCCAGATTAATACTGCATATGACTTGTTGCTGTTGTTGTTTTTATTGTTGTAATTGATGAAATTTGTTATAAATAAATCCAAACGAGTAATGATGCCTTCGTAGTATTTCAAAGAGAATGTCCATCGACATGATTGGCTTATCAACAATCTGGTTAAATAAATATGTGCAAAAGTTTTCTTGTGCATCTATAAGTCCTTCATCTTCTCCTTCATATGTAAATTGCCTGTTTCTTTCTTTTTCGCACAATCGTCTCTTTGAAAATGGGCTCAACTTCTAAGTCAGGGGTAATTTCTTTTGAAATTGCCGTTTCAAAACCGCAATTTCTGTAAGATTTCAACCATTTGAAAATATTCATACTATTGCCACTTTGATTTCTCATGATCATAAAGTCTAAAACTGGCACTTTTCCAGTCACAAATCCGTCGGATGCCAGAGCAGACAGTGCTGCAAAAAATTTTGCAACAGAAACATAACAATAAATTGATAATTTTGTATTTAAATGCCGAATGTATAAGCCATTTTCGGTTTACAACTTCTCCATTTTTTACATGTTGTTTGTAAACGTGTAATAAAGTAGTAAAATTTTTAGTCAAAGCGCGGGGCCCTAAAAAGCGCGGGGCCCTGAAAAGCGTGGGGCCCAACGCGGTTGCCTCGTTCGCCTTGCCCTAAGGCCGGCCCCGACCAACCCTCAAGTCTAAAAGGACACAAAAATAGACATTGACAAAAATAATATTAGGCCTACATTACATGGATTAAATTTGACAAACTTATATGGCACAAGTTAATTTATCTTATGGAGCCAAAGGGGCCGTCCATAAATGATGTCACGCGATTTTGGCTGATATTTGACCCCCTCCCCCCTCGTCACGCTTCGTCACAAAATCTTAGACCCCCCCCTAAAAATACGTCACAAATCTCAAAAAAAAATAATAATTCTCTATTTGAAAATAAGTGTGTTTCAAGTCACTTTTATTGTCATTTAAGTATTTATTATTTATTTAGTGAAGATCTACATTGCAATATTGTAGCCCGCCTGAAGCTTTTTTAAAATCCCTTATATTAACTTCGAAATCTTGTCTCTCTCTCTCTCTCTCTCTCTCTCTCTCTCTCTCTCTCTCTCTCTCTCTCTCTCTCTCTCTCTCTGTCGTCATCTCTTCGTACGTCGGGCAGGCGGGCGGAAAAACAAAAGTAAAAAATGACCCACTTCCCGTGATGCCATCGAGCTGAAATTTGGCACATAGACTTGTGTCACCTAACAATGCATCGTATCAAAATTTCAGATCGATCACACGTAACGTAATTAAATTAATGCATTTTTTAGTTTATCTCTATACGACATATGTTATTCAATTTCACGGTTTGTTATTGTGTTTTTGTCACGTGACAGTTCAGTTTGCGCGTTGACGCCACATCGTCGATGTACTTTGTTTTTACGAGTTTGTTTTATTATAAACGTTTAACCGGCCTTCAGAAAACGAACTGCGTTAACATCCTTAGATTATATTTTATTTTAATGCATACAAATTAGGGGCCGTCCATAAATGACGTCACGCGATTTTTGCCGATTTTTTACCCCCTCCCCCCCCCCTCGTCACGCGTCGTCACAAAAACTTAGACCACCCCTCTAAAAATACGTCACAAATCTTTTACAAAAAAAAACAACAACTTTAATTACTATTTGAAAATAAGTATGTTTCAAATCACTTTTATTGTCATTAAAGTATTTATTAATTATTTAGTGCAGATCTACATTAATCTACAATGTAATATCGTAACCCGCGTGAAGCATTTTTTAAAAACGTTTAACCGGCCTTCAGAAAACGAACTGTGTTAACATCCTTAGATTATATTTTATTTTAATGCATACAAATTAAACATTGACTATTAATCATCATGGTTAATGTCTTTGTTTAGAAAAAAAAATTATTTAAAAAAACATTTTTAAAATGTATTTTAAAAAAATCCCTCAATTGACTGACGGTTATCCCGTATGAAAGAGGTCGACGAACAGAGGTAAATAAACTCATTTGGGGTCAAAAAGGGAATTCTTGGGGGTAACGCAGACTCATTTGGGACATAAAACATTCACTACAATCCACTAGATATATTAAAATACGTCATGTGTTCGTGTACGCTTGGAACATATGCCCATTATTGAACCGGTTCCTTCCAGAAAATGCATTTTTTAAAAAATTTGACAACTATGTAGATTTCTTACCTACGTACTATACCAGGGGTTCCTAACCAGTGGTGCATGCACCCCCAAGCAGGTTCCAGGGGGTGCATGAACGATTCAGAAAAAAAGGAAAAAAAAAGAGGAAGAACAAAAAAGAAGAAGGAAAAAAAAAGAAAGAAAGAAAAACTGATAATCTGAAAATGTAAACTATAAGCAAGTAATGCCGCGTTAAAGGACGTCCATATATATCGTTCTGCGCATATCGAAAATTGACGGAAAAAACTTTTACGCAAAATGAACGGTTCGCTCTGCGTGTTCCTCGTAATTTCGTATTTTACGTCACAGTTTTCAAAAAAAAATAATTTAATTTTGTCATCAAACACGTCTTCCGGTGACCCTCTAACTGTTTTGAGCGGATTTTTTCCCTTCACTTTTATTGCTCGGTACGCTGCAAAGGTCTTAAAAACGTTAATTGTAAGCCATTATTCGTCATTGAAACCTAAAATCTTGATTTGAGCACCCCATTCCGGTCATTAAAAACATCAACTTCGTCAGTTAAAAATTTGCCTGTGACTGGTACGACTTTCCGATTGTCATCACCCCCTCAAAATCGTTAATAAATAATAAAATTAAAAAAAAGAGAGAGATGGAACACAAAATCCTTCGCAATGACAACATGAAGCCTGTTAGACTCCGAGAGCACTTGGAGAAAGTCCATCCATCCAATTCCAAGGACAGTGTTGAGGTCTTCAAGCAGGAGAGAGCTCGCTTCTTGACCTCAGGTACCTTGCCCAAGCTTGGATTTTCTTTGTCACAGAAACCTGCACTGGAGGCATCATTCCAGGTTGCATATCTTATTGCAAAGAACAAGAAGCCCCACACCAATGGAGAACTTAGGTGAAGCCTCGTGCTCTGGAGATGGTGGAACTGATGTGTGGTCACCAGCAAAGGAAGCAGGTTGAGAAAGTTCCTTTGTCCAATGACACTATTCATTCCAGGATTAGTGACATGGCTGCAGACATTCACAAGTCTTGTGCGAGATGAGAAGCAGTCCTTTTCCATTTAGCATGCAGCTGGATGAATCCACTGATGTAGCACAATGCAGTCAGATTCTTGTATTTCTGAGATATGTTATCAGTGGATTGCTGAAGGAGAAATTTCTCTTTTGTAAGCAACTCCTAGCTACTACCAAAGCTGCTGATGTGCTGCAGCTAGTCAGGGCATTCTCCACTGAAAACCAGTTTGACTGGACTACAAGAATTTCTTCAATTTGCACAGGTGGTGCTCCCTCCATGCTCGGTAACAAGTCAGGATTTTTAGCACTGGTAAAGAAAGAAGTTCCAGATATTGTCACTACACACTGTATTCTTCATCGTCAGGCCCTGGCATGCAAAACTCTACCTACAACCTTGAAGTCACTTCTTTCTACTGCAGTCCAAGTTGTGAATTTTATCCGCTCACATGCCTTGAACCACTGCCTCTTCAAGTTGTTCTGTCAGGAGGTGGTCTCTGAGCATGACGTTCTGCTCTACCACACTGCGCTGGTTGTCCAGGGGACGGATACTTTCTCGGTTAGTAGAACTGAGATTGGAGCTTGCCATTTTCTTGTGAGAAAAAGAGTGACCTTGCTGACAAGTTTGACTGTCCAAATTTCATTCATTACTTGGCATACCTGGCTGACATCTTCACCATCTTGAATGAGTTGAACACATCTCTCCAAGGACCTGCTGTGACTGTAATGGATGCTACATAAAGATTGCAAGCCTTCCTTAACAAAGTGCCACTATTCCAACGACGACTAGAGAAGTCCAACTTGGCCAACTTTCCACTCTTGGATGAAGTTGTAATATCTGGTGCAGAAGGAAGCCTGACAACATCAAAGGGGACATTTCAGAACACCTTTCAACATTGCAAAGGTCCTTTGATGGGTATTTCTGTTAAGAAATTGCTAGGAAAGACCTTTGGATTCGCAATCCTTTTCTCTGTGACTTGGACAACATTAATTACAATGACTTTGCTAAAGATGACCTGATTGATTTGAGAACTAGAGAAGTACTGAGAAGTGCCTTCAGTTGCAATACCTTGATTGAATTTGGGTGTGCCCAGCTAGATTCCTACCCACAACTAGCCAAGAAGGCAGTACTGACTCTCCTTCCATTTGCCACAACCTATCTCTGTGAAGCAGGATTCTCCACACCTTTGACGATTAAAACCAAGGAAAGGAATAAGTTGAATGCAGAGGATGACATGAGAGTTGCTTTGTCCAAAACAGTCCCCAGATTTAAATCTCTAATTGATCATAAGAAGCAGCAGATCTCTCACTAAATTCCCTGTTGCATATGGTCAAAACTGTTATGTTCCTAAAATAAACATAGTTTATTATGCATTTTCTGCAAGTTTCACGAATGGGGGTGCATGGACTTTTTTGGGCATCTGAAGGAGTGCATGGACCCCAAAAGGTTAGGAACCACTGTACTAGACGAAGACAACTAAATCTAACCTACTTTCATTTATATTGACACGAGTGAGAATAATCTTAATCCACATGACTTGTCTGTATCGCGTATCCTTTCTGTGATATTTAAAATTAATGCCTTAAAAACTGAGCTAAGAAGAAAAGTTGTTTTCTGCTCCTCTCGAATTGCAATGTCAAGAATTTGATGCATTCAATAAAGTTAATGAATACTTGACTAATTTTAAATGGGCTCATTTACCATTTAATCTAGAACAGTGCTTCTCAAACTTTTTAGTATTGCGGACCGGCAGGATTTTTTTCCATGGCACCAGGTGCCGGTGCACTATCTTCCCTGCACTGACAATTTTTTATGTCCTTTTTTTTGAGAACATCTGTGGGCCGGCAGCGGATGGCCCACGGACCGGCATCGGTCCGCGGACCACCACTTTGAGAAGCACTGATCTAGAAGACTAGAATTGCCAGGGGCGTTTGACCAAAAACCCTCGAACAATTATATCAAACTTAAAACGTTTCTAATTCTATCAAATAGATTCCCTTCCCCCTTCCTCCCCTTTTAAAGAAAAAGGATATTCCGTGTCGTTTTGACTTAAAATATCTACACATAATCCTATTCAGATCATTTTTAGACACTTGTCATGCTTGTAAAACTCACCAGTAGCATTTTCGCTAACGACGCTCCCCCAAATCCCCGAGTCATGTGAGCAGGACCTAGAGTCTGGGGGTTGGGGGAAACGCACACATAAACTTGTATATTTTGGGGTAACGGGCAAAAAATTTGGACGACTCCTGCCATGAGAGAACCAAACGGAGCTGCGGTTACATCACAATTGCTTTGATGTCAACATTAAACGACGCAGTGTAACAATTTCATATGTAATCTTGTGGATTCTCAAACTTAAGGATTATAATTAGATTTAATTTTCGTGTCTTGATAGCTTACGCCAACCAGCGTCTGATGGCACATTAAGAAGCACTAATTTTTTTTTAAAAAGAAAAAAAAGTCATTAAATAAATTGTAAGGGACCAAATATATCAGTGAACGTTTTATTTAAAGTTACCCTTATGATGTGACGTCACATTTCTTCAACCCCCCTCCCTCCCCCTCGTCACGCATCGTCACAAAAGTGTGACCCCCCTCCCTCCCCTAGGTGCGTGACGTCATTTATGGACGGCCCCTTAATAAAAAGATAAAACAATTTATTAGCACATGAATTAAAGTAAATATTTATAAAAGAAAAAAGAGAGTGAGAGAGAACAATTCCTTAACACATGAATTAAAGTAAATATTAATATATTAAAAATTTAAAAAAAAAGAACAATACTATATTATTTTATTTATTTTTATGGGGGCACGTTCGTAACCACGAAACAGTGTAAGTCGGGACCGGCGTAACCCGAGAACTCCCTGTACTATCTATATACATATTTACCTAAACTGTATATAGTATATTATATATTATAATTAATAAATTATATGCAAATGAGAAGCAGCACGAAGTCCTGGGTTTAAGCCACATAGTTGACAGAGGGAACATTTAATTTTATTTTAATTTTAAAAAAATCTCTGTTTCTGCTTTTTCCCCACTACTTCGTGCTGCTGTTTGTGTCCTTTTTACCCCCCCCCCTTTTCTTTGCACTATCTATGATGAGCATGTCTGTGGTGTATGCTACGCCACGGGTCGTATCTCGTATGTTTTATTTATCCGCTACGCATCTATTATTTTTTCAAACTTACTTCCCCTTCCCCTACCACAAACTAATTTTTACACTTTGATTCTTTATAACCCAATAGCTGGTTGGATAGAGAAAGGCACCAATGAAAAACGTTGACATAAAGTCACGTGAATGAATACTTTTAATATATCGTCCCGAAATAGCATCATTTTGTAAACAAGAAAGCATCTGCTGTGGTCCGTCGAGTAACTGATTCTCCGTCTAACTGATAAACACTCAAAAAGCCGTCTTTAATTTTAGGACGCAATGAATATACTGGATCACCAACATGAAGACATGACGAAAACAAAGAGACTGAAGCCTCTAACTGTTGTAAGTTTTAGTTAATATTAGTATTAGTGGATGGCCTATTCTTATTAATTTATTATTAAGTTATTTATTTATTATGACTTGAAATATAAAATAAAATGTGCTGAAATAAGCCTAGCCTAATAATAAGGCAAGGGATTACCGATTACCATGCCATAGCCATAACTATATTATAAGACTTATACTTATTACAAAATGACATATGACATATGACATATGAAGTCAGTCAAAGTCAATGAATCAATTATTGAAAATGATTATGATTATAATTATGAAAGAAACAAAAAATCTTCATTCAAAATAATCAAAATGTCTTTCAGTTTAAGTTTAAGTCAACAAAGTAAAATGATGGTGACACAATCAATTACATGTACTTAGGCCTAGGCCTAAATTTAAATAATAAATGGGAAATACATACTTATGATTTGGCATCTAAAAATTAAATCTCAAAATCAAGAAATAAAAATAATGGTGAATTATTGTTGATTTATGTTCAAGTTTAAGGCAAGGTTTATGAATCAATATTCAATTCATTTGAAATTATTTTATTATTAATCAGATCAAAGTGTAAGATTTAAAAATAAGTTAGCCAACTGTGGAAATGTTTAATATAAAATAAAAAGGACAGCACATTTTAAGTTGTCTCAAGTCTCAGTAATCAATAGCTAATTTAAAAACGGTGTTTTCTTTTATTATCTAGCCCTAGGTTTAATATAAAGAATAATAAAGATCATCCAAAGGAATTGAAATTTTAAAAAAATACAAGTAAATTAGCTAACAATGTTGGTCTGCCACTGACATTTATTTTAAAAAATATCAATTATAATTGAGATCACAAAACTAATACTAATACTGAAATGCAGCCCAACAACTAAATAATATTGATTATCTATTTTAAATTCAACAATATTTTATCCATAAAATTGTCCTCTAAATGTGAGAAGCACAAGTCAGATCTAAATGTCTATGTAGTTATTTACATGAATTTATAAAAAAAATAATGGTTTATTGTTACCAGTAAGGACAGGAAATTTTAAATTATAAGCTGAATTTTTTTCCCTGCATTATGTGTTTTATCCATAAAATTAACACAAGATATTAAAATGTGCTTTCATAAAATGACATCACAATCACACATCTAAAAGACATATATTTTTTTAATGAATTTTCAGCCTTATAATTATTATTATTGTCTCAAAATATTTCTTAAACTTTGTTAAAATATTTAATATTATTTTAAAATTTATTACTGAAATATAACTTACATCTTTTTGTGAAAAAACTAACACAAAGATGAAATATCGTGTATGATCTGAACTTCATTATGTCAAGAGGGTGAAATCAGCTGATTTTAAGTAGTCTACTCAATCTTGAGTTGGCTGCTGATTTTAGTTATTTTTTATTCATAAATGAGACCCCCCCCCCAACCGACAATAAAAAATAAAAAAAAATAAGAGGACTGAGGAAAAATTGTTTTTTAACAGCTTTATAAGTTAATTAAACCCCACAAATTATTTCTTTCAAATTTATTATCATCTGCATTTTATAAATATAAGCCACATTTTTCTGCTAAATAACATTAAACTTAAACATTTCATTTAATTAAACTAAGGCTGTTAACGATTAATTTAAATTTAATCGTTAACTTTTGAAAAATTATCGATTAATTAATCAATAATTTCGATTAAAACCAAGAATAGAAATTATGACGTCATTAAACTTAACATTTCTCACGGACATTGAAAATTAAGAATATTTTGAACTAAATTTCATGACAATGTGTTGATACTTGATTTGTGCTGAAGGTGGTACGTCAGCGATGTATTTGATCCTTTAAAAGAGAATTGTTTATGGCAGTGGACACAGTAAACGTTTTCACCATCTTCGACTTTGCCATCCGCAGTTAGCTTAAAAACAACGTATTTGCTCAACATTCTAGTTATATGTTTAAATTTAACTGCGCTGATGCTGTCAGCAGAGCCATCTTAACGCATAGGCCCGTTGGGCATTTGCTCGGGGAATCACGAGCATATGGGCTCCATGGGAATATGTTTATTTATATATACTATGTATACTCATTTTTTATTCCTGCGGGGGAAGGGCCCAACACTATTTCTTTGCCCGGGGGCCCAAAATGGTGTAAAGACGGCTCTGGCTGTCAGCCATTTTATAGTTGACGTCTGCCGGTCAACATAAATTAATAAAATAAATTTTAATATTACGCGGGAGATGTTTGTACGTAAAAAAATATATATAAATTATTATTAATTATTAATAATTTATTATTTATTACTCAAATTTTTAAAAAATATTATAAATATTTTCGTAAATTTTAATCGAATTTTTATCGATTAAAATTATTTTAATCGATATTTAATTGATAAAATTGTTAACGATTAATTGAGAAATTAATCGATAATTTCCGCAGCCCTAAATTAAACTATGGGCTATTGTCAATGAACTCAATTGTCAATGGGGTTACTTTCTGCAAAATAGGATCTTTGCATACAAAGCAAATAATAAAATGTCTTAGTCTAGGAAGCTAGAACCTGTAGACACTATACTATAGTCTATAGTGAAAGATACTGCATGTGGATGTGGTCAGCAATGACAAAAACAATGTATTGAATTTAACAGTATTGATGAATTACATTTCATTAAATTTAAAAAAAAATGGCTATCTTATTTTATTATTAATATTATCTTATTAAATAATTAAATAAGTTCATTTTCATTTGGTTAATTACGGTTGCTTTTGTTCTCACAGGAATACTAAATTCACACCTGGTTTTCAATTATATAAAATATAAAAATTTTAATTGTGAAGGCCATTTAATCAGACGTTTATGTGAGAGAATTATCGGGCAGCCTCGTCATTAACATTTAACTAACGTCAAGGTCTAGTAACTGAGCAAAGAGACATTTTTAGAAACTGACCCAGTTTCTTTGTTTTCATTCCCTTTATCAGCCAATGAAATCGCACTTTTTCGTAGGCGTGTAATGCTTGTCGGGGTTAAAGTTCGAACTACAGCTGATCGCCGTGGCCTTGGCTCGAATTAAAGCCTGTTGTCGTTGTTATCTTGTGTCAAATTGCGTATTTCATTTTAAAGAAAGCAATCCAGCTCGTTTATATCACAATCTTTAGCGCCGTCCTTTAACTTTAAGCTGTGGCGACTTTAAATAAGGGTAATCCTGCAGTTTTAGCACGTTTACCGTATATTATTTCGCAGCAAATTTTAATTTTCTCGTGAGAACTTACGTTTTTAAATTTAATTTATTAATTACATTACATTAATATATGAATGTTATATTTTAGCTATTATAGCACTAATTTGTAAGTTTTATTAATTTCTAAGGCTTTTTTCAGCCCTTAAAGCTACATAATCGGAGTGGGATACATCCATTTTGTTTATGTCGTGTTGTCACAATAAGATGCCAAATGAAATTTTCTCACTTAAAAACAAACAAAATAAGAATCAAACATTTTCTAGTAACGAAATATAAAATGAAATTGTCTTTAAAATATGTATTTATCTTCTAAGAACATTAAAATAGTTGAATAATACTTTTAAAAAAAATATCTCCAGTCAGTAAATTTATTTTAGCATGGTTAAAAAATATCTGGCAAGCAGGGTGTTAAAAAAAATAAAAATGGATGTATCGTGACCAGATTATGTATCATATAGAGAGCAAAAAAGCCTTAGAAATTAATAAAACTTACACGTTAGGGCTATAATTATAATAGCTAAAATATAACATACTAGCTGACCCGCGGCATAGCATACGCCGCTAATGATTTAGTGACGGGCGAAGACTTCCTGAAAGACACAGTTGTCAAAATGGGGTGGGTTTGGGCAAACGACTGTGAGTGAATGAAAAGAAGGACTCTGGAGAGACCCGCGGCCTATCACCCGTAGAAAATGACGGAAGTGTTCAGCTGAAATCTATTTATTTTGAAAAAATACATTTTTTAGGGCGCTTACGGCGCCCACCTTTTTCAAAATCCCAACTAACTTGTCCTTGTTTGATCAATACGAAATATTAAACTTTCTTAAATGTACACAAAGTATTTTATAACTTTTTACATTGTTCCCTTTTTACAAAATTAAAATATCAGCGAAAACAATGACGTCATATACTTTTTTTTACAGCGCATATTTAATTTGCACACCTTTTGATGCATCACGAAGAGAATTATATATATAGATATTAATGGATTTAATAAATTAAAAACGTAAGTTCTCACGAGAAAATTAAAATTTGCTGCGAAATAATGTTCGTGCTAAAACTGCAATATCAGATTAGATTGGGTGTTAAATTTAAAAGAGTTATTTTCCATCTAACGGTAAGAGGTAAAAAAAAATGCATGGCATAAAATTATCTTCCTAGCATTTTAACTGCCGTGACCCCTTCTTAACATTTGCCTTGTATTTTGTAGTGACCAACGTCCAGAATAATCGGGATCACAAGCTTGAGAATCATTGTCCTATCAGAAATTAAATCCAACAAAATAAATTAACTAGTGCGTTTGCCCGGTTGGTCACTACTAACTACTTGGTAGGATTTTGTATACCAATTTTATTATGAAGTATATTTATTAATTATTATTATTATTATTATTATTTTGTCAATGGCAGTACCATTCTAGCCTTCCTTAAAGTAATCCAGTGACTTCATGTATTAAAAGACTGGTTTATATGACTGGTATTGAATCAGTATAGAGTTATCAAACTGTGCATATCGGCTAACACAGGGTCCTTTAAAAAAAAAGACTAATGTATGTTGAGAGCACTGAAGGAACTACTCACGTTTTTAAAACGTCTATCGTCTTTACCCTGACATAAGTGTTATAAGCCATCGTTTACTTATTTAAGAGTAATTTAAGACATGCGCCATTCTCATTAAAGTTAGTGGTGCTTGACTTAAGTTGCTCTTAAAATAAGAGATGGCTTTGTTTTGTTAGTTATTTTATATTAAAAAAAAGGACGCATGCAAAAAAAAATTGTTTAAGATCCACAAAAGTCCGTTCCCTTTTACCTCTTATATTTTCAAAAGTAATGGTAAATATTATATAACACATTACACATCGTTATCTTTCGTATGTATTGATGCATAAAACTGACAATGTTGTCACCCAGCCCCCTCCTTAGTCTCAATTTCGATTTAAAATTAACCATACCGAATTTAAAACAGAAGTTTAATATTCGTATGAATACTTTCTCGTACTTGTATCATTTTTCTTTAGTCAAAACCAAGATTTTAAGTTAGCAACACGTGTGCTCTATCCACGGAATCCCATACTTGACCTCTTTATGACACACTCATCGCTTACGAAGAATAGTGCGTCCCCTCTCGTGCACAAACTCATCCATTGTGCATTTAGTTTAATCACATGATGAACTATTTCAGCCAGGGCCGTCTTAACGCATAAGCCCAGGGGCCCACGAGCATAGGGGCCCCATGGGAGTATGTTTATTTATATATAGTATGCATATTTATTATTTTATTCCTGCGGGGGGAGGGGCCCAACACTATTTCTTTGCCCGGGGGCCCAAACTGATGTAAAGGCGGCTCTGATTTCAGCGTATAAATTTTATTCATTCGTGCGAACAAGGTTAACAGAAAATCAATTTGATAGCTTTTACAGTATGACGTGTTTCAACACTGATAGAAATATTGTTTTAGCGTGTGAGAAATGGTATACTTAAAACAACGAATTAATTGCCGATATGTGGTTTTGAAGTTAAATTAGAACAACGAATCTGAATGCCTCGCTGCTGGAAAAGAGGGGTGGGGGAATGGGTGAATGCTTTGTTCAGCTATGGTGCTGCGATTAGATGGGGGATCGATAGCTTATTAAATCATGTATATAAATATTGTTAGGGGATTTGCCGCTAATTAGTGTATCCGTCCTCGCACGATATTTCATTAGGTCGAACTTGTCCGAATGTCACATTTTGTTGAATGTTTCGTCTGCATTCGTCCAGAAACTCTGTATGAACTTTTTAGGTGATAGCAATGTTCCCTTTAAGCTGCGCTGCCGTGCAGATATCTGACCGCCACCGCGCAGAAGTTTAGAATTACCCCTCATCAAATTTTGTTCAGGATAACATAATATCTGTGTTTGTGGGATGTGAACTTTTGGCGTAAAAAATTGATGCTGTGCAACTTTGCACCTGGTTTTTTTTTAATTTGCACACTTGTAAACGCCTCTTAGATCTTATGGTGCACATATTATATCCATACATTGTCAACATTAATTTTCTATTCCGCATGCACCGTATATTATCGTGCTGTTGTTAATTTTTTTTATTACTTTAGAAAGACCTGTCATGAAACTGACAAAATGAGATGTGTTGGTTTTGGTCAGTTATAATTTTTTTTGTGTTTGTCCTATAACCTCGTGGTCGTAGGGGGTTTAGTGTTTCCATTAGAACTTTCTCGGGGCTTGGTAGACCTAGCGGCGCCCATCTCCTCTCCGGGTTGGCGGATGACTTTTTAGCGATAGTCATTCATCAACATTTTTATTGTGGGCTAGATCCCACGCCCCTCAGTTTGTGAGGCGAGTGCACTATTGACTTCGCTATCCAGCCGCCAGTTACAAATTACTGTCGGCCTAAATCGAATCTAAAAGTTTGACAAGACCTTTGGTTGTTCCCGTTGCTGCTTATATACCGTATAAGTTATTATATAACACATGTCAGATTCCTCGCTTAGGGTATATTCGTATAGCTATCAATTTTTGCAGATGTTTTAATTTAATATTTATGGAGTATGAAAGTATTCTAGTGTGACATTATCGATTTTGAAAATCTATAATATGAACATGTAATTTAATCTTTCAGGAGCAAACAAAAGTGCGTTTAGAACATCTTCAAAAAACAACTTACTCATTTTTTTATACTACAAATAACTCGTGTAGCGAATTTAGTTTGATGAGATCTACTGGTTCGTTGAATTAAGGAAAAAACGTTGGGGTACTGTTATGGGAAGATAAACGTATCAATATCCGGCAACAACAGCCCTGAGGTCAAGCTGCGCTTTTTTTAAAGGAGATGGCTAACCGGTGATATTTCCAGGGCAGATTAACCAAACGATGTGTAATACTAATGTTTTGTCTCTTATGAAAGTCATTCCAGTAACAATTAAATCCTTCTCTTCGTTCTACTCGCATCTTTCCCTGCTGATGTTTTACAATTAGATTATTTGCTTCAACTTGCAACTGACGTCAGTAATTGGATCAAGATTAGGACTTATTTATAGATATATATATATCTGTCTGATATATTCGGATCGTATTTTTTCAATGATAACCACTAAAAATGTCCTTCTAAAATTTGTTGATGACCATCAGCTGTTTTGTTTTCTTAATGACGCCATTAACAGTGGATAGATTAAAACGACTTTAATCACACCCGACATAGTTTTCGCTATGCTACAATATTCAGAAAAGGTTTTGTTATATAATATTGTTTCAGTATTAAATTCACTTACTTAACTATCATGATTATTTGTAACGGGGATTTCATTGTGATACATTTGCTAGATTGGTCGAACAATGCTGCAGCATGAACAATCACTTTAAATTGCTGAATCAACCACTAACAATTGCACTTTTTGTCTCGAGACTTCATCGGCGAGACGCATATGACTATAGTTGAATGCGGCTAAAGGTTTGGTATATATATATCTATATATATCTATATCTATATATCTATATCTATATATATCTATATATATATATATATATATATATATATATATATATATATATATATATATATATATATATATATATATATATATATATATATATATTATGGCTGTTATCGATTAATTTAATTTTAATCGTTAACTTTTGAAAAATTATCGATTAATTAATCGATAATTTCGATTAAAACCAAAAATAGAAATTTATGACGTCATTAAACTGAACATTTCTCACGGACATTGAAAATTAAGAAAATTGTGAACTAAATTTCATGACAGTGTGTTGATACTTGATTTGTGCTGAAGGTGGTACGTCAGCGATGTATTTGATCCTTTAAAAGAGAATTGTTTATGGCAGTGAACACAGTAAACGTTTTCACCATCTTCGACTTGCCATCCGCAGTTAGCTTTAAAACAACATATTTGCTCAACTTTCTAGTTATATGTTTAAATTTAACTGCGCTGATGCTGTCAGCATGACCGTCTTAACGCATAAGCCCGTTGGGCATTGCCCGGGGGCTAACGAGCATATGGGCCCCATGGGAATATGTTTATTTATATATATTATATATATATATTATATATATATTCACTTTTTATTCCTGCGGGGGAAGGGCCCAACACTATTTCTTTGACCGGGGGCCCAAAATGGTGTAAAGACGGCTCTGGCTGTCAGCCATTTTTTAGTTGACGTCTGCCGGTCAACATAAATTAATAAAATAAATTATAATATTACGCAGGAGATGTTTGTACGTAAAAACATATGTATAAATTATTATTAATTATTAATATTTTATTATTTATTACTAAAATTTTTAAAAAATATTATAAATATATTCTTAAATTTTAATCGAATTTTTATCGATTAAAATTATTTTAATCGATAAAATTTTTAACGATTAATCGAGAAATTAATCGATAATTTCCGCAGCCCTAATATATATATAAGCTGAAGATAGTGTGACAGTAAAGACGGTTAAAAGAGACAACTCGAGATATTACAAAGTACCCAACACTCAAATCCCACAGACATTATCTTGCTACCTTACTACAACAGCGTCTACGATGCTTGGGGTTTTCTGTCATCATACTTAAGTTAAAAAACTCCACCCATGCTTTGCATTTCTAAATTCAAAACTGCAAAACTTTTTATTTGAACCCGCCCCCCAAACCTTGTTTCCACCTCGCGCCCGCCCCCTGCATGTTCCACAAAGCTGTCGTGTCTTCCACGTACTGCGTTAAACTCCATAGATGTCAGACTAACTGCTCCCGCAACTATTGAACAGTTGCCCAGTAGCTCCACCTAACGTACTGCCATAAACTCCATAGATGTCAGACTAACTGCTCCTGCAACTATTGAACAGTTGCCCAGTAGCTCCACCTAACGTACTGCCATGAACTCCATAGATGTCAGACTAACTGCTCCTTCAACTATTGAACAGTTGCCCAGTAGCTCCACCTAACGTTCCACTCCCACTTTATTTTTAAAAGGTCTGATCAATAGCGAAAAATCAAACATATAGCTATACAATTTAAAAAATATGTGGACTAAATCAAGAAACATGCGCAAAATGTGCATGCATTAAAAAAATTAGTAAATAAAATAAGATTGAACAATGAACTTGTTCATTTAATTTTGTCACCAGGATGGTACGTTTTGCTCTCTCATTCATCAAGACACAACGGAAATCGTTCTTCATTTTTTTAGAAATAGAATGATACACAAAACTGTAACATATCTATGATTGGTTAATTTCTCTACAGCGGTGTTCAAGTAAGTCAGCATCAACACATCATGATCTAAAATTAAAAAAAAATGCTCTCACTAAGTCCGAGAACACATACTTCATAAGTACCTGTGCTCTGCGTGTTGCTGTTTTCCTTTTGAGTCTTTGTGTTCTTTAAGTTCGTGTGTTGGACTGTCACGACTGCACGCAACTGCGAATTGTTTTCTGCCCTCATCTTGTTTGTGCGCCTATCCATTAGGCTTCCATTCCATCTTATGTAAATTTATGTGAAATTGTGGCTGCATGTATATTTATTGAAAGAGCCTTTGACTGAAAAGTTCTCTTCGTTTTGTTTTCCATTAGTTTTTTCAGCTTTCTGTTTATGTCTCTTATTTGTTAAACCTCAACGCATCCGTCACTTTGCATTAAAGAGGTGAGGCCGCTATCAGTCTTGGTAGAAAGGAAACTGTTCAACATCATCATCATCATCGCCCTTCGTCCCATCTGGGGCATAGGCCACGAACAATGGTTCTCCAAGCATCCCGGTCCTGCGCCAATCTTTCTATCTGCCCCCAGCTGTGCCCGCTCATTTTGGTGTCTGCCTCCAGTTCCCTTCTCCAGGTCATTTTGGGACGACCTCTTTTTCTCTTGCCTTGGGGGTACTAGGTGAGGGCTTGTCTCACAATGCTGGATGTAGGTTTTCTGAGAGTGTGGCCAATCCATCTCCATCTGCGCTGGCGTATTAGCTCATCCACTGGCTCTTGTTGTGTGCGTTGCCAGAGGTCTTCGTTGGTGATGACATTGGGCCAGCGGATTCGGAGAATTGTTCGGAGACATGTGTTTATAAAAGCTTGAAGCTTTTTTGAAATGGCTGCTGTTATTCGCCATGTTTCTGCTCCATACAACAAGACAGGCTTTATTGTGGTGTTAAATATCCTGACATTGGTATGGAGAGTCAAGTTGTTACAGTTCCAATTTTTTTTAGCTGTTTAAATGCTGTTCTTGCTTTGCCAATTCTCATTCTTACATCGGCTTCAGTCCCTCCTTGTGTGTCAATGATGCTTCCAAGGTATGTGAAGCTATCCACATCCTCGAGATTTTTTCCTTCCAGTGTTATTGGAGTGTTGCTTGATGTATTTATTGTAAGGACTTTGCTTTTTCCTTTATGGATGTTCAGGCCAAGGCAAGCAGAGAATTGTGCTACATAGTTGGTTTTCTCCTGCATCTGTTGCTGTGAGTGCGATATTAATGCCAGATCATCCGCAAAGTCCAGGTCATCAAGTTGTTTCCATAGTGTCCACTGGATACCATTTCTCTTCTGCTCTGTAGACATTTTCATTATCCAGTCGATGGGTAGCAGAAAGAAGAATGATGAAAGCAGACACCCCTGTCTGACTCCGGTCTGTACCCCAAAAGCCGCTGTTGTTTGTTGGCCATGAACAATTCTACATGTAAGACCTTCGTATGAAGCCTTAATTATGTCAGTCAGTTTTTGTGGTATCCCGTAGTGTCTTAGGGTTGGCCTGTCAACACGATCGAAAGCCTTCTCATAGTCAATAAAGTTGATGTATAGGGGTGAGTTACACGCCAGGGATTGTTCCAATATAATTCTCAGGGTGGCAATCTGGTCAGTGCATGATCTATATCTTTTCTAAAACCTGCTTGTTGGTCTCTAAGATGGGTGTCTATTTCGTCCCTCATTCTGTTTAGCAGCACTCTGTTAAATACTTTGCTTGGTATGGAAAGCAGAGTTATTCCTCGATAGTTGGAGCAGGAGCTAAGATCTCCTTTCTTTGGGAGCTTAATGAGATGTCCTTCTTTCCACTCCATCGGAATCTGTTCTTCCTCCCATATTTTCTTGAAAAGAGTGTGTAGCATTGCAGAGCTAGTCGTAATATCTGCTGCCAAGGCTTCGTCTGGTATTCTGTCTGGACTTTCTTTAGTTGTTTAATTGCTCTGCTTATCTCTTGCTTTGTGGGTGTGCTGCAGTCTATTTCTAGGTCTTGTTCTGCTGGCTCTATGTTGAGTTTGTATTGTGGGGCTGGTCTGTTGAGGAGTTCTTCAAAATGTTCTATCCATCTTTTTTTCTGAGCCTTTTCATCAGGTATAGATTTCCCATCTTTAGTTTTAACAGGTCTCTCTGGATTTTTTAACTTTCCGGATAGCTTTTTTTTTATTGTACTGAATAGTTCTCTTGTGTTTCCATGGTAAGCTGCCTCTTCTGCTTCAAGTGCTATGTAGTTCTTTTTATCTGACTTTATACAACGTTTAACGTCTTTATTGGCTTCTGCGTATTCTGCTGATTCTCTAGCTTTTTTGGTTCTGGTGCGGCTGTTGTTTAGATTTGCCTTCTTCTTTTTCCTCTGTTGGATTTTCTCCATGGTCTCATTAGAAATCCATTCTTTATGCGTTTGTTGTCTGGGACCCAACACTTCTCCACAGGTGGTCGTTGAAGCTTTTCCAGTTTTGGTCAACTGTTTCTTCGTTGCCTAGTTCTTGCAAGATGTGGAATTTGTTTGTTAGCGTAAGTTTGAACTCATTAAGTTTTGTTTCCCCTTTCAAAAGAGTAGTGTTAAAACGTTGGCGCTTGCTTCCCTCACTTGTCCAATTTTTTTTCAATTTGAGCCTTAGTTTGGCAATCAGTAAATGATGATCTGAGGCTAAATCAGCCCCTCTTTTTACCCTTACATCTTGGAGAGATCTTCTAAACTTTTTGCAGATACAGATATGGTCGATTTGGTTAGCCGTTGACATATCTGGTGATATCCATGTTGCTTTGTGGATATTTCTATGCATGAAGAGGCTTCCAACGATGACTAGTCCATCTGCAGCACATAGATTTGCTAGCCTTTCACCATTTTCGTTCATCTCTCCGAGGCCGTGTGCCCATGCATTCTTCATATCCAAAACTGATCAACAAGGAATCGTTAAGTCTGCGCAAAGCCTCGGGGCTAGCTGACCTTATATCTCTTCTTTGAGTCCATTAGTGCGTCTAATTACTGCTTAGTCTACACGTGTTCTTTGTCTGCATGTGTTCGTTGTCTACATGTGTTCTTTGTCTGCATGTGTTCTTTGTCTGCATTTGTTCTTCGTCTGCATGTGTTATTTGACTGCATATGTTCTTTGTCCTCATGTGTTCTTCGTCTGCATGTGTTCTTTGTCTGCATGTGTTCTTTGTCTGCATGTGTTCTTCGTCTGCATGTGTTCTTCGTCTACATTAAAATTTTCTTTGCCTGCATGTGCTCTTCGTCTATACATTTGTTCTTTGCCTGCATGCGTTCTTCGTCTACATTTGTTCTTTGCCTGCATGTGTTCTATTTGTCTGGTGTGTTATATTTGCAAATGATTCACTTGAATGACCTTTGTGTCGATATATGACCGGACTCATCAGCCACCAACACATTCCCACAGTTAATGAAAAAACGTTTTGCTTTTAAGTCCTCTTTTGTGTGCGTGCTTCTTTGACACATACACACACATACACAAGTATCCCTTCAACTGCTAATCATTTAGATACATTATATAGTAAAAATTTTATTTTTATAAAGGACACCTGACCCTAATCCGATGACCCCCCCCCCACACAGTTTTCTTTTTGAGCCTTCACCCCATTAAAACCTTCCCCTGTCAATGATCTCGTAGCTGCTGCCAATGTACTTTACCGACTCGCATTCACACTATTGAGCTATAAGACAATTTCTAAAAGTAATTAATTCAATTTATGGGATCCCCTACCAAATGATATGTGCGGAATTAGTGTAAACAAGGGACACTGAACTGCCGTAATCTTATACTTAACACAGAGAGTGAAGTTATTATAACTCTCCCTGCTCGCACCCCACCTTCGCCCGTTTGTACATGCGGGGCTACGTCAAATTAACGATCACACCAATGTCAAGGCTGACTTCCTTTTTTTTAAAAATATAAAAAATAAAATGAAGGTATAAAAATTGCCAATATTTCTGAGTTCAAGCAGGCCCCGAGTCTTAACAGTCTCCTGTTTTTCTAGAGCTACCTTCTTAAAATATAAATTACGTGTTAGATTGTTTTGTGTGTTGTTGATCAGTTGCGTTTATCGGGTTGAAAATGGCCGCCGATCGATCCAACGTGACTCACGGCATTGAAGGCCTTCAGTCGATCTGGGGTTAAGGGGGGTCTTCATATTAAACACAGACGGCTTGTTTTTATTGGATCTTTCCCGTTGTGTAACTAATGGTTCTGGCGACTTTTCTTTTTGTGTGTGCGTGCACTGTTGTCGCATGTTTGGTGTACGCCAGTGTAGGTTTGTGTTGGGAAGCAAGTAAACTTTTTAATCTTTATCCTAAACTTGGTCGACAAAAGTCACTTTTTTAAATCCCTTATATTAACTTCACCGGCGTCTCTCTCTCTCATCATCTCATGGGCTCGGCGGGCGGAAAAACAGAAGTCAAAAATGACCCACTTCCAATGATCCGATCGAACTGAAATTTGGCACACGGACCCGTCATACCTAACAATGCATCGTATCAAAATTTCAGATCGATCGAACGTACCGTAATTAAATTAATGCATTTTTAGTTTATCCTTATATGAGGTATGTAATTTAAAATCACGATTTGTTATTGTTTTTTTGCCACGTGAAAGTTTGAGCATTGAGGCGACCCAACGAAACGACGGTGCGCTTTTGTTTACATTTTACGTGTCACTCTGAGCTCGGTCAAGCGAATCGGTGACCAGACTTTTCCCCTCTCCCCCTCCCACCCACCCCTCCCCCCCTAGGGTTATGAAGCAAACTTGTGTTAAGACAGATTCAGTCTGTAAATGTTTGAAAATAATCAATACTGTTAGTTATGTCTCATATATAAGGGATTTATAGTCAAAAACTTTGTTTTTACGGGTTTGTTTTATTTTAAATCCCTTATATTAACTTCGCGGCCGTCTCATCATCTCTCTCATCATCTCTCTCTCTCTGTCTTGGGCTCGGCGGGCGGAAAAACAGAAGTAAAAAATGACCCACTTCCCATGATCCGATCGAACTGAAATTTGGCACACGGACCCGTCTAACCTAACAATGCATCGTATCAAAATTTCAGATCGATCGAACGTACCGTAATTAAATGAATGCATTTTTAGTTTATCCTTATATGAGGTATGTAATTTAAATTCACGATTTGTTATTGTTTTTTTGCCACGTGAAAGTTTGAGCATTGAGGCGACCCAACGAAACGACGGTGCGCTTTTGTTTACATTTTACGTGTCACTCTGAGCTCGGTCAAGCGAATCGGTGACCAGACTTTTCCCCTCTCCCCCTCCCACCCACCCCTCCCCCCTAGGGTTATGAAGCAAAGTTGAGTTAAGACAGATTCAGTCTGTAAATGTTTGAAAATAATCAATACTTTTAGTTATGTCTCATCTATAAGGGATTTATAGTCAAAAACTTTGTTTTTACGGGGTTGTTTAATTAAATCCCTTATATTAACTTCGCGGCCGTCTCTGTCTGTCATCATCTCTCTCTGTCTTGGGCTCGGCGGGCGGAAAAACAGAAGTCAAAAATGACCCACTTCCCATGATCCGATCGAACTGAAATTTGGCACACGGACCCGTCTAACCTAACAATGCATCGTATCAAAATTTCAGATCGATCGAACGTACCGTAATTAAATGAATGCATTTTTAGTTTATCCTTATATGAGGTATGTAATTTAAATTCACGATTTGTTATTGTTTTTTTGCCACGTGAAAGTTTGAGCATTGAGGCGACCCAACGAAACGACGGTGCGCTTTTGTTTACATTTTACGTGTCACTCTGAGCTCGGTCAAGCGAATCGGTGACCAGACTTTTCCCCTCTCCCCCTCCCACCCACCCCTCCCCCCTAGGGTTATGAAGCAAACTTGTGTTAAGACAGATTCAGTCTGTAAATGTTTGAAAATAATCAATGCTGTTAGTTATGTCTCATATATAAGGGATTTATAGTCAAAAACTTTTTTTTTACGGGTTTGTTTTATTAATGGCGTTTCGTCGAGCAATGCAGGGGCTTGTCATTTCTAAAACCGGAAAACGTCTTAGCTCAATGAGTAATGTTCTATTTGTAGATTACATTATAACGGAACAATGTTTTGAAGCATGAATGCAGTCGAATCACTATGTTCTCAAAATTGTTAGCATAAAAAAATTACTTAACTGTTTTTCCTTTTTCAAGTCCAATCAGCTGTCTTGAATTAAAGAAGAATTAACAAATAGCTGATAAGATACTTCCTTTTCAATATACCTACATTTACATATTGACTGGTATATTTTATTAAATTTTTATGAAATTCGCCCCCCCCCCTTTAAAGACCCGTAAATTTCTATTAATAAATTTCCGCCATATTATGACAAGGCCTAACATGGCGGAAATCTAATAACAGAACTTCCGCGCATTCGGTTAGATCCATTTATTAATAGCTGTTAGGCATATTTACTTTAATGTGGTACAGAAAACTAAGCTTATTCTCAAACATCAACTTGCTTACAGCTTTTTTCTTTTAAATTTTCTACACAAACATTTATAGCGTGAATACAGTGTTTGCCGCCATGTTTGTTTTTTTATAACATCGTCTAAAAAATAGTAGCATCAAATAATGCGGGTCTGACATTTTCCTGTCCGAGAAATGACAAATGGGATAGATTAGATTTCAGTAGATAATAACAACATCATTTGAGATAACCTAATAGACATTCTTTTGACGTGGGTTATTTTTCCCTTCATGTCGGTTATTTTCCTCTTCATAGCAACTCGTATAACAATTGACCGTACGCCCATGACCCCACACTCGTGCCGCCTCATTTCTTTAGGCGCTCATTTGGGTCGGAACATTGCATTAGGATAATTTGTAGTCAAATCTAATAAACTGTCTAAATGTGTGTGCTGTGTTTTCCCCTCAGCAACAGAGTTCACCCGGTCGTATTATATCTTGACGCATAATTCTGACACCCCCTCCCCCCCCCATTTTCTCTTAGCTGGTTGACGTTTGATAAACTCTACTCATGCAACCCCTCTACTCGTTCTAATCCCTTCCTCTGTAAATTTGGCACAGCTCTTCACCCCTCGCCGTGGCTCGAGAAGTACAGTTCCAGAAGGAGATGTTTGTTTATCAATAAGTATGTTAGCGAATTGATCTGTATGCGCGTGTGAGGGGAGCTGAATGGGTGGCACGCAGCGGCGGCGAGTTAAAAATCTTTCAAGTCAGCAATTCGGAAATGGAGCCCTTTGAACTGCATGATAGTTGGTATAGCTCTGCCTTTCAGCTAATATAATTTAACATAACGCCCACACATAATCGTATGCAGCAGACACCAGGGAGGACATTGATGCTCCCCCTCCCAACCGCCACCAACTCCCTTTCCATATACCCATGCCTGTGGTGCTACAGCCCAAGCCGGGCCTGCCTTACTACTTCCTTCCGCGCAGTCCTAATCAATGCCTTTCTTCTCCAAGCTTGGATGTCTAGTTGCTTTCTCTACATCATTTACCCATCTAAGCCTATTTCTGCCATGGAGCCGTTTTCATTTGGGATTTTGCATTCTTGCTACGTGTCCTAACATTCGAAGCGCGACCTTTTTTCAACCCCTTATATTGACTTCACCGTCGTCTTTGTCGTTATCGCTCTATGTCTTGGTCGAGCGGGCGGAAAAAAAAGTTTTTTAAAAAAAGACCCACTTCCCGTGATGATGTCGAGCTGAAATTTTTCACATAGACAGACTTGTGTCTCCTAACAATGCATTTTATCAAAATTTCAGGTCGATCGAAAGTACCGTAATTAAATTAATTAATTAATCTCTATGTAGCCGTCTGTTAATTTTGACATCCACGTGTCACTGGAGTTCACTCCAGCCATCGATGACCACATCCCCGTGTTTTACAGCAAGGAGAGTTGAGTCACGTTCAGTCTGTAAGTGT
This sequence comes from Ampullaceana balthica, assembly GCA_944989445.1. Taxonomy (NCBI): domain Eukaryota; kingdom Metazoa; phylum Mollusca; class Gastropoda; family Lymnaeidae; genus Ampullaceana; species Ampullaceana balthica. The sequence goes on along the minus strand of CALYLW010000012.1, from coordinate 1,423,026 downwards.
TTGTCGAGGGGTGCGTAATATATTTAACATAATCAATACTTTTAGTTATGTCTCATATCCAAGGGATTTATAGTCAAAAACTTATTTTTTACGGGTTGTTTAATTTAAAATTTATTTCTGGTATTATCGTGGGATCCTGACACTGTGCAGTTCGTGGTCGGTTCGTAATCTCTATTCGTATGCATACTACTAACTCACTTTACCCAACAACCCCCTCCCCAATAAACACATCAGAACTGATTAATGGGCGTTCGGTTGTCGGTGGAATGGTGGGTAACAGGTGATGAACACAGCATATAGCGGCATCGACAGTGGGGAAATATTAGAAAAACGGTTGATAGAGGCATGCTGGGAGATTGTGATACATGATAAACATATAATGTAGCCGCGTTGACAGAGGTGTTCAGAAACAGCTTTCATCGTCACGTTAAAGCTCTTGATAAAGTAGATCATTGTTGTACTCTGTTGGACACGCATCACAAACGAGTGCGCTGTATTCCCTGACTCATACTGGTGCTCGAGGCTCGCTAATTACCATAGCATCCATCATCCATGCTAATAAACTTATCAGTACTAGTAATTAGCATTTATTTATTCGATTTGTTCGCAGTGCCGTTAATATGGGAATATTTGTAAAACAATTAAGGGGGGGGGGATGCGCTGATGTCGCTCAATCCGGTTAGCAAACTTCGACGGAATAAAGTCCATGGCTTGACGTTTTTTAAACAAAATATTGTGTATGTTATGATTAGCCGTACAATGTCATTTGCATGTATTTGTGAAACGTGATATACCCAGCTCAGCACTCCAAGGGATACTGAGCTACTTAATAATGATTCACCCCGTACATAATTCCCCGCACTCTTGTGTTTAACATTATAAATACATCTTGTGCTAATCTTGTTGATGTGAAATTGTTTAGCCCCAACAGATGTGCCCAGAAGTAATCCTCCTACAAGGAGCACGTTAAACAAATCCCAAAAATATTTTCCACTTATCACATTTGTGGCTGCACTCTAAATATCACTTTTGGCTGCACTCTAAATATCACTTTTGGCTGCACTCTAAATATCACTTTTGGCTGCACTCTAAATATCACTTTTGGCTGCACTCTAAATATCACTTTTGGCTGCACTCTAAATATCAATTTTGGCTGCACTCTAAATATCACTTTTGGCTGCACTCTAAATATCACTTTTGGCTGCACTCTAAATATCACTTTTGGCTGCACTCTAAATATCACTTTTGGCTGCACTCTAAATATCACTTTTGGCTGCACTCTAAATATCACTTTTGGCTGCACTCTAAATATCACTTTTGGCTGCACTCTAAATATCACTTTTGGCTGCACTCTAAATATCACTTTTGGCTGCACTCTAAATATCAATTTTGTTTTCCCCTCTCCCTGATGGAATTAATACAACACGCGCAAAGTTAAGCGACACAACTTTTGATAACGCAGGCAATCCGCTACCTTGACTTTGCACTGTTGGACTGTCGCCATTCAGGGCAAGCGTCACCCAGTCCACATAAAGTTAATTGGCGATCATGTACAAAAAAAACAACAACCCTGCTGTATCACAGCTTTCCTGTTACTGGATTCTACATCAAGGATACGTTTCATAACTAACTTAACTGCAATATCTACGGTGTACTTTATGTTGTTTTTTGTGATGGTGTGGGCTGAAAGGATACATCTTACCAAACATCTTAATTTAATTACGTAAATACTTATGTCCATTATGTATGCTATTTCTGAAGGGCAATCGATGCTGGCATACTTGGCTGTTTAAAGGATTTCTGTTTTATTTCAACATTTGACGTCATCTGATCAAGTAAATATTTAACTTACACAACTGCCTGTCGACCTTCAGGTGATTTAGAATCTTTTCATCACTCGAGTCCAATCTAATTATAAAATATCTTTTAAAAATCTTGTTTGAAGGTATCGATTTAGGTCTTGTATAAAATTTTCTTCTGGTCAGTGTGATGCACGAGTTACGTACCATAGAAAGTTCCTGGCATTCTCCCCCTGCCGCCACCCCCGCCCCTTTTTTTTCAAGTAACCTCTGCCAGAAGAATTTGGAGAAATCATCGATTTTTGAGCCTCTTGTGGGGGAAAAAGGTGTTGTCTTCGATCTGACAAGAATTGGGTAATGCCATCATCATTCCTATACCAATAGTCCTACCCGCTGTAAACGCGTGTGATTATCGTGCATTCAGTTCTGAAACACTTTAGGCAAACACGGCAACGCTTTCATTCTTCATAACAACTCTTGCACATACTCAGGCTAGTCTGATCTTGGTGGGATATGATGGCATGCCATTAAGTTCGTCAGAAGATCGGAAATGTGATAAACAATACTCGCGATGGTGTGTGCATAAAATTGGATTACGGTATATATATATATGTATTATTAACCTCATTACTGATTGACTCATAAACACTGGAAGGCTCTATGAAAAACTGAAGCGTGTTTTTTTTTAAAAAGGGAAGTTAAATATTTATTGATGAACAAAATATGGTGTGTAAATGGATGGGTTATTAGTTTAGTTCAGGGGCGGGACAAGAGTTTCTGTGGCGTACCTTTTGGAGGGCCCGGGAAGGCAGTGCTTATTGTAGCTGTTTAAAATTACACAATTGGAACGGACATTTTGTTGAGTAACTTTAGTAGATGGGTAATCACAGCATTGCTACCATCATACTTTACCGGGTTATTTATAGTCCCATCAACTTACGCCACACTTAACTATAGTGACAAAATCTTCTTTAAACACAGGGATATGATTGTCAAGTGAAGAAAGAGAGTCTTTCTCAAAATATGGAGTGAAAAAAAAGTGTTGGGGTGGATGACAACAGCTGATATATATATCACCATTAATGATATATAGGAATTAAGAGTTGATTATTAATTTACTATACTATTTTGGTATCAATGTATATTTCACTAAACGCCAAAGATGGGGTCAATGTTTATTTCTTGAACTTGAACTTACTGTGACCTCTTAAAAGTGTGTTTTACTTGTAAATCAGTGGTTAACTTACTGTGACCTCTTAAAAGTGTGTTTTCCTTGTAAATCAGTGGTTAACTTACTGTGACCTCTTAAAAGTGTTTTCCTTGTAAATCAGTGGTTAACTTACTGTGACCTTTTAGAAGTGTGTTTTCCTTGTAAATCAGTGATTAACTTACTGTGACCTCTTAAAGTGTGTTTTCCTTGTAAATCAGTGGTTCTTGACCTTGTTGGACGTAGTGAACCCCACCAGTTTCAAACGTGCATTCACCGAACCCTTCTCAACGATGACCCAAGCGGGGCGTGTCGTTACGAATCACTGGACTCTGGTGTATGTCTTAACCTCCGCCGAACCCATGGGACTGATTTACCGAACCCCTGGGGTTCGATCGAACCCAGGTAAAGAACCACTGTTCTTAATATAAATATACTATATTTTATTGTAAATTACTTGCTGACCCCCCTCCCCCCCCCCAATGTATTGTAACCATCGTCAGGTCGAACCATCCAGTTGTGTAACGAAGAAAAAAGCGAACAAGTAACGTCATCTTGAAATAGGAAAACACCGACGGGGGCGAAGGGAGAACGTTCGACAGCATGTGATCTGAACCTGTTTATGTCCAAGGCACGGGTCCAAAGTTCGACGTGTTGGAGTGCCTTCCCATTGATTGTTGGTTCACTTAAAATTTGGGAGAGTATAAGCGACAGCGGACGCAGGCCATTATGAATAGACGGTGTCACGCGGGTATGAGTAATGCTGTCACAATCGGTCTATATTATAGGTTAGAGCTTCGTGGGGGAAAAATATGTGTCTGTGGGTCGGGGTGTGGGGAGGGTGGGGGGGAGGGGGTTGTGCATTATCAAATATATTCTTTCTTATGTTAGTGTGTTGCCTGAAGTTACAGGTCACAGGTGTTGTTGTTAAGTCAGGTGTTTCTTGTTGAGCGATCTTCTTTATTTAACAGCGGCTCATAAATGTATGCTCTCGCGGACCCTCCATTTCGCCAGCGCCAGTATGTGCAAATGAAAGCGAAACTAAGGATCGTACATTTCTGATCTGTAATTGATAGTTGAAAGAGGATGGACTGACTATTATTTCGTGGACGATATCCCAGCATATTTAGAACAGAGAGAGAGGGGGGAGGAGCGAGAAGAGAAGAAAGAGAGAGAGAGAGATAGAGTAAGAGACGAGCATGTTGATGACTATAATGTAAAATCGATGTCATAACACTGTATCATGGGCCACAGTAGACGATCTTATCGTATGCACTGCTTATGAGCTACCCGTGTTGTTGTTAGCTGTCCTTGTTAATGTTGGCGGCCCTTGTTGATGTTAGCTGCCCTTGTTAATGTTATCTGCCCTTGTTAATGTTAGCTGCCCTTGTTGATGTTAGCTGTCCTTGTTGTTGTTGGCTGTCCTTGTTAATGTTAGCGGCCCTTGTTAATGTTATCTGCCCTTGTTGATGTTAGCTGCCGTTGTTGATGTTGGCTGCTCTTGTTTATGTTAGCTACCCTTGTTGATGTTAGCTGCCCTTTTTGATGGTAGCTGCCCTTGTTGTTGTTAGCTGCCCTTGTTCTTGTTAGCTGCCCTTATTCTTGTTAGCTGCACTTGTTGTTGTTAGCTGCCCTTGTTCTTGTTAGATGCCCTTGTTCTTGTTAGCTGCCCTTGTTGTTGTTAGCTGGCCTTGTTTTTATTAGCTGGCCTTGTTGTTATCTGCCCTTGTTGTTGTTAGCAGCCCTTGTTCTTGTTAGCTGCCCTTGTTCTTGTTAGCTGCCCTTGTTCTTGTTAGCTGACCTTGTTGTTGTTAGCTGCCCTTGTCATTGTTGGCTGCTCTTGTTGTTAGCTGGCCTTGTTGTTAGCTGCCCTTGTTGTTAGCTGCCCTTGTTGTTAGCTGCCCTAGTTCTTGTTAGCTGCCCTTGTTCTTGTTAGCTGGCCTTGTTCTTACCTGGCCTTGTTGTTAGCTGCCCTTGTTGTTAGCTGGCCTTGTTGTTGTTAGCTGGCCTTGTTCTTGTTAGCTGGCCTTGTTCTTGTTAGCTGGCCTTGTTGTTAGCTGGCATTGTTGTTTTTAGCTGGCCTTGTTGTTGTTAGCTGGCCTTGTTGTTAGCTGGCCTTGTTGTTGTTAACTGCCCTTGTTGTTAGCTGCTCTTGTTCTTGTTAGCTGGCCTTGTTGTCGTTAGCTGCCCTTGTTGTTAGCTGCCCTTGTTGTTGTTAGCTGGCCTTGTTGTCGTTAGCTGCCCTTTTTGTCGTTAGCTGGCCTTGTTGTCGTTAGCTGTCCTTGTTGTTAGCTGCCCTTGTTGTTATCTGGCCTTGTTGTAGTTAGCTGGCCCTTTTGTTAGCTGGCCTTGTTGTTGTTAGCTGGCCTGTTTGTCGTTAGCTGCCCTTGTTGTTAGCTGGCCTTGTTGTTAGCTGGCCTTGTTGTTAGCTGGCCTTGTTGTTAGCTGGCCTTGTTGTTAGCTGGCCTTGCTGTTAGCTGGCCTTGTTGTCGTTAGCTGCCCTTGTTGTTAGCTGGCCTTGTTGTTAGCTGGCCTTGTTGTTAGCTGGCCTTGTTGTTAGCTGGCCTTGTTGTTGTTAGCTGGCCTTGTTGTTAGCTGTCCTTGTTGTTGTTAGCTGGCCTTGTTGTTAGCTGGCCTTGTTGTTGTTAGCTGGCCTTGTTGTCGTTAGCTTCCCTTGTTGTAAGCTGGCCTTGTTGTTAGCTGGCCTTGTCGTTAGCTGCCCTTGTTGTTAGCTGGCCTTGTTGTTAGCTGGCCTTGTTGTTGTTAGCTGGCCTTGTTGTTGTTAGCTGGCCTTGTTGTTGTTAGCTGGCCTTGTTGTTGTTAGCTGGCCTTGTTGTTAGCTGGCCTTGTTGTCGTTAGCTGGCCTTGTTGTCGTTAGCCGGCCTTGTTGTCGTTAGCCTGCCTTGTTGTCGTTAGCTGGCCTTGTTGTTAGCTGGCCTTGTTGTTGTTAGCTGGTCTTGTTTTTAGCTGGCCTTCTTGTTAGCTGGCCTTGTTGTTGTTAGCTGGCCTTGTTGTTGTTAGCTGGCCTTGTTGTCGTTAGCTGCCCTTGTTGTTAGCTGGCCTTGTTATTAGCTGGCCTTGTTGTTGTTAGCTGGCCTTGTTGTTAGCTGGCCTTGTTGTTGTTAGCTGGCCTTGTTGTTGTTAGCTGGCCTTGTTGTTGTTAGGTGGCCTTGTTGTTAGCTGGCCTTGTTGTCGTTAGCTGCCCTTGTTGTTAGCTGGCCTTGTTGTTGTTAGCTGCCCTTGTTGTTAGCTGGCCTTGTTGTTGTTAGCTGGCCTTGTTGTTGTTAGCTGGCCTTGTTGTTGTTAGCTGGCCTTGTTGTTAGCTGGCCTTGTTGTTGTTAGCTGGCCTTGTTGTTGTTAGCTGGCCTTGTTGTTGTTAGCTGGCCTTGTTGTTGTTAGCTGGCCTTGTTGTTGTTAGCTGGCCTTGTTGTTAGCTGGCCTTGTTGTTGTAAGCTGGCCTTGTTGTCGTTAGCTGGCCTTGTTGTCGTTAGCTGGCCTTGTTGTCGTTAGCTGGCCTTGTTGTCGTTAGCTGGCCTTGTTGTCGTTAGCTGGCCTTGTTGTCGTTAGCTGGCCTTGTTGTTAGCTGGCCTTGTTGTTAGCTGGCCTTGTTGTTAGCTGGCCTTGTTGTTAGCTGGCCTTGTTGTTAGCTGGCCTTGTTGTTAGCTGGCCTTGTTGTTAGCTGGCCTTGTAGTTAGCTGGCCTTGTTGTTAGCTGGCCTTGTTGTTAGCTGTCCTTGTTGTTGTTAGCTGGCCTTGTTGTTGTTAGCTGGCCTTGTTGTCGTTAGCTTCCCTTGTTGTAAGCTGGCCTTGTTGTTGTTAGCTGGCCTTGTTGTTGTTAGCTGGCCTTGTTGTTGTTAGCTGGCCTTGTTGTTGTTAGCTGGCCTTGTTGTTAGCTGGCCTTGTTGTCGTTAGCCGGCCTTGTTGTCGTTAGCTGGCCTTGTTGTTAGCTGGCCTTGTTGTTGTTAGCTGGTCTTGTTTTTAGCTGGCCTTGTTGTTAGCTGGCCTTGTTGTTGTTAGCTGGCCTTGTTGTTGTTAGCTGGCCTTGTTGTCGTTAGCTGCCCTTGTCGTTAGCTGGCCTTGTTATTAGCTGGCCTTGTTGTTGTTAGCTGGCCTTGTTGTTAGCTGGCCTTGTTGTTGTTAGCTGGCCTTGTTGTTGTTAGCTGGCCTTGTTGTTGTTAGGTGGCCTTGTTGTTAGCTGGCCTTGTTGTCGTTAGCTGCCCTTGTTGTTAGCTGGCATTGTTGTTGTTAGCTGCCCTTGTTGTTAGCTGCCCTTGTTGTTGTTAGCTGGCCTTGTTGTTGTTAGCTGGCCTTGTTGTTGTTAGCTGGCCTTGTTGTTGTTAGCTGGCCTTGTTGTTGTTAGCTGGCCTTGTTGTTAGCTGGCCTTGTTGTATTTAGCTGGCCTTGTTGTTGTTAGCTGGCCTTGTTGTTGTTAGCTGGCCTTGTTGTTGTTAGCTGGCCTTGTTGTTGTTAGCTGGCCTTGTTGTTGTTAGCTGGCCTTGTTGTTAGCTGGCCTTGTTGTTGTTAGCTGGCCTTGTTGTTGTTAGCTGGCCTTGTTGTCGTTAGCTGGCCTTGTTGTCGTTAGCTGGCCTTGTTGTCGTTAGCTGGCCTTGTTGTCGTTAGCTGGCCTTGTTGTCGTTAGCTGGCCTTGTTGTCGTTAGCTGGCCTTGTTGTCGTTAGCTGGCCTTGTTGTTGTTAGCTGGCCTTGTTGTTGTTAGCTGGCCTAGATGTCGTGCTGCCCTTGTTGTTAGCTGGCCTTGTTGTCGTTAGCTGGCCTTGTTGTCGTTAGCTGGCCTTGTTGTCGTTAGCTGCCCTTGTTGTTGTTAGCTGGCCTTGTTGTCGTTAGCTGGCCTTGTTGTCGTTAGCTGCCCTTTTTGTCGTTAGCTGGCTTTGTTGTCGTTAGCTGGCCTTGTGTCGTTAGCTGGCCTTGTTGTTGTTAGCTGGCCTTGTTGTTGTTAGCTGGCCTTGTTGTCGTTAGCTGGCCTTGTTGTCGTTAGCTGCCCTTTTTGTCGTTAGCTGGCTTTGTTGTCGTTAGCTGGCCTTGTGTCGTTAGCTGGCCTTTTTGTTGTTAGCTGCCCTTGTTGTTAGCTGCCCTTGTTGTTAGCTGCCCTTGTTGTTAGCTGCCCTTGTTGTTAGCTGCCCTTGTTGTTAGCTGCCCTTGTTGTTAGCTGCCCTTGTTGTCGTTAGCTGCCCTTGTTTTTGTTAGCTGGCCTTGTTGTTAGCTGGCCTTGTTGTCGTTAGCTGGCCTTGTTGTCGTTAGCTGGCCTTGTTGTCGTTAGCTGGCCTTGTTGTCGTTAGCTGGCCTTGTTGTCGTTAGCTGCCCTTTTTGTTGTTAGCTGGCCTTGTTGTCGTTAGCTGGCCTTGTTGTCGTTAGCTGGCCTTGTTGTCGTTAGCTGCCCTTTTTGTCGTTAGCTGGCCTTGTTGTCGTTAGCTGGCCTTGTTGTTGTTAGCTGGCCTTTTTGTTGCTAGCTGGCCTTTTTGTTGTTAGCTGCCCTTGTTGTTAGCTGCCCTTGTTGTTAGATGCACTTGTTTTTGTTAGATGCACTTGTCGTTAGCTGCCTTGTTTTTGTTAGCGGCCCTTGTTGTTGTTAGCTGCCCCTGTTGTTGTTAGCTGCCCTTGTATTTGTTAGCGGCCCTTGTTGTTGCTAGGCGTATTTAACACAACTAATGATTGATAAGGCAGAATAAGATATTTTGTTATATTTAGAGGGAGGTGGGGGCTGTTGCTAGTGTTCAGAAAAGTTTTCGTTGCATTGAATGTCTGGAGTTAATACTATCAATAAAAACATTCTATAAGCACATTTAAATATATTTTCGTTGGTGTGACATAGCAAAGATAAATTCAAATCAAAGTTTAAAATGTATTATTTACAAGTAATAACCATGCAAATGCAATCAATACAAATTAGTGTTAAAATTCCTGGTTAGAAAAATGTCAAAAAATGTATTCGTCTGTCTCCCTTAAATATCTTCAGACCAGCCAGCCCTTCACCTCATCCTTGTTTCCCCGCAACTGTGGACAGTTGTAAACTTTATTGACCTGCGCTCACGTCACGGAATCATCATTTGTTTATTGTAGGGGGAAAACAAATGTCTCGTCCAATCTGAAAATGTGATCAGCTATGTCCAACATCTGGTAAGGCCTCGTTGTGATATTGAGATCCTTGACCCAATCCAATCGGAGAAATAATAAAAAAGGAGGTTCACAACTATAGTTGGTTGCTCCCCCCCCACCCCGAAACACATTTTTGTGTGTGTGTCAGCACCACCACAATCTCCCTTAAACCTTGGCTCAGCTCATCCTATTCATATCAGATGGGTGTCGTTTGGAGGAAAGCTCGCCCAGATGGGGCGATGTTTATTTCCCAGAGAGCAGTCCGCGAATTAAGTAATTGGTGGCGTGGGTGGGGTTGCGGTCAGATAGACGCGATGAAATAATTTGGTCCTTTCGTGTGCCAAGGCTCCGGGCTGCTCTCGTAAATTAAGTTCATGTCCGGTTTGTCTCCCGTTGTGTTTTATACTCTCTCATCCCTGCTATGAAACTTGCTTATTGATCAGATGAAATATCATCCATACAAGGGGTCGACGGAGATGCGGCCCACGTGCCGCGTACGGTGCTAGGCATACCGAGACCCGGATTAATGTTTTGGTCAAATAGAAGTATCGTTAAGTAACCTTTCAAGTATAGTTCAGGAACATGTACATATCTTTCAAGTAATGTTTAGTAACGTGTACATATCTTTCTTGTATCGTTAGGTAATGTGTACATACCTTTCAAGTATCGTTAAGTAATGTGTAAATACCTTTCAAGTATCGTTAAGTATTGTGTACATACCTTTCAATTATCGTTAAGTAATGTGTACATACCTTTCAAGTATCGTTAAGTAATGTGTACATTCCTTTCAAGTATCGTTAAGGAACGATTATGTACCTTTCAACAGTGCTTTTCTTTTCTTTAAAAAAAAAGGGGGAGGGGCGGAACTCATATGTAAGTCCGTTTTTTTCATAAAGAAATAACACTGAAATTAGTGTAGTCTGTGGTAAATGGTGCCGGAAGCCGTTCCGGTGCGTTCCACCCCCCCCCGCCAAAAATAAAAGCACTGCCTTTCAATAATGAAAATCGCTAACCACAATGAAAATAATCAGAGCGCCAATAATACCAACACTAGCTTGAAACCACATTTTTCCCCGCCCATATTTTCATCCGAGGCCTTGGTAAATGTCTATTCGTACAGCACCATTTACAATGTTAAATAGCCCATAGCGAAAAACGGGTTGTTAGTCTTGATACAGCTCAACGATTAATACATCATTATTTATACCAAAGCTTTTAAACGCGTATTTACTCTTCTAAAAATAAGGTTTTAATGAACTTTTGAATACTTATATAGATGACAAACAATAATTTTCTTATTTTAATTACAACACACTTTTCATTCGTCCACAAAGCATTAGAAGAAATGCCAAAGAAGAATCGCTCTCATTTACTCTACCCCGCTCATCTTTTGTTCCCCCTAAGTGAAGCATCCAAATTTACCCGTATATCTTATAATGTCCCACCTCAGCCATTTAATACACATTTCTTACTGCACGTCTAGAGCTTCCCTCAGTATCCGCTGACATTGTTAATTTTGTTTTTTTCAAACTTGAGTAAATTAATAATAAAGATTTATATAATCCGTCTCCTGAAGTTCCGCTCCGATGAACCTGTTAAGAATTTTCTGTGTGGATGATGTCAATTGTCATCTCTACTTAACTGAACTCTATCACAGGCCACACACCCTGCCCCACATAAGTAGCCGAGCCTTAGATTCCAAACTCCGAGTTACAAGAACGCTTAACCCATGCCATCAACGACTCAGGCCAATTGTCTGTTGCCAAGGGTTCCTGTATTTTCAAATCTCCACTTCTTGATCCGATTGACGGACAACTAACGTCCCTCGTCTGTCCCGAGGTTTACTTTTCAAGGCGATCTCTTTGTCCACAGTTTATTTTAAACAACACTAAGCTCGCCCCCCCCCTTTTTTTTGGCTTCTTGCATGTGTTTTCCAAGGTTCCCGAAGTCAAAATCGAACTGCATGCAAAGAAATTTTTAAAATTTCTTTCAATTCATTATTTTAGTTTACATCGGCCCCTTGAGTAAACTGGTCTTTCATTTCAAGACACCGAAATGTTTAAGTTTGAGAACCTCTTTCAATTGATTGGTAAAGTATTAATTTGTATATCTAATGTCAGAAGTTATTGAATGTGATAAAAAGGTATCAGCCGCTTCCGTAAGTAAATTTACGTAATACTTGTGTGTATCATTTGTCTTGTTTATTTACATGTATTAAGTTTTGTATTTTTTATTGATTGCACACCGCGGTGCGCACAGTTTCTAGTTGAAGTACAACCCTTATTAGTCCAATAATCGAGACGCGCATTGATAAACATTTCGCTGTGTTTAAATATAGATTGTGACCTAAGCGCGCACTTTTATCTTTCATTGATAAATATTTCCGCGTTTCTTTTCCACTTCACAATAAGCATATCGGCGGTTACAGCCGGGTGATAGTAGTAAACAAATTGTTGGATCTGATAAGACGACATTTGTAGGCCTGATACGTAACCAATATAAATGTACGTGTTATGTTATTTGTCCTGTTTTATTGTTTGTTTGTTTTATTGTTTGTTTGTTTTATTGTTTGTTTGTTTTGGTTTTTAAAAAAAAATCCTTAAGACTCGCCTTCTCAAGCCAAAAAATCAGGCGCAACTGTCTGAAATTAGTCAATTCATGCCAAGGAAAAGTACTTCAACTCTTTTCAATCACTGTCAATAAGCTGAGAGTTTAACGGCGTTTAGCCCCTTGATGTTGACACATTTCATATTCATAGAGACACCAGCGTGTCAAACGGCATGAAGCTCGTGGCGGACACAAGGGAAGAGAAGCTCCGACTTAATTAAAAAAGTGTTCATTCCATATATTATATGGTAACGTTTATTGAACACATTAACCGTCACACAAGACTCGAGAGGCGGCTTGAATTGTTTCTTTCCTTTGTTGCCGGCTGGAGCTGGCGGACTCCACTTTTTTTATTCTTCATTTTGGCAAATAATGTGTTTACGTTTTGGCGTGCTTGAGGCTTGTCTGTACGCACACAAGATAACAGGCTTGTTTGCGTACATTATACGGCTCTGGTGTATTGTCATTTCAGTTTATAAGGTCTTTAAAACGGTCACCGCATGACATGTAGACACAATTTTCGATAGATCCTCCCCCATAACACCCACCCTCCCCACAAAATCTTGCCACAACACCAACTTTTTGAGTCACTAAAAATCATTTGTATCACAATACTGACATTTGACGTTTTTTGTTGCAATACTAACATCTACTAAGTATATCTTGCCCATATATCCCACTATCTTATCAAAATAAATATATTTCGGCCATGTTTGATTTTGAATAGCAACGCTTGGGGAAAATACGGTCATTTATTATTGTTTACCATCTCTGAGGATAAATTTCTATTTTGTTTATCATTTCTGAGGACAAGTTGTCAAAAGAATTTGCCCCCATGCTCCCAAACCCCACAAGGACGGACACCAATGTTCCCTTTAAGCTGCGCGGCTGCACAGCAATTTGGGAATACCGCACAGCAAAAAATTGTAAAATATTGCACCGTAAATAGATGCTGTGAAAACTTTGCACACGAGTTGTTTTTTTTACTTTGCACGCGGACCAACGAACCTTAGAGGGAACATTGGCGGACACCCATGTTTTCTCCCCCACCCCTTACAAAAATAAGGGCCGCCCACGACCCAATCCAAACACGTGTCATAATTACTTCTCGAGCAGAAGACGGACGTACGAGGTATGATTGTGTGTCATCTGGTCATAGGAGTGTTGGAGGCGAGTAGACCGTAAAATGAAACCTTCTCTCCGGGTGGCTACTATTCACCCGACGGGCCGGCCTGCTGGTGAATTATTCAGTCAACTCATCTGTCCAGCCTGCTGGTGTTAATGGAACTAGTAGTCTCTTTGGTATGGGAGACATCGTGGATTAACAGCTGTAGTTTCCACCTCATTTTCATGTCTGCCCTTCTATGTATATAGAACGGATATATGATATTAGTATATTAATGCTGATTACCTCAACTCTTCATCCATTTTCTGAGTTTCAATCCTTCTCAATATCTATTTATTCTTGTGTCCAATTTAATCGATCTACATACTTACCTTTAGATATTTTCAACTAAATGTTTATATAAAACTATCCTCATATAAACTCATATAAATATCCATAAATCTCTGTTCCTCACTCCTCAAAGTTCAACTATGTGCTTCATGTTTGTTTTAACCACCCCCATCCTCCCGCCGATTCCTTCGCAAGGACCTCTCTTAAACGCTTCCGAAAAGTTAGTGTAATGTGCCGGTATGTGAGCCGTTCCCAGTAGATTTGTGTTCGAGAGTAACATGGGAGACCATGGTCACAGTGTCTTGATGGCGTCATTAATAATGACATCATTTTGGAATTCGAGCTGGTCTAATCTAAGAGTTATTTTACGCTTCCAGGTAATGAGTGTCAGAACTCTCGGGAAAGAGGAAGGTGTGGTGCGGGGTGGGGGGGGGGCGATACGTTTCGCCTGTTATGTCTTTTTTTAGAAAAGAGTTGAGCTTCGACCCAAAATAGTGGCTTAACACCGCCGTCCTTAATTTGACCATTTGTCAACAGTGGACTGTGGTTACCAAGGCCTGTCATTTCATTCCAGTTTTCCCACACCATTGCTACACACGAACTGCCTCATTTTTGCTACATAATGACTACTCTATAAACATTGATACTTTGATACTCACTAGCTTCTTTTGATTGTGACCCGCCAACTTTCTATATACTGTAATTCATATTAACTAACTAACTTATTGTTGATAACATACTGAAAGTCTATTGTCGCAACCCACTAACGCTCGTAACATTTTAAAAACACTTTTTTTTTACCAATACAGAGTGCCTTATTCTTAGAAATCAACCGCCCCCCCCCCAACACACACGCACATTTTATGTCTTCCACCATCTCATCGATTCTGACTTCCTGTTTAATAAAAGGTCACAATGGTTCCGGGCACCGGTTCCCCCCCGCCCTCCCCTTTTCAATCTTATCTTCAGAATAATGGTCCGACTTGCAGCAGCTTTTCGGTGTCTCTCAATCGATGGACGTAGACTTGATCGTTTCTTCGGGTCGTGTTTGTGTATTTAAGGGAGCCATTACGAAATCACGTATCGTGACGCTAATCGCTGTAACGTAACCCCGGGACAAGCCCGGAGACATCATCGCTATCACATGGAGTCGGGGCATGTCAACGGTCGCATTGATCACGATACGCCGGGTGCATGATGTAACCTCGCCGATATTACGTGGACGATCGCTGTGAGCAAGGGGGAGGGGTAGCTTAGAGGTCCGTCTAGAGCAGGGGTCGGGAAACCATGGCTCGCGAGCCAGATATGGCTCTTTTGATAGCTGCATCTGGCTCTCAGAAAATGCTCGATTAATTAAAAAAAACACGTTTATTCAGACTCCTTTGATCTACATATTAATTGCATATAAGAAAACAACATAACGATGTTATTATAAAGAATTCAGAGACATAATAATTGTACTCTTAGTGTTGAAATTACAGATAATGTACTTATTTACTTGAATTTTTAGTTTTAAACTTAAACATTATGTATGGCTCTTAAAGAATTACTTTTCATAGTATGTATTATGTAGTGTTTATGGCTCTCTCAGACAAAAAGTTTCCCGACCCCTGGTCTAGAGTCTAGAGAAGAGGAACTACAATGACAAAGTGCGACACTGTTGCCAAAAACTAACTTGTGACCCGGGTGTTCAATTAGTTTACGTAAGGCCCGCGAAATAGTGAGGGAAATGGTGGGGGTGTGTGGGGGGGTTCATACCAGTGGGCAGTAGTCAATATGTACCAGACTTTTCTTACACCACAGTGGGTCTTGATATACACCAGAGTAAGACTTGTCATATACAAGAGTGTCAGGTATCAGAGTAAGACTTGTCATCCACCAGAGTAAGACTTGCAATGCACCAGAGTAAGACTTGTCATACTCCAGAGTAAAACTTGTCATCCAACAGAGTAAGACTTGCAATGCACCAGAGTAAGACTTGCAATACACCAGAGTAAGACTTGTCATACATCAGAGTAAGACTTGTCATACACCAGAGTAAGACTTGTCATACACCAGAGTAAGACTTGCAATACACCAGAGTAAGACTTGTCATACACCAGAGTAAGACTTGTCATACACAAGAGTAAGACTTGTCATACACAAGAGTAAGACTTGTCAGGTATATCAGAGGAAGACTTGTCATACTCCAGAGTAAGACTTGTCATACACAAGAGTAAGACTTATCAGGTATATCAGAGGAAGACATATCATACACCAGAGTAAGACTTGCAATACACCAGAGTAAGACTTGTCATACACCAGAGTAAGACTTGTCATACGTCAGAGTAAGACTTGCACAGAGTAAGACTTGTCATACATCAGAGTAAGACTTGTCATACATCAGAGTAAGACTTGTCATACACCAGAGTAAGACTTGCAATACACCAGAGTAAGACTTGTCATACACCAGAGTAAGACTTGTCAGGTATATCAGAGTAAGACTTGTCATACACCAGAGTAAGACTTGTCGGGTATATCAGAGTAAGACTTGTCATACACCAGAGTAAGACTTGTCAGGTATATCAGAGTAAGACTTGTCATACACCAGAGTAAGACTTGTCAGGTATATCAGAGTAAGACTTGTCATACACCAGAGTAAGACTTGTCATACATCAGCATGATTTTTGAAAATTATACTAAGGTGTAACATGTCCTAGCACTGTAAAAAAAAACCCCGTAAAAAAACAAGTTTTTGACTAAATCCTTTATGTACGAGACGTAACTAAAAGAAAGTTCAATATAATACGCAGCGCAAGACCATCCAAAAAATACAAAATTGTAGTTGTGTCGTAAAACAGGTTTAATATAATGCGCACCGATCGGGAATATGTTTATGAAAAGTGTTGTCAATAAAATACGCACCTTATTGCGCGACAGAAAGGTTGTTCAATATAATACGCACCGCGACATTATCTAAAAAAATAACATGATACATAGAGATAAATAAAATAATCAAAAAATTCAATAATTTAATTACAGTACATGCGGTCGATCTGAAATCTTGATAAATCGTTTTTATCATCGGCACGAAACTGCCTGCAAAATTTCAGCTCGCTAGCTTACGAGGAAGTGGGTTAAAATCGATCCCAATTTTTTGCGACAAGCAAGGGCGCAAGCAGACACCACGAGTAAATATTAAGGATTTAAAAATACAAAAATAACTTAAAGTTCTGTATTACGTTATTTTTTAATCTGATGTGTATTTATTTTGAAAACTATCCGTCATTTTTGACGGGTGATAAGCTAATTCAACAATAAACATAGAACGTATATTGTATTGTTTACAGCATCACCGCCTATCATGCATGTCAAATACATGATAGTTTTAACCTTGTACTGCTGCAGTAGTGCTCACTTTTTTCTGGCTGGATCGGTTCTTTACCTTGTTTCTTTTGCTGTTTTTTTTTCTTTTCTGAGTTTTTCGTTTTTCTTTTGTTTTCACGAAGGCAAAGAAAATGCAGTTGTTATTTGAAAAACTATAAGAGGGAGGCGAAGGAACCGTGCCAAATTCCCGTTAATTGGAGCAACTGTTTTGTTAGACACCCTCCTCCCCCCATTTTTTTTCTCCAAATCCCCCAAGAAAAACAAAAATACTCCACTGACGGCTTTGACGTCATCTATGACGTCCGCTGTGCATCACGGGGATTAGGGGCGGCGCCGTCCAGCCAAATGTTTGACGTCCCAAGATGTTTAAAATACACCGAATACAGTTGCCAATAAGGCAAATAGAGTTGAATGAAATGTATTAAAGATGACGTCAGATTAAAATTCACAAGAAATGTCATGGGCGGCTAATCCCGTCTCGTTCTAGGGGAAAAAATGTTGATGGATGCCATCTGAGTTATCTACTCCTATATTATTATTATTACAAATTCAATTCACTACGCATCATTTGATTTTATCTATTTTATTTAACTTCACAACTCTGTCCGAGTGTATTCCATTGTCACCCACTTTTCGTTTTTCATTTGGTTGGAAATTTTCCACTCTAAGATCTTATATGCCAAACATGTTTTATGTTGGTTAAGTTATGATTTTGTGCTTTAATTTTAAATAAAAAATACTTCGAATCCCCTCCTCGCCATTTAATTGAATTCACAATAGAAGCCCACTCTACTCGGGCAAAAAATAAAATAAATAAAAGATTTTTAAAATGCTAACCCCCCCCCCTTTTTCACATTTACCTTGAAGTTTTAGTGATTGGGTGTCTGACAGTAATCTTGTTAGCTAAATAAAATGTTTCAGAAACATGCCTGACCGGTGGTCATTTTTAGTAAAAAGCTTGAATTTCAATCTGAAGGTATTCGATTTAAGTCCCACCGAAAGATGTTTAATATCAATTCTAATAAAAACATGAACATAAACGATTGATAGAAACATCAGATATCTTCTGGACATCTATCGGCCATCGGAGGTGTGCACCTGTACAAGTTCTAAGCTCACTGGCTGAACTGGAAGTGGGTTTAATGAACTTTAATTTAACTCACAAGATTCCACGCAGACGGGTCAGTTGGGGCAAATGAAGGTGTGACTAAAGACCTCGTCGTTGTTTCAATGAGCTGCAAACGTGTCCATCTTATCGTTGTATCGCTGCACACAGGAGCAGGGCCGTCTTAACGCATAGGCCCGTTGGACATTTGCCCGGGGGCCCACGAGCATAGGGGCCCCATGGGAATATGTTTATTTATATATGTTATGTATATTTATTTTGTATTCCTGCGGGAGGGGGGCCCAGCGGCCTATCACTATTTCTTTGCCCGGGGGCCCAAAATCGTGTAAAGACGGCTCTGCACAGGAGCCGTAATTGATGTGGGATATTGATAATATGACTACTCGCACACAGAGTCCTAAGTGGCTTGAGTGTTATGGAAACACTTGCCACAAGTCAGATCGCGTGCTATCTAGTCGTGGTCCATCAATCAGGACTTTGCTGAGGAAAGAGAAATGTCCGGGGAAAATCTATAATTAAAAAAAGACTAGACACAAATAAATAAATAAATAATTATTTTTAAAAAAATAATAAAATGAAAGGAATTACCACCCGGGACAAGTGAGTAAAAATTTGACTTAAGCGCCCCTTGTGTTGGTGGCGTGTTGGTCATTGTATCACTTACTCACAGGAGCCCCTCCCCATTCTCTTCATCGTCGAACTTTTTCTCATGGTCCTGCTTTCAAATTAGTTATCTCTGTTAAGTTAGTGAGAACAGACTGCCAATGTTGGTACACTTGTTAAATACCCCAGCTCTAAACAAAACCAAAATTATCAAAATGTTGTTTTCCAGTTTGAATTCAGTCTGGCGGCGACTTATTCAGCACGCCCTAAATACCCCCCGAGATAGCCGCACATAATCCTGCTCCTTCGTCTGCACGACTTGATGTATTGGGTTTTTCCTTGGAATCTGGAACCACCGGTGGTTAACTCAAGTTTACGACCTCGATTCCTGACAAAAAATATATCGCACGATAACTCCACACACACCAATCTATAGTTATTGTTGGAATAAAGTGCAACGGTGCTGGCAGTGAGTGGCAGATGTCATGGGCTTAGGCCAAGTCAATCAACGACAGCTCGATGTCTGTCCAAGTTCATGAGATCGGTGGTTAACCTGGCTGTTGGAATGTTTTCATTTCTATTTTATTTAAATTAAAAAAATAAAAAAAAACAACAACACTATTTTCCATTGGTGCATAATAGATCTACGCGGCCAAATGTTATTGTTTGTTTGGACAGTAAGGAGGGGGGTTCGGGAATCAGCTTAATTTTCCCAGCCTGAATTCAGTTGGGCCGTGGTATAATTAATGGCACTCGTTCGCCACTGCTGTGGTCTGGGACACAGTAACATGTCAAATGTAATAGGAGGTAATGGAAGAGAGGGTTTGTTCCCCCACCCCTTTTTTTTCCTTTTACACGTTTGATAGAGCTAAAAATGACTCCATTCTGCGTTGAAAGACAGGTTACCTGCAACACGTTCTTCCATTTGTTTCATTAAAATGGTCTGTGAGATGGGGTCTGGACTTGTTTGGGAAACCCATCAGTAAGGGAGAAACCACAATAACAGAGAGAATCGGGGTCAAAGTTTGGCGCGAGTTCGTTGTGTTACGAGTTACGACACACCAGGTATATCATTTGTTGAGTCGCCAGACGGTGTCTTCCAATTCATTATTCCTACATCAAATTTGCGACGTTCTCTGACAGCGTCCCAGGTGGTAACTTTTTAATTGTAATGGAGGGCGGGTGAAAGGGGGGTGGTGATCTGGAGGATAATAGATTTTAACAAAGTCGGTGAGGACAGGTCTTTACACGTATACTACCTCTACTCCTCTACGGTGTGTTCTTTTGTTTAATATCAAGATTTCAAGAGGGCAATATTTCAAGGCCTTCTTATTTTAATGTGTCAGGCTTAACACAGGTTTGGCATCCATAAAATGTTTTTTTTAGGCTATGTTATTGATGTTGTTTTACTAAAAAAATATTCTATTTTATTGCCACAGCTGAAAAGTGTCGGGCCGAAGCTGGTTCCGTTCTTCAAAACAGTCGCGATCTTCTTCGTGCTGTTTGGACAGGAGGAGAGATGCTCCATCTTCTTCTGCATCGTCAAATGTCTTCCCGTGGTCTCGCTGATCGTCTTCGTCCTGCTGCACGGCATGAGCCTGAACGAGTACTACAGGTACTCTAGGCGTATCCTGGTGGGGCTCATCTTCTCGGCCCTGGGCGACGCGCTGCTCGTTTGGAAGAACTCCTACTACAATCTCGAACTGGGCCTCCTGAGCTTCGCCATCGCCCAGATCATGTACGCACGGGCCTTTGACTGGCGTCCGTTGAAACCTTACGCCGGATCCGCATTCCTGGTGGCGGGTCTCATCTTCTACACCTACCTGCAGTGCTACCTGAAGGGCATGATGGTGTACCTGGCCCCGTTCTACATCACGCTGATTTGCACCATGGGCTGGCGCGCTGTGGCCCGCGTCCAGATTTACGATGACCTCTGGACGTGGACCAAGCTGTGCGGCTGCGCCGGTGCTCTGTGCTTCCTCATCTCCGACCTCGTCATCGCCGTCAACATGTTTGCCTTCACTGTCCCCTTCGCTCATCAGATTGTCATGTTGACCTACTACGCCGCCCAGTTTGGTATCTCCCTGTCCGTAGTGGACAGTCAGGCCGATGAGCTCATCAGGATCCAGAAGAGCCAGTAGACCATAACTTTACTTGTGGGCTTCAGACTTATTACATTACTGGTGTTTTTTTTAAAAACGTTCTCTTTTCATGCCTTGATGAGACTGCCTGAAGGTAGAATTGACCGATATAAATAATCCTGGACGTTGGTCAAGTTTTCATCGGCAGTCTTTGATTGACGTCTGAAAGGCTGTTCTTGAAACAATGATACTCAAATTGTATTCCGTTTTTTCGTTGCTGTGATAAATGTTTTGGTCAATTTTTCTTTTTTAATTGAATTAATTAAATTGGGGCTTTCCCAGGAGTAAGAACGGGCATTACTCAGTGGCTAGAATCCTGTATTCATTAAAAATTCGTATAATTTTGGCAAATATAGTTTGTCATCACCTGTTAAATATTTTTTTTAACAACAAATGTATTCCTTCGATTGGTAATGCCAAACTCCCGTCAAGGTTTATTTTTTAATCAGTAAACCATACTTTTTGGCATGTATTCGTTACTTTCATATTGTCCCCTGAGAAGAGATCTGTGTATAGTATAATCGGTTGTATCATTATCGGGTACCGGGTGTAAAATTTTGTATTTATTTCCTCTTAACAAGAGGTAAAAAGAGGAGGAGCATGATAAAGAAAAAAAGTAAGTTAAGTTCAAAAGTAACAGTAACTGCATTTACTTAATTAAGTACTGGTACTCAGTGGTACAGCATGGGCAAAAAGAATGTAGGAGGTAACCAAGTTTGAACATTTTATATTAGATTGATTTTAGATCTGATATTTCTTCCTTGGTGAAAAAAATTGTACTAGAATCAAAATATTGTTTGTGCAGCCTTGCAACTGGCATTATTTCATGTTAGCCACTTTTATTTTATGGTTAGAGCAGTTGAAAAATTATATGTACAGGTAGAAGTAAAAGTTGGTCAAGGAATAAAGTGACAAAATATTTCTGGTTAGTCATGCAACTTAATAAGTGGTTGGGGGAATGGTGCAAAGAGTCTTGGTGTTTGCTAGGAAATTTGCCTGTCAGAAATCTCCATTATTAAAAATAATTTCCTACATAATTTTTCTCTTCAAACCATCATTTTTAAAAACTTTAAATTACCTTCCATTTATATATTTGATTTAAATTGAAATGGCAATGCAATTTTTATATTCATCATTGTTATCAATATTTTTAAAAAATTTAACTACACTATAACACACTTTGTCCAGAAGAGAAATGTTTAGCTTAGATTCTCTGCAACTATATTTTATAAATCTTTAATATTTTATTTTAAAATATCCTTTGCATTTGTCATGTACTTTAACAAATCTGTAAATAGAGTAGCTGATTATCATTACATTCCCTTTAACTGGACAAAATCAAAGTAGGAATCACTGGTTAATGATAATGTTGCTTTTATTCAAATATTAACATATACAATTATCAGGTTTTTCTTTGTTATGTAGAACTGTTAATAAAAGTCATAAAAAAGAAAAAGAAAAGAAAAAAGAGTACTGTATACTATAAATCTAAATATTTCTTTATATATCATTTTAGAAAGTACCTATTTTCTTTTTAAACACTTTAAATTTTTAAAAATTAAATTGAATATTATATCAACTATGTTTCACTTTCACTGCACATGATCAAAATGCATGCTTACACAAATAGAGTTTTACTTAGACCCAGACTTCTAGTTATGCAGCCTCTATCAACATTCTTTCAACACTAACTTCCCACATACTGGTATGGTTCCTGTCATTAATATTTAATTGCAGGGGACAAGTTGTTAAAAATGTAACATTATAACTTCAAGGACACTGACCAATGTCAGGAGGTGTTCAATGAGACTTAACTTTAACTTCACTGGTCTGAAATTTATTACTCAGTTTAATGAGTCCATATATCATAATCAACAGTATGGAATATAAATAGATTTGAATTATTTAAATTACAGTCATCTAGTCCAGTTGAATTGTTTACCATAGAAATTAGAAATGTGCTTTTTCTACTACTGGTAACAGGAAAGTTTGATAAGAACAATTTGTAATCCCCATGACAAAAGCTGTTTGTAAATATTTGAAGCACAATTTATTTGATTTCCTTAAAATTAACTCTGCATTGTTGATTGTTACACGTTAAACTGTGTGTTGATTGTTACACGTTAAACTGTGTGTTGATTGTTACACGTTAAACTGTGTGTTGATTGTTACACGTTAAACTGTGTGTTGATTGTTACACGTTAAACTGTGTGTTGATTGTTACACGTTAAACTGTGTGTTGATTGTTACACGTTAAACTGTGTGTTGATTGTTACACGTTAAACTGTGTGTTGATTGTTACACGTTAAACTGTGTGTTGATTGTTACACGTTAAACTGTGTGTTGATTGTTACACGTTAAACTGTGTGTTGATTGTTACACGTTAAACTGTGTGTTGATTGTTACACGTTAAACTGTGTGTTGATTGTTACACGTTAAACTGTGTGTTGATTGTTACACGTTAAACTGTGTGTTGATTGTTACACGTTAAACTGTGTGTTGATTGTTACAGGTTAAACTGTGTGTTGATTGTTACAGGTTAAACTGTGTGTTGATTGTTACACGTTAAACTGTGTGTTGATTGTTACAGGTTAAACTGTGTGTTGATTGTTACAGGTTAAACTGTGTGTTGATTGTTACACGTTAAACTGTGTGTTGATTGTTACAGGTTAAACTGTGTGTTGATTGTTACACGTTAAACTGTGTGTTGATTAGGTGTCTTTCTGATCAAGCAAATAAATGCACAGAGAATGAGAAATAACAATAAAAGTTTATTTTCTGTCTCAAAATTTTAAGATTATTTTTGTATTTTATCGATTTTATACAAAATATGGCTGTATGGCATGGTGAAAATATTAATAGTACTGGTCTAAATAAACTTTATCAAATTCACCAGAGCTAAATAGCCAAAAATTTTCAAATTGTCCTGAAAGAATACAATAAAAGAATTCTGTACTGTATTGATGGAAAAATCTAAAATCTATTGTAAGAGCGAATGCTGCTCGAAGTCAAAGATGTAGTCTAGTGATATATACTGTACATAAAACTAGACATCATCAAGAAAAAGTGTTTTTTTATATACAAAATTTTTTTTTACACAATCATAAATGTTAATTTGATAAATTCATCACGGTCTTTCACTATGGAAACTTTAAGCAGCATTCCTGCAACCATGAGACAAGACTTTCAGGTGCATACATCTGTAATTGACTATAAAAAAAGAACAAAAGTATTTAGTACCTTTTCATATTATTATTAAGTGTTGGTGTGGTTCATTTTGTCACCCAAAGCCAAAGAATGTCAGCAGAGTTTCTTGCAATGCAGATAATCCACTATTTAAATCCAGAAATTTATTATTTTCAAATGTTCATGCTCTCATGTTACACAAAATGTTTTTTTTAAAAAGAATTATTGGACCTTCTTTTTTTAATGCCCTAATAATTGTAAATGAATCTGTTTATTGTGGTTTGAATAAACAAATTAACAATAACTAAGTGTTATTTATCTCTGCTGTCTTACCAAAATTATCTATAAACTACATCCTTTATTTACGAAAGACAGAAAACATTGTGTAATGATGCTTTAAATAGCACCATAAAGATGTCCAGATGATGATCATGAGATTCTTAAACATTCTGATACTGCAAACAGAACTCTGGTCTGGTTACATGAAGGAGAGGGCTGCTTTTCACTATATCATTTTTAATATTAATGTTAAGCGCATAGAAGGCAGATGTCCCACACCCAGCAAATTGTCTGGGGTCCAAATGCTTTTGGCGTTTAGCCTGATGCAGGTCCCTTTACAGCAGAATGCTTTCTTTTAATATATTGTAGACATTTCTAACATTCATTACGACCAGCATGGCACTTGCTATTTTTTGTGTGTGTAAACACCAGGAAATAAATATATTTTAAAAAACTTTTATCTACCATTCAGAACAAGGCTATTTAATTAAGGGAGAGAAGTTTAAAAATTATCAATGATGCAAGTGAGCTTGATTTCAGTTGTTCAACGCTGTCCTTAAAAATCAACAGAAGCAGTGTTATCATCCCCATCGGAAGAAAACTATTTGATGCGACATGTTTAATTGCTTTTTGATTTAAAGCTGCTAATGTGTAAACAAAATGTAGATGATAATCAACTTCTCAAATAAAACCATTTAAATTTAACAGATTAACAGCTTAAGGAAAATTTATTTTTTAACATGGGTTATTGCAATATTCTGAATTGTGTTATATATTTTCAGATTTAAATTAGCTTTCTAATACAGACCTGAATCAGAGAAAGATCACAGAATTCATATCAATTTAAAATTTAATCAATCTTTGGATCCGATGCCTTTTTTTGTGTTTTCAAAACATTTATTTTATAGTAGGTACTCCAAAAACCAATTTTTCAAACTAAACCAAACTTTTTTTTAGTGTTTAATATGAAAGATCTAAACATTTTAAGAATGTGGACATTAAAGTTAAGACTTTATGACAATTGTTAAGAAAGTTGTGCAATTTCAAAAAATTTTCAGTTACCTTTTATGAAAAAAAAAGACCCATCTTAAATTGTAAGTCACTCCCCTCATTGTATTTACACTATTTACACAATACTATTATTGCTATGCATAAAACAACACAGAGTATGGGAAATAAGCTATTGTAATTTATTGTATAAAGATTGCATTATGTGAAATTTTCAGTATTTACCAACTGAGGTAAATAATTTAAAAAGTTAACTATTTTAAAATTTTGAACAAAATTATATAATTTACTCATAAACAGCATTCAAATATCAATTCCAAAGAGAATAAAAGATTCCTGATTGTTTGCAAACAAGATGATCTTTAGACAAAGAAATATTAAACAAATAGTTAAATGATGTTAATTTTTTAAACAATTTTTACAAAATTTATAAAAAATATACAAAAAATAATGTTTCAAATCACTTATGATGTAAAGATAATAGTAGTCTTCACATAAAATATAAATACATTACACCAAAATATAGCAATGAATAATATTTAAAGTAAGGCAAAAGTAGACCACAAAAAAGCTTTTTTGTAAAAGTGGATAACATCACCACTTTATTTTATGTTACAAGATTTATGATAAGCTTTTACAGCTTTATTTTATTTTCTAAGGCTAGCTAAACAGTTTTGCCAATTAACATTTGGAAAAGAAAATGAACACTCTCCACACTGCTGCATTGACAACCAGTCATCTGACTATAGCCATTTGTTTGGTATTTTTGGTGATTTTATTGACTTTCTGTGTTAATTTTAAGTTCTTGGTTTTTCACCATTAGGTATTTTATTTGAAGCAGAACATCAATTTCTTGTCACTAAGTCGGTTGTCTAAATTTAAAAGCCTGCTGATTACCAAACTCGCTTTTAATAAAAGTTTAAGTTTTATTCCTCTTTCTTGCAAGGATTGCTGATCTGTTTTGCAATGTACAAAATACGTTAATAAAACAGAAAATGTATAGAAACTTAACATTTTTAAATATTGACCAAAAAATATACAAATATTATAAAACTATGACAGTCCATAAATTCCTATTTAATATACTGTGTAGTAAAAAGATAAACTTATCAGGCATGTTTTTTTAAGATAAAATAGTCAAAATGCCTCTAAGCATTTTTGAAATTGAGCATTCCAGTTGCAGCTCAGACAGTCAATACAGATTACAATTGATAGTCTCCACATCATTGTGCGAATATATGAAAAGTATGAACCTCAAATGAAGCAATTTTAGGTACTGTTTGTCCTACATGTTGAGCTTTCTCATCAACGAGGAGCAGCCACCGATCATCGTCGACAGCTGCGATCCTTCCAAGGGCAAGGGCCACCCACAAGAGCCCTCCTGGCATCCCTATCCTAGGCCAGCCTCTTTCAGTTATGTCTAATTCGCTCGATGTCTGCATCCAACTCTTACGCAAAGTGTTTTTTGGACGAATTCTTTTCCACTTTCCCTGGGGGTTCCATTTCAGGGCAACCAACATGAAATGCATATAAATTATAAATCAATTACAACTGAGTGCATTGATTTGTGTATAAAGTATAACAACCCCCTCATTTTATTATTTCATGATTCATCAACTATACATTTTCATGTGTAAATTTATAGGAATAAAAATGGAAGACTTGGCATAAACCCTGTATAAGAATATGACACTACATGGCCGTACGCAGGGGGGGTGGGGTTTCGCACGCTCGAACGAACCCCTTTTGCGAATGTGTGCCCTTTTTTGTAACAAATAGATCTTGACATTATTGAGAGATTTGGGGATCCCACTACATAATATGAGGGGCCAGTGTTATGATTTGCGCCGCATCTATATCGAGCGCTGTCTCTGGTGTTCAAGCGTGTATTCTGCGAGAGGCCCCTTTGGTGGTATACACACACTGCAGCAACCACGCTTTTAACCTAGTGCGGACTTCTCGATGTGTGTAACATGATTGGCAAATTTATTAAAAGAAACCTGCATGTTTTTTTTTAACAACAGCCCAAAGAGCGAAGCCTTGTTGAAAATCGTCATAGAAATAAGTCTTTGACAGTGCTAAACGGAAGGCACTTAAAGATTGTGCAAAGCAAGATGGGCTGAGAGCCACGAAGCATACAAACACTTCGTATGTTTACATTTTTCACACTCTTAAGATAATTTCACTGCCAAGATGAAAATACAACAACCAAGGATTTGATCCATGTTTGACTACAAATGGTGATTGGGACACGGACAGTGAGTCTCGAGCAACGTCACTGCTTCATTCCTTGTGTAACTTCACATTTAATGTGACGTTTGTTGTATCCTACAAACTGATATCTAGGCTGGAAGGAATAACAGTCGAACTTCAGAAAGAAGCGATTGACATAATTCAGGCTGTCACTTATCGAAAACGTCAAGCAAGAGTTTAGAGATTAGAACAAATGTAGATTCTCATTTTCAAAACACTTATGATCATATCATTATCATGGCGCAGTCTGTAGGAGTTGAAGCTTCAATGCCCAGAATTGCTAAGCAGCAAGTATACCGAAGCAATGTGATAGCAGAAACGCTAATGCAACATTATCTGCGGAACTTAATTAAACCATTTCTGGAGCACATCATTGCTGAACTACATTATATAAGAGGTTCTCTGGGTTAACAAGGACTCCCTCACAACTGTTAGCTCTTGTGCCAAGTGCTGTTAGAAATTGTATGTATGAAGATCTGAAAGGCTATGTGGATTTATATGAGCAAGATCTGCCTTCACCAGAAGTGCTGCTCGAAGAGTTTACGGAAGGAAATTGAGGTTCAGCCAATGGGAAGAGTCAAAGCTACCAAAGAAAATTGTAAGGAAGCTATAAAACATTGCAATGAATAGATGTATCCAAATATTTATTGCTTACTGAAAATCGCGTGTGTGATTCCTGTGACTTCTTTCGCGTGTGAGTGAAGGTTCAGTGCACTCCCACATTTGCACAATTACATGAGATGTTCAATGGTGCAGGAAAGACTTACTGAGCTTGCATTGATGCATCACTACGCTTTCAATATCAACGAAAACAGTGTTTTACAGATATTTGTTAACAAAAACCCAAGAAGGGTTTACATCGAAGATGTTCTAAAATAGACCTCATAGCATCGTGGTCTTCCGCGCCTTGTCAGTTCTGTACCATAACATAATGTATGTAAATCAAATTCTTTAACGCTTGCGCCTGCAGATTTCATCATTAACAAGAAAAGAAATGAATGATTGAGTACTTGCATTTATAAATACTATTTTGGAAGCTTTTATTTACAGTTTTAATTATTTATTGCATGAAAACCTACTTTTTTGGTCATTGTATGCACTGAGTTTTTTTTGGTTTTTTCTTAACGAGGCAAAAAAGACGAGAAGTTTAATCAACGCCCCCAATAGTTAATAGGTACAGAGTTATTGATTAAACATACTCATCCAAATTTGAAGTCATAGCAACATATATTGTAGGTACAGTCAAACATCTCATAACGAGATTAATTTGTTCCAGAGAGTTACTCGTAAAGCGAAACACTCGTTTTATGAAATATTTTTTCCCATACAACAAATCAATGTAAAATACAATAATCCATTCCATGCTGAAAAAATACTCATTTTTCAAAAAATTGTATTAACATTTATTCAAATAAATTTTTTTAATGAATTGTTAAAGAGTGAAACAACTAGAATACAATTTAGATTTTAAACAAAAAATGAAAACAAAAATATGAATTTATGACAAATAATTATTGCTTTTTAACTAGAAAACTGTTAAAGACATTTGTTTTTGCAGACTCTTCAAAATTTGACGAAAATGTGATGTAACCATTTTGTAGACATTCTTGACACTCCATTTGAAGCATCCATCTCCTTAATTGTTCTTGAGAATAGTGCATATCGTTGATGTTGGCTGATTGTAATTGCGCTCCAGATTCGTAACCTTGTTCTCGCTTTTCAATGTTTTTTCGTTTTATTTGAACAATTCTTTTTTCCCCTCTTATGATTGTCTTCTTGTATTTTTTTCTCGCAGATAATTGATCAGTTTACTAAACTTTGCACATAAAAAAATTACAAATACTGTCTTAATACAAAATTTGTAAAATCGTTGATCACACATTAAAACAATACGCTAACAGACCGAGTGCTTAACACAGAATAATACATCAGGGCGGAAGTGCTGGATCACTAATTTAGCACTAATGAATTTCAGGGAAAAAGGGAGTTTCCCTTTCTGCGCCACTCATGCAAATCTTCGCTCGTTAAGGGGGCAACTTTTTCCATATAAATGTTGCTTGTTAAGCGAAAATCTCATTATGAGAGGTTTGCCTAATCTTAACATGAAATGCCTTGGCGACAATTTTGCGAAGCCCCCTTAAAAAAGTCTGGGTACGGGCTTGCACTATAATCTTCTGTAATGTATGAGATAAAAAATGCAAAATGTTATTTAATGAAAAATTAAGAATATTGAATTAACGATTAAAGCCCCATAAGGTTTTCTTTTAACTTCTGCCTCAGTCTTGTAAGGATTTCACGTTTATAGGCTTTGTCATAAGTAACTGGAAGTCTAATAATAGAAATATTGGGGCTATATATATCTTTTTTAAGGACAAATTTCATAAAAATTTAATAAAAGATAAGAGTCAATATATGTAAATGTAGGTATATTGAGAAGGATATATCTTATCTGCCTTTTGTTAATTCTTCGTCAATTTAAGACAGCTTGTTGCACTTGAAAAATGAAAAACAGTTTTGTAATTTTACAATGGTAACAATTTTGAGAACATAGTGATTCGACTGTATTTATGCTTCAAAACATTGTTCTGCTAAAATGTAATCTAAAAATAGCACATTTCTCATTGAGCTATGTTTTCCGATTTTAGAAATGGCAAACCCTATAGTGATCAATTTGTTATGAAGTTTTAAACATTGCTGAAAATCTATTTATTTTATTATTTTTATACTGACTTCATCTTTTAGGATAAGAATGGTAATTTTACATATCCAAAAGACTGGCTTGAGTTTAATACTATTGTTACCTGTAGTTTAATACTATTATTTTTTTACAAAAACGTATTTAACAAAATAACATCTTTTAGAAAAAAAAAGAAAGGTAAGCTTCTCTCACTAAATGAAGAGTTTCTACTTTCTATGATTTCATTACTAAAGAGAGCGCTATTGAGGCTCGCTTTGGGATTAGAGACAAAGCGCATTACGGCGCTTTGGGGCATTAAATGTTAACTTACTACATAAGAGAGAAAACAATTATCAGCTGACACCTGAATCAGGCTGTTTGAAGAAATTCTAGCTATAATCATTGGACGCTGGAGGAAAACTTTTTGAAATCAATAAATGTGTTTGTTTTTTTTCAAACTTAACAAGCTGATTTTCTATTTCAAAGAGAGTCACATCTACACGTAAACAAACGGGTTAGGTTCTGGGAGAGAGCCTGTAGATCCAAGCATTTATTTCCTTTCATTAAACACTTCCATATCATGGACAGGCCTAATGAAGCAAGATCGTCCTCGAACTTACATTGAAGAGAAAGATCTACAAGCTCCTGAAGGTAATTTCAAGTGTCAGCATTGGTTAGTTAACACGAATGACTTAGATCCTGAAGGCAGCTAAGAATGATATCATTCAAAAGGGTCCTCTCCTGTGTTGGCTTTTGTGCTTAGGGAAACTTCAAAACTATTCCCAAATGCAGAATATCACATGTCAGATTTACAAGTTTTCTTTACATTATGTTTTCTTAAATCTGAAGCTAAACCTGCAAGTTTGTCTCCTGTTCCTTCTCTGGCATGTAGTTAAATTTGATATATTCCTAAATGAGGAAGCACAAATGTCACATTTGTAAGATTTCTCTACCCTATGTTGTTTAATATATAATTAAAGTGGAACTCTGAGTAATTAAAAACTGAAAAATTAAAACTGAGTAAATGCAGCAGGAAAATTATCCCATTTATAAGGCTTGTGTCCTGTGTGAAAATATCTACATATAGTAAAATTTGAACTACTCATAAATGCAGAAGAAAAACATGTCACATTTGTAAGGTTTCAGCATTTTGTTTGTTATGTCTAATTAAATATGAAACTGGAGTGCATTCAGCTGTAAATTTATTGCTTAGATATGGTTTCTTGTCTGTGTATTATTTTGTGTCTAGTTAAATTTGAACTTTTATAAAATTCAGATGAACAAATGTTACATTTGTAAGGTTTCTCTCCAGTATGCACTCTTTTATGAACAATTAAAGCTGAACTCTGGGCAAAAGCAGATGCACATTGATTACATTTATAGGGTTTCTCTCCTGTATGGCTCCTTTTGTGTACAATTAAATTTGAACTTTGAAAAAATGCAGCATTACAAATATCACATGAGAATTTTTTTTCTCCACTATGTTGTTTTTTATGCATAAATAGAGTAGAATATTGAGTAAATGCAGCTAAACACATATCACATTTATAGGGTCTCTCTCCTGTATGCTGTCTCTTGTGTATAGTTAAATATTTATTTAAAACAAATGCAGAAGAACATATGTCACATTTGTAAGGTTTTTCCCCTGTGTGTTGGTTTCGTACATGTCCTATTAAAGTTGATCTATTTGTATATGAAGCAGAACAAATGTCACATTTGTATGGTTTATCCAATAAGTGCTTTGTCTTGTGTAAGGTTAAATTTGCATCCCGAGTAAATGCTGAGGGGCACATATCACATTGAAAGGGATTTTGTCCTGTATGGTTTCTTTTGTGTTCAGCTAATTTTGATTTATCTAAAAATTCAAATGAACAAATGTCACAATTGAGAGGTTTCTCTCCCTTGCTCCGTCTTTTAAAATGAGAATCTTCAGTACTCTGTATTTTGTGTGTATTGAAATGAGAACATTTAGTTGTCTTTCTCTTTTGAAAAGCTACTTTTGATTTTATAGTCAATGAAGAATTTGATAAAACGGTTGTATCTTTTACATTAAAAGATTCGTCACAAGAAGACATCAAAACGCTACCCTTAGAAAATTCTGATTTTTGTATAGTGGTGTCTGAAATTCTTTCATTTAAAAATTCTGTGGACGATGTTAAATTATAAGTTGTTTCAAACTCCTTATTCATCTTGTGTCCTGTCTCCTGTTTAATTTTAGCAGTGATGTATTACTGCTCGATTAAATCTGGATATGTGTTGATAGAATTCTCACATTCCCTCTTAAGTTTTTTGAAAAGCTGTATCTAATTCTGTCATCTAGAGAAACTCTTTATCATTTTGAAAATGGCTTGGCAAAAATTTCAAATTTTTCCATAGTCTTTTCTTTCAACAATAAAAATAGTAAAGTTTTATGCTAGTAAACCAGTTCAGTAAACTGTTTCCAAACGTAATATGAATTCCCAAAGTGTTAGTTCTTACTTCAATCTCAAGAACAGTCAAACTTAAAAAACTTTGAGACTCTCAGTTTGTATATTTTGACTTGATCACGAATAGCTGTTCAACTGGTTTTATCTTAACTTTCTTTCCAAATTCAAAAGAACTCTCTGAAATAATAAAAAAATATAAATCAAAAATTAAAAAACTTATTTATGCAATACATGTACTATTTTTTATTAATGCAATAGAAGAAAAAAATGAAGAGAAATGAAAGTGTTAGGAAAAAGTGTGTTCCCTTAGTAAGAATTACTACCCTTTTGCACTCTTATAAAAAAATACATTACATTCATATAATTATAAGATAACATTATGTGGTTGGTATATCATTAAGTTTATAAGATATTAAATATTGCATAATTTGTGGATATACTGTAATTATTACTATATACATTTGTCATTAAGTCAAAGGTAGCTTTATGACCAACAATTATTAAATATGCTGTGACCTGTAGATAAGTCGAGGGTAAAACTTGGGCTTTGCATATTAGTGCTTTTAAAATTTTGTGAGATTTTATTTAAGTACAGATATTAGAACTATCAAACAGTTAAGGTTCTTACTGCATCAGCACTGCATCCCCCCAGCCTCATAGCTATTAGATGACCGTGTGCTTAACGAGGAAGGAAACGAGGCAGGAAAATGCAGTCAGTGTTGAACACTTGCAGTACTGGTAACTGGAAATTGCTCTGCATTCAGTACACAAAATTCTTTTTAAACTAGCCCTGGCTCATGAATAAGTTGACTCTGTGTTTAAAAAGAAAATTTACAACCATAATTTATCACAATATACACGGGTATATGTAGTAGCTATTTAAGTTATTTTTTTTTAAATTCTAGAACTGCTTTATTTTAATGGTTGTTAGCTGATTGGCTAGAGAGACAAGAATTATATTTACAACGCACATTATTAACTTTAATATTAAATTTTAAATATTTTGGAAACAGGGGTCTTTGGCTAAATGTACATATTTTACCTCAATTTCACATACAGTAACATACACCTTGGAATGTGCATGCCTCCTTATTGAAAATTAAAATTATGTCAGTATTTAGAGAGCAAAAGTTTTAGAATCAGTACATCATAATTTATTGGATACTGGTTTTGCTAATGTAATATAGATCACAGCTAAATCTGAATAGGAAATATTTATTGATACAAGAAAGTTCGTTTTTTTGTAATTGCAAAATGTTTTGTTATTTTAGGGGTGTAAATTTTTAAGCCTTTTTTTTTATTGACTACTACCATTAAACAAAATTAATTAGGGTAAAGCAGGGTTATAGGCCCCACTTACTGGGGTCATTGACTAAAATGCTTGATGCTATTTTTTTTAAAGAAAGAGAGGCATTAAGCTCTACAAGGTGGAAAGAAACTAAATAATCAGGGAATAATTTACAACCATGTTTGGGTTTCTCACCTATGGCATTGATTATAACTTTCATCTTTGTTTAGGAGTGATTTTATGCTGTAGTTTCCTGTTTCATTCAAACATGTCTTAAAATTTTTACTCAGTCGGTTCATCTTTGTTTTGATGATGAAAGCATATTTTTAAGTTGAGATTTTCAAATTTCTCTATAGTTACAAGTACATCTATACTAAGTTAGTACCTTTTTTCAGTTTAAAAAATCTCTATGAAGTGTATGTCATTTTTTTAGTAAAATTACTGATATTTGTAGGCCATGTGCTGCTAGAGAGGAAAGATTTGAGATTGTTTATAAAGAACTATAATATTAACATAAATGTAAAACTTCCCTGTATAAATTTTGAATGGAGAGCATTTGTAAGATGCCTTTGGTCCTGTTGCTCATTAATTAACTTGTTAAAATTAATGGATGAATAACCCAGAGCTTAATGCCCCCAACACCCCAAAAAATGTTAAAACCACCAAAAATATTGATAAAGTAACGAAATTTCATGTTTTAAACTTATAAGCAATATTAAGATATGCTTTAAAATGATCCCAAAATTTAATGGTTTGTGGAAATAATTTAAAAAATTTGTATTTGTATTTATTTATAATAGATTCATTCGTCACAAATTGCGGATCATCGACCAAGTCTTGACTAGTTGTGAGGCTTTTTGAGGCACCATCCAAAAGTGGTCCCAAGAAAAACAGAGCACTATGCAAGAGCTAAGGCTGAGGACCCTGGGGTCATTGAGAAATGGTTTGAACTACACAAGAATACTTAACAGGATGGGGAAATTATGTGGTCCCCCAGACAGAAATTTATCTGTGATGAAACTGACTTTGTTACTGACAACAAGATACAAAAAAGGATGAACCAAAGCATTTGTTACCATGTTAAATGCATAGAAATCCAAGAAGAGTCTTATATTAAAACATCGAGTGGACCAATGAGAGTTGTCAACAGCCACTGTGAAAATATATACCCTCTACAAAATGGGGCTTAGTGCCCCCATTTCGGTTAAGTTTCACTAATGAATATGTCTAACTTTTTAGTATATTTTGTAATATTGCTTCATAATTATGTTGAATAAAATTTGTCCCTTATAAAAATATGGGTTGCCTCAGGAGCGGCCTTTGGAGGTGGAAGCTGGGGCAATCGCCCCAGGCCCCGCGCTTAGGGGGGCCCCATGTTTCGTGAATATTTCGTCCAAGTTATATTCACCGTAATGGATGCGACGAACGTGTTCTTCCATAACTGTGAATTCCCGTGACCGTGGCAAGCGCCGAAAGAAGTTTCTCCAAGCTGAAGTTCAGCAAAAACTATCTGAGGTCAACGATGTCTCAAGATAGGCTCTGCGGTCTGGCAGTTCTCTCAATAGAAAAGGACATTGCTGCCGCTTTGGACTACAAAGACCGTATCAATGAATTTTCCACAAGGAAGGCGAGAAAAGTGGACTTTCGTCAATGAGAATGGTAAGGGACTTTGTATAACTGCAGACGACATAAAAGAATACCATTGAACTTGACAGTGGAAAACAAGCTGCATGCCTGTCATTAATTAGCTTATGTAAATTATAAAGTGATTAGCTGATGTGATTGACCAAGATATATGAGAATGTCATCCTGCATGTTGAAGTACACTGCATGTAGTCATGTACACAATGCACTTGCGATTAGAAACATGCATTTGAAATATTGCCTTGTGCAATAAATTGCATTTTAACGTAAGTCGTTACGGTATTTTTCAAAAAGAAACCATTGTTCATAAAACACGAACATAAATATATTTTAGTAACAAAAGACCCGGCAGATATTGCACTACTGAGTTTGCGCAAGAATTGATCTAATCAAGATATTATGACCTTTTGGGCATATTGGTAGTTCGCGATCCTTACCAGTACTCTGGCCCCGCAAGGTCATTGTTGCACCAGGCCTCGCGCATACCTAACGCCGCCTCTGGCTCTGGGTTGCCTAATGTTAAAAGCATTAATTGTTAGAATGTAATAATATTTATTGATTTCAAAGGAAATAAAGAAAACATGTTGAAAACCTGGGGATTATTACCCCTCTTTACCCTAATGACTATTGATTCAAAAGACATCTTGTCTTGATCAATATTAATTTTGTTTACAATTTTTTTTTACTTAGTCCCACCATTTATTTCATTATGCCCATAGGCATAGGCCTATGCAATTTAATTTAGACGTAAAGCTTGGACCAAAGAGTGTAAAAGAAAAAGGCCTGCCTTAAAAGTGCATTACTTTAACTTTATTTATTATTACCTGGAAAAAACTAGAGAAATTAATTATTTGTTCCTAATAGGCCTATGCCTATAGTATATATTTAATTATAATTTATACTTTGGTCCTTTGGGGAACAGTCAATGTTACTTTTAAGCTGCTCTGATATCTATCTGACTGATGCCACACAGATAGCTGGCCAATGTTGCGCAGCAGTTTAGAATTACAGCGCAGCAAATTTTATTAAGGCTAAGGACTAAGGATAATAATTATAAAAAATATAATATCTGTGGTGTAAATTGTAAAGTGTTGCAAAATTTTTTTATTAAGTGCAACTTTACACAGGAGTTTGTTATTTTACACACTGAAAAACGAACCTTAGACTTGGAACATTTGTAACAGTAGTCTGTAGATACGGCAGTAACTTAAGTCTTAAGTAACTAAAAAAAAACTCAATAACAGTAAACGCTGGTAAGGGTTCCTTAACTTTAATTAAAAGTGCATTATTTAATTATGTGGCACTGGCAAATCCTATGTATACAGTTCTACACACACAGCCCTTTATTGCCTTAATTATTAATAATTAAAATTATCCTCTTCAGTAAAATAAAATTGCTAACCCCCTCAGTGTACAAAGGAGCCGAAACGATCCACTCTTGGATTCAAATCCTGAGTCCTTAAAGATAAATAAGAGAAAATTCAGAGGACCGAGACTTAACAGTTAAGTAAAAGTCAAAGTTAAGTTAAGTCAGCTTTGAGTACTTCGACTTTGGTTAGTCTGAAAATGATAAGTCAAACCAAATTTCATGCACCAAATAGTATAGATAGGGAGCTAATTGACTAATACTAATGCCCCTGAGTGCCTGAGCAAGACTTAACTATACTAATGTGCATAGTTTTAAATTCCAAACATAAATAATAATAAATAATGAATAATACATTTTAGTAACTAGTAATGCACCACACCTGCTTTGGTCTTACAAATTTGCGAACTTTCATGTGCCTATTGACACACTTTTTCAACTATTCTCACTATTTTTATATTATCTATTGCAACGATAAAATTCTTATTGTCTGTAGTATTATTATTGTAATACTAGCAATTATTCAGCTCACATACAATAAGAACAATTTATAAAATTAAGAAAAGAAAAATAGTAAATTTAAGTCCTAAGTGTAAACTTTGCCGGTAATTTCTGAATTTAGCGCATTTTATTTTGTACAGCAAATAAAAATAAAATATTTTTCTTTTACTAATTTAAATTTAAACACTTCAATGAGTAAGAAAACACGTATTTAATAGTTAAATATAATTTTTTCATTTGTTTTGATAAGTTTTAAGGAGTCTTTAGCTATTAAAACTGGTTTTAAAATCAGACTTCTAGCAAAAATCGTTGTTGTTCATTGTTGTTGTTGTTTTTTTATCTTTAGCCACATTTGGCCAGATAATTTCATTTCTTTCACGGCCTCAGACCAAATTAAATTTTCATGTTAGCAGTAAGCTAAATACTAATCAGATTCAGAGGTGTCACCTGACGGTAAAGTCATTTACGATAAAGTTCCCCCCCCCTATTAAATATTAAAATTAAATAATATTAGTACTTGGGAAATAAGCCTTTTCAAGGTAAGTTAAGATAATGGTAAACATATATCTTTTGTAATGTATTTCTTGTAAATGTTTATTGACAATTTTAATGGTTGTTAAATAATGACACCTAGAAAAGAGCCGTGCATAGATGACGTCAAGTACTTAGGGGGACAGGGTTCGCACATTTGTGACGAAAGGGGGGGGGGAGTTTTTAAGCCTGTTCAAGGTAAGTATTTAAAAATGCTTGATGATGACAAACGTATATCTTTTGTAATGGTTTTCTTCTAAATGTTTGACAATTTTAAAGGTTGTTAAACAATGGCACTTAGGGGCCGAACATAAATGACGTCATGTACCTTGGGGGAAGGGCGTTCACACATTTGTGACGAGGGGCTGGTGTTTAAGAACAGTGACGTTAGCAATTTGCGGGGCTCTATGCGGCTAAGTATGCGAAACGGATTGCGCGGGGCCCAGTCTGGGTAGGGATGATGAATTAATAAGGATAATAAGAGAAAATTAAGATAGTGTGGGGCCCATGTGGCGCATAGGTTTGCAGTGGACTAAGACGGGGCCTGGTGACGTCACAGCAAAACGCCGGCCAGTTCGCGAAATGGCTAGTGTCGATTGGCCAAAGCCCGAAGCAGTCACGAGCAGATTGAAGGTTGAATCAGAGGCGTAACTAGGTTTTTGGCGCCCTTGGCTAATTAGTTTGTTGCGCCCTTGATAAATTGACAAGTTTAAGCTTTGCGATTTGTTCATTTGTTAGAAAAAATAATTGAATTTCTCTTATTTTATTTATGACAATAATTACGTAGTCTGACAGTGACAGTCATACAACGTGAATATAAAAATGTCTACGACAGGAGCAATACTAATTTGCAGTTTATTATTTACTAGATAATACCAAATAAATTTTGGATATAACGGTACATTGTTGCGTTAATAAAGAATACAGCAAAGCTTGAAGTAACGTGTATTATAAATAATAACAATAGTGTCAATGTGTCATACTCATTATCTCATACATAACGATAGAAACTCACAATTAAAAGTAAATTTAAGTAACACTCCACCGACTACAGCTCATCAC
Organism: Ampullaceana balthica; assembly: GCA_944989445.1. Classification (NCBI taxonomy): domain Eukaryota; kingdom Metazoa; phylum Mollusca; class Gastropoda; family Lymnaeidae; genus Ampullaceana; species Ampullaceana balthica. The sequence goes on along the minus strand of CALYLW010000012.1, from coordinate 1,384,389 downwards.
TTCCATTAGCTGGCGTATTGGCGTGTTGCTAATACAGTCGGACCTCTCTAAGTCGAACTCAAAAGATTCGACTAACGGAGTTTTCGAGTTTGGGAAACTGGCGTAATAGGCGCAGATTAAACAATGAAAATGTTGATATTGAGAGGGGGGACAGCCATAGTGGATAGAAGGCTTGACAGGAAAGAGGGGCGGTGATGTTTCATATGAAACAAGCCCGTGAGAGAAGACACCTTCCCTTCCTTCCCCCACTACACTCCCTGGACAGTGGGATGGGGATAGTGAGATTTTTATTTTTAAAAGAAAGACTGTAAAATCATATTGACATGTGTATATATATGATAAGAAGCCACGCAAAGGCAACAAACATAATTAAAATATTATAATGGTTTAAATGAAATATATTTAAATATAATTCGGACCTCGCTAAGTCGAACTTCCCTAAGTCGAAAACCTCCCTATACCGAATTAATTGTTAGGTCCCTGCCAAATTCCATAAGACTAATATATTTTAGAGCTCCTTAACTCAAAGATTTTTGGCTTTAAACCTCTCTATGTCGAATTTTACAAAGCGTTTGGGTTATTATTCTGGAGTGAAATTTCAGAAAACGTGTTCCGTAGAGCCACGTAAATGGACGTAAAATCTTATCTTAGTGCATTCAACGAGGGATTAAGCGACCCTTGCAAGTACAAAAAATGACATAGACAAGATAAATAAAGGTAAAAAAAAATGATTTTTAAAAACCACTTTTTATAAGTGGACTAAAAAGAAGAAAATAATTTATCTTATCTTCTTATCTTATCAATACAGACGCTCCATCTATGCAGAAGATAATTGCGTCCACAGACCATGACAGATGATCTGTTGGCAAGTGATGCAGCGTTCACAGCCCACGGCTTTGTGGGTTCCAGCATTACCCAGCCGCCTAACAAGTGTTAGGTACCCATTCGGAGCTGGGTGACTCAGGGACGCCCTAGGCCCCGGGAAGAAATCCTTGCCTTGAAATGGATTCGAACCAGTTAATAAAAACGTGGTTAAAAAAGGGGTGGTAACTAATTCGCATCCCTTTGCTGCATGCTGTGATTCTTTTTAAAAGAAAAGTCTTACTCCCCCCATCCTACTGTGGAGGGAGTAAAGTGGGGGAGGGGAGGGAAGGTGTCTCTTCTCACGGGAATGTGTCGGCATGTCAAAGCAAGTTGGCTTCCTTTCATATGAAACAGACACCGCCTCCCTTTCCTGTCAACCCTACTAGCAAGTATGGCTGTTCCCCCCACCCCTTAATATCTACATTGTCCATGATTAATTGGCGCCTATTAGTATACCATTTTCCTTAACTCAAAAACTCCGTAAGTCGATTTTTTTCGGGTCCTTTTGAGTTCGACTTAGAGAGGTCCGACCGTATTTATTTAAAATATATTTATAATTTAAAAATTAGAGAATTAGTGGCGCCCTTTTGAGCTGGCGGCCTTGGCAACTGCCCCGATGCCAACCCGTTGCTACGCCACTGGGTTGAATAGTAAGATTTAATACTTAACATTGATTGTTAGTTACAAATGATAAAAACCAGTTACAAAAGTGAAACTTCATAAGTCTTTTAAGCTTATTTACAACTTGGTTTGCAAATTTTTTCCCATTATCTGATTGAAGCACACGTGGTTCCCATATGGTGGTGAAGATATCAAGTAGCTGGTAAGCAACTTCTTCTACTGTTTTGCTTTTAAGAGGTCGCAATAATACAAACTTGGTTAAATGATCTTGATAATTGAGTATAAACTTGTACTCTCCGCAGTGGCGTAGCTAGGGTCATGTGCGCCCGGGGACATGACACAAAATCGGCGCCCCTTGTCGGACCGAAAGGTTCTGGGGGCTAATTTAGCCCCTAAGAAAAATTTTGAAATTTTACGGTTTATATAGCTCATTTTCGAATTTTCTGGTATTTTAATTAAATAGAATACAGACTAATAATTCTCTATACGATTGTAAACAATTTATTTGAAAACAAAAATACTCTAATAATTATAAGATTAGACATAGTCTACAAAAAATTGATTCTCCTTGATTTAATTTGATTGTTGCAAACTCGTCAATCACGTTGTCAAAATTAATATTCTTAAGTGTTTCTCTTTCGATGCTAAGGAGTGCAAGATCACTGGGACTATCTTTTCCAATTGAAGCACGTAAATAACATAAAATAAGCTTCAGTTTGCTGAATGACCACTCACAGCTTTCAGTTGAAACAGCAATTGTTAGAAGTATTTGAAGTGAAATGCGCTTGACTCGGAAATACGTCATCTCTATATGAAACAATAAAACCAAGAACATCCAAAGGAGATTCCGATAGAACTTCAGTCAGTCCGGGTACTGAGAAGCATTTTGCAGTCTCTGATTTATGTGCACAGGTCATGACCATCGACGTCAGTGTCGTATAAATTAGCAAAATCTAAGCAATTTTAACGAAGGGTATCGACTTTTGTCTCAGCAAGAAGAGTCTTGTAAAAATCCAAATTTGTTTAGATTTTTTTAGACGTATAAACCGTATTGATATCTCCTGTTGGAGTCTATCAATTATGCTGTTCACATCACGTGCAATTCTTCTTCTGCAGAAAGTCCTGCATCTCTTGTTAATTCTCCAGGCATCCTCCGATGTCGTCTAATCCTTCTGTCAACCTCGATTCCCCAAGTTGTGCATCTTCCTTTCCATTAAATACCGCAACCTGGCTCAAATTATGACGAATGTTGACAATTTCTTTCTCAAGCGATTCAAGATCAGATGCTGCTTCCTTGAAATTCACAGTAGGATTCTGGAACCGTTTCTGGACACGATCAATTTTCCCATGTATGATGTTCCAGAAATTTAACAAAACTAGGAATTTAAAGTTTAATATACCTGCCAGCAAAGTTTTTGCATCACTTCTGGTGTCAGGCGTCATATTTGTATGTTTTGATAATTTTTCCAACAGCTCTACCAGTTCATCTAGTGAAATCTAGTCCTTCTTAAATTGCTTTAACAGCTTCTGATCGTGCACTCCAACGTGTTTCAGACTTCCTCTTCATTGTGATTTGCACAACTCTTCTTAATTCTTCCAAACGAGTTGTTGAATGAGAGGAAACACAAATTTATACTTTCAACCGTTCCAAAAAAAACGTGATAACAACTGGATACTGTTTAGCTGAGTGTACTCTTGCTAAGTTTAAGCTGTTGTTATCACAGTTGATGAACAATGCTCTGTGATTTCTGGCACATATTCGGTGTTGAAGGCCGGATATATGCACAGTCATTACAGCAGCATTGTCATAACATTGTGACCGATAGTCGGCTAGAGGTATGTTATTAGATTCTAGTTTCTCCACGATAACTCTTTCAATGCTTGCTGCGTCTTTGGAATGTATCTGGATAAAACCTAAAAATGATTCTTTGATGGTTTCTTTTTTAGTTTGAAAATCCATATCCACAAATCTGATGACTTGAGAAAGCTATTCCCGGTGTCTTAGATCGGGTGTTGAGTCAAGTAAGATACCGTAGTACTTGTTTTTCTGATTTCACTCAACAGCTGATTCCTTACAGTCGATGAAAGTTGGTAGATAAATTCATTTTGGATTTCCTGTATAAATAAGATACTGAACCTGGATTTTCTCGTGAATCTTGTTTGTGCTTTTCTATCAGTGGATCATACTGATCAAGTATTATCACAGAGAGACAGGAAAGAGAGGTGGTGTCTGATGTTTCATATAAAAGGAATCCAACTTGCTTTGACATACTCTCTTTGAGAGGAGAGACCTTCTGTAAGCCAGTGGTTCTCAACCTTTTGAGATTCAAGGAGCACTTGAAAAATGTGTGTCTTAGCTACGGACCACTACTAATAATTGTGCTACTGCCGAGCTGGAAAGTTAAATATAATTATACTGTGTATATCTTATTTGTTGCACACGCTCCTTCTATAAAGAAGATTATTGTTAGCTATAAGTAGTATACATGTTAGTAAAATTATACTAATATGCTACGTTTTGCGTGCTCCAAAAACAGTATTGTAATGGCTTTCTTTTGTAAAGAACAAATGTCATTTATATTAGTCTCATAGTCTTCTTATTTAATTCTACTTGCTAACTATAAAAAAAATGTAAGTCATAAACAGTAGTTTTGTATTAAAAAGACTGCTATATTAGTTTATTTAGTACGAACGATGCTTTGTTTTTATTGTAAGCAATGCAGAAAATCTAATTTCACAAAGTTGCAAAGGGTAAAAGTATTTTAAAAGCTATTTGAGACAGTTCGGAGTACTCCAAAATTTCATTAAGCCCACTTTATGATGCAACATATTCAAAGTGGTATCGCTAGTCAGTTCAATGCATTGGTTTAATTATGATGTTGGTAATTTTATTTGATTAGACAATGTGTGCGACATTAGGACTGGAAACCCACGAAAAACCACTGAACGTTAAAAAACGTTAAAAAACACCAAAGTAGAATTAAAATTGGCCCTGCATTGATCGAATATGACCAGAAATCAAATTTGTCAACAGTTGTTTATTTATTGCAACATTTTTTGGTTTCTCGGTGATTTCGTATAATTGATCAAACATCTCAAAGTTACCTTGAAATAATCTTCTTTTCCAAAGATCAAGCTTTTTCGTAAAAGCAGACACTTTGTCACTGAGAGTAATATAATGTGTCTGCTTTCCTTGCCGAGTTGAATTACGTTTATTGAGTTCTTCAAAAGTATCAGCAGAATAAGCCAGAACAGCCACCCATAAGCTATGGTTCAAATGCTCAACAAGCTTTGAGTTTTTTCTACAAGAAACTCTCTTACGTCATCACGTTATTCAAACAGTCTTATAACCAGCAAATTTCAGTATATATCCGTAACTGTTAATGTTCAAGATTCATATTCGAACATAGGAAAGCAAAGAAATGAGAATTTAATAGACGAGCCTTGATAAAATTTAAAAACTATTTAGGGCAGATCAAAAATATATTTTAAGTCAGCGTTATTAACGCCGTTAATTCTTTAACTCGTTAATCCTACTTGATCAATCATACAGTGCATAAATTTCATGCTTTGCTTGCGGACCACCTGGCACATCTTCGCGGACAACTAGTTGTCCACGGACTACAGGTTGAGAACTACTAATTTAAGCCACTCCTATTTCTTGTCTTGGTCATTTTGGTTGCTTTTAGTGTCGTCTCTGTCTGTTCTATTAATAGAATCGCCTTTGTCTCTTACTGCTCCCTACTCTCACTCCCAGTCTCTCCAAGTTTTTTTTAAAATCGCCATCAGCAATCCTACATTGTGGATGTGTCTTTTATTGGTGACCCTTAACGCTCAATGGGGGCGCCAAAATCATGCTTGCCAACTGATTTGTAATGAATATATTTTCGGAGCTCCAAAATTCAAACTTTCAAACGTATTTGAGGTACATTAGTTTACATCAAAACACAATTAAATAATGAGTTTTAATACTTATTTTGGCGCCCCCTAACGTGGCGCCCGGGGACATATGTCCCCCCTGCCCCTCTCGCTACGCCACTGACTCTCCGTCATGACTACTTTGCATGTCTATAAGATCCACCTGGCATCTCGAGTTAAATTCTTTAAATAACAAAGTTTTAGATACTAGACCTCTATTAGGGTTATATAATTTGATCATGCATGGCTTGCATAAGCGAAGAGAGAATGTAATGACTTCTTGGATGACATTTTTGTACTTAGTTTGTAGCTCCTTTTACATCCGTGTGTGACCTCCATGTCCAATTTTCAAGTGAGTATCGTGCAGTAAGTCGAACAGTTCTTCTGAATACTGATAGTACAAAATAACGCTATTGTCTCCTGTTACAGGCACAATAAGTCTTTCTTTACCGCAAACTTCAAGAACATAGTCAACACTTTCTTTTTTCTCCTTTGCTTTGACCTGTTTAACGTCTTCTATATTAAAGCGATGTATTTCTGTTTGGTGAGGATCTCCCTATTATTAGCTTTTCCTTGTAACGAAGCATTCAAAGTATCAGAGAATCTGATTTTCATATCAAATGTTGTTTCCGCATTTTCCTGATGTGCACCAGCTTCACTCAGCTGAGAAGTTATAAATACGAGTAATACAGTACTCACAATGAAACCACCGTGACAGAATAATAATAACTAGTCACAATGTCTGGACCTTCTCCGAAAGGGAAAGGCTAACGCTACAGTATCGTCACAGAGTGGCACTCTTTTACCTACCCCGTACAAGCCAACACACCAGAAGCGACAGATGTGCGCTAACCGGGCATTCTTCCACTACCACATCGGGCATTGGCCAAGGTTACCCAGCCACTTCGCGAATTGGCCGGCCAAAGCCCGAAATACAATTGTTAGTTGTAAGTACTTCGGGCTTTGGCCAGACTTGTCGGCCACTTTGCGAATTGGCCGGCCAGTTCGCGACGTGGCCGGACTTCGGGCTTTGGCCGTAACATAACATACATCATTTCGAGTAAAGAAACGATCACAGCCAAACTATTAAGGGACATAATCAGCATAAATATCGAGAATATGCTGATTATGTCCCTTAGCGTTAATTTAAACGTCTCTTTTTACATCGTTCCCTTTTCCAAAATTAAAATATAAGCTCAAACAATGACGTCATATCATATTTTACAGCGAGAAACACCACACGCTCTGTTAATCTCGAAACCAAAATGATTATGATTTTACGTCTATATTTTCAATTTTTAAAAACGTGATTATGTCCCTTAGCGTTACAGAATGAGTGACCTGGGCTTTTATGCAGTAGATGCAACACAGTTTGTTTTTCTGTTCTGGACACATAATGCTCGCTACATCTGACAAGCAATCCTTGTTGAGCTCCCAGTAAGAAAAATAATTCTTCCGTTTTACAATCTTATTGGACAGCACCAAACTGGTTTGGTTGCAGCATCTTGTATTGAAGACTGTTTGGTAAAAACATTTTGCTGCTACTTTAAATGATTAATCGACTCCTGGCAATTCATTTTTCTTTCTTCGTTCGTTAAATTGGGCCCGAAATTAAAATGTTTTGTTTGATAGTGTCTTTTTAATTTGCACTCCATAAAGACTCTCAAACACTCACAGCACAGCAAACAGACTGCTTTGCTCCCAAAATTCGTCAAGCAATATTTAGCGGTCCTTTTGTCATTAAAACACGACATTCGTTCTCATCTTTTTTTTCAACACTCATGGTTAAATCTAAGTCTATTAGCTTTTAAATTGCATTTTTTACAAAACCGCAAATATGTAAATCGTAAACTAATGCCTCTTCCCGGTTGAGCTTAAATGCATATTCGAATAAGGATGTTAACGATTAATGAATAATGATCATTAATCAATTCTGGAGCCATAAAATCGATTTAGTATCCCTAGATTCGAATCAAATACTTGGAATAAAATTTAAAGAATATAGTTAAAATTCTAAACGAAGAAACGTAACATCGACATAAGATCGTAACATGTACATGCCTACGTGCTTCAAGAGTGCCCCGAGATGTGCTGGGAATTGGAAGGAGAAGTCCCGGTACCCGCAGAGGAGTACCTCTATGGCGATGCCCGCTTGATGAGGCTCACAGAGGAGTACCTCTATGGCGATGCCCGCTTGATGAGGCTCACAGAGGAGTACCACTATGGCGATGCCCACTTGATGAGGCTCGCATGCAATAAATGAACTGGGTAAGAGAGCCTAACGGCTTGACACAAAAGAAAATGAACATTCACATGCCTACGGGCCACAAAATATACTATGGCGGGTCGCATGCGGCCCGCGGGCCATAGTTTGCCCACCCCTGTGATAGGCATATCTTTCCTCTTGTATTATAAATAGTAACACTCGCGGCCTTCACCGTCATTCACACTTAACATTACCACCACACTGTGTTACTTATTGTACTATGCTTCGACAACTAAGCGAATTTAAAAAATAAAACAACCGGTAAAAACAAAAATTTTGACTATAAATCCCTCATGTATGAGACATAACTAAAAGTATTGATTATTTTGTATATAATACGCACCGCGCGACAGACTAGCGTAAACATTTACATGTGTAGCCGAGCAGTGTTGTAGGTGTAGCTAGAACTTTTGCCGCCAGGGGCGGTCTCCAATTTAGCGCCCTTTCATGAGCCGTCCATAAAGGACTTCACGCACCTTGAGGAGGGTAGTAAGATATTTCACGTCACATCAAAACTCGCAACTTTAAATAAAAGTTCCATTTAAATATATGATTACCAACAATGTATGTAATGACGTTTTACGTGGCTTCACGCGTTTTACTATATTATTGTGCAGCCTTCCACAAAAACATATTAAATGACAAAAAATTGATTTTCGAATAGGAATTACGGCTTTTATGGGGGGGGGGCCGCGGGGGAGCTTTTTGACGTCATATTGAAGAAGGGGTCTAAGTTTTATGGCGACGTGTGACGAGGGGGGAGGGGGTGAAAAATCAGTCAAAATCGAGTAACGTCATTTATGGACAGCCCCTTAAGGGGTCGTCCATAAATGACGTCACGCTATTTTGGCCGATTTTTTACCCCCTCCCCCTATCGTCACGCGTCGTCACAAAAAGTTAGACCCCCCCTCTAAAAATACGTCACAAAGCTTTGACCCCCCCCCCAAAAAAAAACAATATAAAAAAAACTTATTTTCTATTGGAAAATAAGTATGTTTCAAATCACATTGATTGTTATTTAAGCATTTATTATTTATTTAGTGAAGGTCTATATTGTAATATTGTAACCGCGTTTTTTAAAACGTTTGACTGGCCTTCAGAAAACGAACTGTGTTAACATCCTTAGATTACATTTTATTTTAATGCATTCAAATTAAACATTGATTTTTAATCATCACGGTTAACGTCTTTGCTTAGAAAAAAAAGTTATTTAAAAAATAATATTTTTAAAATGTATTTTTTAAATAAATCCCTCAATTGACTGACGGGCATCTCGTAAGAAAGAGGTTGGCGAACAGAAACCTAATCTGGGGTCAAATGGAAATTCTTGGGGGGTAATGCAGACTCATTTGGGACATATAACATCGACTACACTCCACTAGATATATTAAAATACGTCATGTGTACGTGTACGCTTGAAACATATGCCCATTATTGAACAGGTTCCTTCCAGAAAATGCATTTAAAAAATTTGACTACTATGTAGATTTCTTACCTACGTACTATACGAAGACACCTAAATCCACCCTACTTTTCATTTATAGTGACACGAGTGACAATAGGCCTAATCTTAATCCACATGACTTGACTGTATCAAGTACCCTTTCTCTGATATTTAAAAGTAATGCCTTAAAAACTGAGCTAAGAAAAAAAGTTTTTTGTGCTCCTCTCGAATTGCGATGTCAAGAATTTGATGCATTCGATAAAGTTAATGAATACTTGAATAATTTTAAATGGGCTCATTTATCATTATATCTAGAATGGCCAGGGGCGTTTGACCACAAACCAATCGAACAATTATATCAAACTTAAAAGGTTTATAATTCTATCAAATAGACCCCCCCCCCTTTTAAAGAAAAAAATATATTCCGTGTCATTTTGACTTAAAATATCTACACATAATCCTACTCAGATAATTTTTAAACACTGGTAATGATTGTAAAACTCACCAGTAGCATTTTCGGGGGGGGGGCTAACGACGCTCCCCCAAATCCCCGAGTCATGTGAGCAGGACCTAGAGTCTTGGGGTTGGGGGGGGGGCGTAATGCACACATAAACTTGTATAAATTGGGGTAACGGGCAAAAAAGTCGCCTGCCGTGAGACAACCAAGCGGAGTTGCGGTTACATCACAAATGCTTTGATGTCAACATCAAACGAAGCAGGGTAACAATGTCATACGTTATCTTGGGGCTCTCAAACTTAAGGGTTATAATTTGATTTAATTTTCGTGTCTTTATAGCTTACGCCAACCAGCGTCTGATAGCCTACCGAGCAGCACATTGAGAAGCACTGATTCAAAAAATAAAAATAAAAATAAAACAAACCCGTAAAAACAAAGTTTTTGACTATAAATCCCTTATATATGAGACATAACTAACAGTATTGATTATTTTCAAACATTTACAGACTGAATCTGTCTTAACTCAAGTTTGCTTCATAACCCTAGGGGGGAGGGGTGGGTGGGAGGGGGAGAGGGGAAAAGTCTGGTCACTGATTCGCTTGACCGAGCTCAGAGTGACACGTAAAATGTAAACAAAAGCGCCCCGTCGCTTCGTTGGGTCGCCTCAATGCGTCAGCTCAAAATTTCACGTGGGAAAAAAACAATAACAAACCATGAATTTCAATTACATACCTCATATAAGGATAAACTAAAAATGCATTAATTTAATTGCGGTACGTTCGATCGATCTGAAATTTTGATACGATGCATTGTTAGGTAAGACGGGTCAGTGTGCCAAATTTCAGCTCGATCGGATCACGGGAAGTGGGTCATTTTTTACTTCTAATTTTCCGCCCGCCCAAGACAGAGAGAGAGAAGAGACAGAGACGCCGGTGAAGTTAATATAAGGGATTTAAAAAAAACAAACCCGTAAAAACAAAGTTTTTGACTATAAATCCCTTATATATGAGACATAACTAACAGTATTGATTATTTTCAAACATTTACAGACTGAATCTGTCTTAACTCAACTTTGCATCATAACCCTAGTGGGGGGGGGGAGGGGTGGGTGGGGGGGAGAGGGGAAAAGTCTGGTCACCGATTCGCTTGACCGAGCTCAGAGTGACACGTAAAATGTAAACAAAAGCGCCCCGTCGCTTCGTTGGGTCGCCTCAATGCGTCAGCTCAAAATTTCACGTGGGAAAAAACAATAACAAACCATGAATTTAAATTACATACCTCATATAAGGATAAACTAAAAATGCATTAATTTAATTACGGTACGTTCGATCGATCTGAAATTTTGATACGATGCATTGTTAGGTCAGTCGGGTCAGTGTGCCGAATTTCAGCTCGATCGAATCACGGGAAGTGGGTCATTTTCGACTTTTGTTTTTCCGCCCGCCCATGAGATGATGAGAGAGATGATGAGACGGCCGCGAAGTTAATATAAGGGATTTAAATAAAACAAACCCGTAAAAACAAAGTTTTTGACTATAAATCCCTTATATATGAGACATAACTAACAGTATTGATTATTTTCAAACATTTACAGACTGACACCGAGTGATGTCCCTTGTCTTTAATAAATGGGGGTGGGATGTGAGGGGGTGTCGGCACGACGGTCGGCGTCAACACGACGGTCGGCGTCAACTCAAACTCACGTGAAACTGGAAGAAAAAAACAATAACAAACAGTGAATTTTGAATTACATACCTCATATAAGGATAAACTAAAAATGCATTAATTTAATTACGGTACGTTCGATCGATCTTATCTTATCTTATCTTATCTGTTTACAGACGCTCCTTCTATACAGAAGATTATTGCGTCCTACGCTTATCTATGGTTTGTGTTTAGTCCTGCATTTTTATTAGAGATTTAAATGTTGATAAAGTGTTGGTTTTCCTGGCAACCCATTCCACGCCTGAATTCCGGACGGGAAGAAGGAAAACTTGTATGTGTTTGTTCTTGCATACGGAATAAGAAAGGTGTTTTTATCCTTATGTCTATCGGAGGGTTGTATTAAGTTATCTTTGTGTTGTATTTCTAAATTAGAATTAATTGCTTTATGATCTGAAATTTTGATACGATGCATTGTTAGGTCAGACGGGTCCGTGTGCCAAATTTCAGTTCGATCGGATCATGGGAAGTGGGTCATTTTTGACTTCTGTTTTTCCGCCCGCCCGCCGAGCCCAAGACAGAGAGAGACGGCCGCGAAGTTAATATAAGGGATTTAAAAAGAAAAGAAAATACATTAAATAAATTGTTAGCGACCAAATATTTCCGTGGACCTTTTATTTAAAGTTACCCTTTTGATGTGACGTCACATTTCTTCAAACCCCCTCCCTCCCCCTCGTCACGCATCGTCACAAAAGTGTGACCCCCTCCCCCCCCCCTCTAGGCGCGTGACGTCATTTATGGACGGCCCCTAAGTCAATCATATGTTGTTTTTTTAAAAAAGATTTGTTTAAAAATAATAATGGTACAGGACTTAGACATAGCGATTAAAATAGCATGTGTAAAAGGAACATGTAAATTTATATAACAAATAAAAAAGAATTTAAAAAAAGAATAATGAAATGATGCTTTTACAAATATAGAAAAGAATATTAAGCTTTGTTTTTTTTTATTTATTGCTCATTTACAATCAAGAAAGAAATTAAATATTTAACTATGCACAGTCTGCGCGTAAGAATAATATTGTTCAATTTGTTTTTTGTTGTTGTTGTTGTTGTTGTATAAATATATAGGATAATTACGCAGGTTGTTTTCTAAAACGAGGAAATCTTAACGGGATATTAATTTTAAATCCGTGTATTAATTTTTAAATGCTATAATCCTTGGGTCTGAAATAATTCTCATTGAAAGTATTTTTTCACCTTGATTGAAAGTGTTACATTTCGACGTCAAAACAATTTGTTTTATTTTATGTTTCAAATAAATACATATAAAAAATGCATTAATTATTATCATTATTATTATTTTGTAGTTAGTTGAAATATCTTGTTCCCATACCTATTCAATGCGAAGCAAACATTTCTTGTCAGTACATTATTTAACATTTCTGTATACGCGACTATAGTATTTTATCTTATAGTTCGCGATTCTCGCACGACCACAATCCACATTAATCGCACCATAGCTTTGCGTTTCCCATACTCGGATTTATAATCTTAGCATCAGGGGGTTTTTGACTTGAGGGTGAAGCCAAGAGAAGCTGCCAAGTTACTTATGTACGACGCGTCCATCCAGATGAGCGCCAAGAACACCAAAGTCAAGGTCACTACCCCAGTGTATCCGACGGTCTTGGCCGAGATCCTGTTGTCCGACACGGATAACTTTTTTCTTTTGGACGCGGACAGGCTCTGTAGATAGAGAGGCACATTTTAGTAAAATATGTTTCTTGTATGAGCAATGATAGGATTGAGTAGTTATCATTCCCAAATCTCGGCGTTGATTGAAGAAAAGCAGAGGTGCACAGATAATGGTCTGAGTCTCATTTGGAATGGAGTGAGAGAACATTGCTCAAAACATTAAATGAATACACTTAATTCATCGCACGATCCAATATAATTTTATTTTTAGTTATTTTGAAAAGTTTCAATCAAAATCTGCAAAGTCGACCATAACATCCAAATACTGTCTAAGTCTATAGACACCATTTGTTTCAGACCCAAACGCAATTTTTACTATGAGTTGCTCATTGTCTCGGTTATATTTGTTACAATAATTTATTGTTGTGTCCAATAAGTTTATCATTGCTACCATAATTCAGGCTCAGAGACTGAGCAATGGGGATATACAGCTTATATGAACCACGGGAACTTAAATTAAGTTTAAAAAAAAATATTTTAGCGTAAACAAACCAGACGTGTTTTTCACCTGATATGCTTCCGCTATGAAAAGAGACGTGTTTGTTGTGATTCCATTGTTTGAGCATTGAAGTTGTGTGTTGTGAGGTGAACTCGGAATGGCTATATATTTAATGCAATGCAATTAGAGCCAGTAGTTGTTAACACAGACCACGGACTGGTGTCTTTTTTTTGATGTGTTGATTTACCATTGTATTATTACACGTTAATTTAAAGTCGCTGGCGGTAGTTAAAACTAGCTTCACATTATTTAAAGTGTACGTCGATGGTGCTTCAAGTCATAAAATAGTTTTCAAAATATTTTAAAGTCGTTTTATTTAAATGCATTGCTCTAGTTGTGCAATGTCTATATAATAATAATATTTTTTTATACAAAATCAGACCTCTTTATCCACCAGTAGGCTCTCGGTGACGATTGACTGAATCTCTCTCTTCCTGATCTCTAAATCCTGACTAGTCAAAGTAAAGTTGGCTACCGGACAGCTGCACCAACAGCCTGGAGGTAGCTCTACAGCCGTGATGTTCACATCTATGTAATAATGACATTTGTCGGAGAGGTTAATGGAATTATGGCATCTGAATATAAATGTAAAAATGTATGACATGTGCTCAAGTCACTCAATTGTTCTATTAAATTATCGAGCTTTGTGATATTGCAGGTGAGTGTTTGGGATTTTTATAATTTTTTCTCATTTAATATTTTTATAAAAATTCCATACTTTTATTAAAATAACATCAACATTTGTCTTTTGAGTTTCTTGTTGGAAATAATGGGTATTTGTCAAATAACTCACCTTTACTCGGTAACTTTACAAAGTTACTGTTCACGGCCCCTTTACGTGACCACTTTCATGGTTATTTTACACGGTCACATTCACTTCATACAACTAATGATACTTTCACTTTACTCGCCAATTTTACATGATCACTTTACACGGCAAATTTTCATGGTTAATTTTTACACAATCATGTTACTATTGTTTATTGTTAGTTTTTGCTAATTCTGCCTAAGACTTTTTTTGTTATCTCAGCTTCATCAAACACACGATGAGCTCCTGGGAAATTCTCTGTGTTTCTGCCTCATCTTGGACCATTCTCCGCTTCCGATTGCTATGCAATTTTCACTATTGTGATTACATCTGATTTTATTAATTGTTTTGACGTGATTTCCTATCCACCTATCTTTCGCTTCAGATTTTTTTCGCTATTATATAGTATCCACTATTTCCCATGGACTTTTCTCTTCACCATAATCATCGTTAGAGTTAAACAATTCTTATTAGATATTTTGAAAGGGAGACCATCAATTCCTATTTCAGATTTAGTTTTAAAAGCCTTTTGTTTGAAATATCAGAAAGTAAAATTCTATAATAATTTTGAATATCAAGACTACATTCGCAACCATAATTATATGTTAACAGCAGCTGAACTTTAAAAAAACAAATAAATGCATTAATTTTACATTTCTTTCACTTACCAAATTAACACTTTATATTCAATAAATAGTACTTTTTACTGAAAATAGATACATAAAAAAATAATAGATTTTTGTTTAACATTCTTATTGAATATATTAGAAGAAAGTAAATAAATTTACTAACCTTGAGAATAGCAGACATTTCTTTGAGATATCAAGTCTAGGAAGAAGCAGAGAAAAAACAATGATTTGTATGTAAGTCAAGAGTTGAGGCTCTTAAGAAACGTTTCGTTTGTCTTGAAATGTTGGAAATGGTGATAAAAAAACAACTAACAAGATAAATGATGGTAAGTAAATGATAACCTAATCGCGTTCTTCATTTGACAGATGCACAATTTTGGAGAAAATACGCGGTTGCTTAAATATAAAAGTGTAAAATTTAATCATCATCTTTACTTTAAGCATAACGATCCCAAGACTTTGCGTTAGAGCTGAATAACACGAACGATGTGTGCTCACATGATAGTGATACAGCAATGAGTCCGACCCAATGTCCCGTGGTAGATGCCATCGTCTCCAACCAAACGTTCAGCTCTTTCCCTGAAGATACCTCTCCTGATAAAAGCGTTGTCGGCGTATCCTTACTCTAGAAATGACAATCAAAGAAAAAAGCTCTTGATTCAGATACATGAAAATACGTGTGTAATAACAATAGTTGTCATAAAATATACTATTACACATTTAAGCACAATAATCAACTTTTATGTTAGGCAACGAGCTTGAAGAGTTCGTTAAATTAAAACGTGGCCATCAGCCATTGGTGTGTTAGGGTGCTACCGATTTCCTCACCCCGCTGCCTATTTTTCCCTAGAAAAAAAACCGAGAAAAACAATATATCTGTGTTAATGACAAAAAACGTGTCGCCTTCATTCAAGGAACTTTTAAAGTGCTTTCCCGATTGGAACCGTACCTCCGCCTCACCACCAAAAGTCTACAGCAGCATCTTGCTTGTAGCACAGGTGGAATGCCCCATCGTCGTAGAATATAATGAATGGATATCAAACGACGAGAGGAAACTTAATTTAAAGTCCGTGAATATTCAACTATATTATTTAAAACACTGTCTTCTATTCGTCTCATACAGTTGAGACTCGTGACACAACTATTGGTCTCTTACAGGCGGTTATCTCCGAACATGAGGTTTAGCAAAGTGGGAGGGGGGTGTATAATAAACGGTGACATCTTCGGCCATCTGCTAATAAAATCTGTTGTGAGAGGACGGCAAAAAAACAACAACAACAACAACCAAAACAACCAAAACAACCTTATACGACGTCTAACCCTAGAAGCTACTTCTAGTTTTTAACCGCAGATACATCTTCTCTACGACAGGCCATACACACACCCGCACAAGATATAGTCAAAATGAGACTAACGATTTGCTCATGCTAAACACAAGAAGAACATAAAATAGGATTAGATAGGGTTTAAAATTATCTGTATTACATTCACAACTAGAATTAAAGAAGGAAAAAAAAATCAAATAAAAAAATTATTAAAAAAAGAAAAACTCACCAGAAAAGTGATAATTCCCAACAAGGAATAACTATAGATAACTTTGTTGGGCAGATCGTAACTTCTTGTGGTATATCTTCATTAGTTACCTTCTATTCAATTATTCAATTATTTTAACATCAGTACAAACACATTCCGTTTAAACGTCCCTTTGCAATAACAAGGAAATTACTGGGAACACGCTTCTTTCTCGTTCGTTCTCTATTTCTCTCTTTTCGGGCGGGCCTCACATAAGTTCCATTGGGCAGCAAAAGAAAATCATATGTTTAAATGCTAAATAATCCACTGCCCCTATAGTTTGGGAGTCAACATCGATTTTTAATCACAATTTCTCTCACCCTACTCCTTCGTCTCTTACTTTCTCTCTCTCTCTCTCTTCGATTCATAACGCCTCCGTTGAAGGGTCTGCTTTTGATTTCATTTCCGTGGTTTTGTTTCTGACCGCTTTTAGAGTGCGGCAGAACGGATTCTGGACTTTTCGATTTCCAATGGAGTCACGGTTGTTAGTTGTTGGAGGGCCCGCCTTCGCTGTTTGGCCTGCCCCTGAAAGGGAGCTAATGTAGGTGTCGCTGACTTTTGGAGTTGCTTTCCCGTGTAGTTTCACTTAATTATTGATTGGTTACATACACGAGTGGTGGTTTTAAAGTAATAAAAATAATTTTGTATAAAAACTGGCAGCTGTTGCTCATATCTTTTGATGTCTAGTATTTTTTAAACACTTTTTTAGTTAAGGTTTTAGCCACCAGTTACACATTTCATTGTCTGATTGAATATTTAGGACTAGCTTTTTAAGTGAACAACATGTGTCTTTACGACAATGGCAGAATAATTTAAGTGTATGCTGTATGAGAGAATTGGTTTTAAGTGGTCACGCATCGTGTTGAGTAAGTCAGACACTGTGTTGAGTAAGTCAGACACTGTGTTGAGTAAGTCAGACGTTGTGTTCAGTAAGTCAGACGTTGTGTTCAGTAAGTCAGACATTTCGTTCAGTAAGTCAGACATTTCGTTCAGTAAGTCAGACATTTCGTTAGACATTTCGTTCAGTAAGTCAGACATTTCGTTCAGTAAGTCAGACATTGTGTTCAGTAAGTCAGCATTTCGTTCAGTAAGTCAGACGTTGTGTTCAGTAAGTCAGACGTTGTGTTCAGTAAGTCAGACATTTCGTTCAGTAAGTCAGACATTTCGTTCAGTAAGTCAGACATTTCGTTCAGTAAGTCAGACATTTCGTTCAGTAAGTCAGACATTTCGTTTAGTAAGTCAGACATTTCGTTCAGTAAGTCAGACATTTCGTTCAGGAAGTTAGACATTTCGTCTGTAAGTCAGACATTTCGTTCAGTAAGTCAGACATTTCGTTCAGTAAGTCAGACGTTGTGTTC
This sequence comes from Ampullaceana balthica, assembly GCA_944989445.1. Taxonomy (NCBI): domain Eukaryota; kingdom Metazoa; phylum Mollusca; class Gastropoda; family Lymnaeidae; genus Ampullaceana; species Ampullaceana balthica. The sequence goes on along the minus strand of CALYLW010000012.1, from coordinate 1,366,537 downwards.
AGTAAGTCAGACGTTGTGTTCAGTAAGTCAGACATTTCGTTCAGTAAGTCAGACATTTCGTTCAGTAAGTCAGACGTTGTGTTCAGTAAGTCAGACGTTGTGTTCAGTAAGTCAGACGTTGTGTTCAGTAAGTCAGACATTTCGTTCAGTAAGTCAGACATTTCGTTCAGTAAGTCAGACATTGTGTTCAGTAAGTCAGAAATTTCGTTCAGTAAGTCAGACATTGTGTTGAGTAAGTCAGACATTATGTTTAGTAAGTCAGACATTATGTTTAGTAAGTCAGACATTGTGTTAAGTCAGACATTATGTTTAGTAAGTCAGACATTGTGTTGAGAAAATCAGACATTGTTTTGATAATATTTAGTTTGCATCACAACACCTTTTACGTGTCTCACAATTCATTGTTTTAATTTAATTAGCACCTAGTTTTTGAATGTTTACTTGTTGTAAATATAATTTCCATTATTTATTGTCTTGAAATTTTTAGGAGTAGGTCTTCTAAACATTTCAACTTTTCTATTTCTGACCACAATCCAAGAAGCGAAAAGAACACATTAAAAATATATTTTAAAATATTATATAAAAAATGATAAATAAACCAACGTGTTTCTCCATAGACATTTGACGCATTGTTACAGCATAAATTTTGATTTAACTTTCAAAGCATAGAACATTTTTTAAAATGTTATATTTCAACTCTAAGCTGTCAGAAATTTTTACAACCCTCAAATTATGAAGGGAGTTTTTGTTTTATATTTCGAACATTCAGGTCCCAACAAAACAGTCTTGTTAAAGTATCAAAAAGTAACGAATAGAGTTACATGTAATACCATCAAAACCGCCTTCCACCTGACAAGATCAATGTACGACGTTTAGAAAGACAATCTCTAACGGAATATTAGCAAGTAGAATTGTTGCAGTATCCTCCCTTAAAACGTTTCTTTTTGCGGCCGGTGTCTTGATTTATCAGATGTCAAAATCAAAATCGTTATGATAGCTCAGTGATGGCGAACCCAAGGCACGCGTGCCACAGTCGGTACCCAGTGCCTCATCAGCCGGCACGTGACTAAAATATTACTTCCTTAATCAAACCATCTAAGCCAAAAGCCATTTTCGGGTTTCATGGGAGTGTTGGCACTTTGCTATACACAAGTGGGTTTTGGTTGAATTTTGGGCACGCGGCCCCACAAATATTCGCCACCACTGTGATAGCTCATTGAGTGTAATTAAGTGTTATAATCAATAGACAAATCTTAATGAAACGACTATCTTGTAATCTTCGTTTTAATGGAAAAATGCTTTTCAATGCAAATATATACAGCAACATTTAACTTTTAAAAATTTATTTTTCAAAATGTAGTAATAATAATTTTTTAAGAGTGTGATGAATGACTGATCATAATTGACCCAGATAAATAAAGACTCCATCTTTCTAGAAGACCAATTCTCAAAATAGACTCTTTCTCAAAATTAACACTTAAGATATAAGTTTAAAAAAAATAAAATGAAATGAACGTCCAGTTTATTTACCGAAACGAACCCAGTTAATTTAAAACCCTAATCACGGATCTAACTGGCCCCTGGTGAAACCGCTGCCGCCCTGGCCTGTCACAGACCGGTAATGACCGCGCCAGGGACGGGAACTCTTTTCTAAGCTCTGGATATCGCCGTAATCCCCGCGCTTTCCTTTAATTACACGGCCTTCAGGCCACCGCGTCACGGGCTGAGATTTCCAGGAAAACAGTATTTCCGGGACCGTGAAATGGCGGGACAGGGTTGGGGGAAGAAGTTGACCCAAACCTGACAGCAGTACCACAGCCTGTCGTCTGGCTTATCTTCGAATCCAACAGAACCTTGCCAGATGGTAGATGAACCAACAGATATGGGATTCTGTAATTCAGTGGTTCCTAACCTTATGATGCCCATGCACCCCTTCAGATGCCCAAAAAAGTTCATGCAACCCCTAATGAAACTTGCAGAAAATTCATAAGAAACTAAGTTTTTTTTAGGAACACAACAGTTTTGACAATAGGCAACAAGGAATTTAGTGAGAGATCTGCTGCTTCTTATGATCAATCAGCGATTTAAATCTGGGGACTGTTTTGGACAAAGCATCTCTCATGTCATCTTCTGCATTCAACTTATTCCTTGTCTTGGTTTTAATCGTCAAAAGTGTGGAGAATCCTGCTTCACAGAGATAGGTAGTGGCAAATGGAAGGAGAGTCAGTACTGCCCTCAGTACTGGCTAGTTGTGGGTAGGAATCTAGCTGGGCGCACCAAATTTCAATTAAGGTATTGCAACTGAAGGCACTCCTTAGTACTTCTCTGGTTCTCAAATCAATCAGGTCATATTTAGCAAGGTCACTGTCATAAATGTTGTCCAAGTCACAGAGAAAAGGATTGCGAATCCAAAAGTCTTTCCTAGCAATTTCTTGACAGAAATACCCATCAAAGGACCTTTGAAATGTTGAAAGGTGCTCTGAAATTTCCCCTTTGATGTTGTCAGGCAGTGATCCCTCAGTGCTTCCTTCTGCACCAGATATTACAACTTCATCCAAGAGTGGAAAGTTTGCCAAGTTGGACTTTTCTAGTCGTCGTTGGAATAGTGGCAGTTTGTTAAGGAAGGCTTGCAATCTCTCAGTACCATCCATTACAATTACAGCAGGTCCATGAAGAGATGTGTTCAACTCATTCAAGATGGAGAAGATGTCAGCCAGCTATGCCAAGTAATGAATGAAATTTGCAGAAAGATGTACCTTTCAAAAAGGTTGTATATGGGCACCCTTTGACGCGGCATGCCTTGCTTATGGTTTACATTTTCAGATTATTAGTTTTTCTTTATTTGTTTCCTTCTTTTTTTTCCCCTCTTTTTCTTTTTTTTTCTCTCTGAATCGTTCATGCATCCCCTGGAACCTGCTCATGCACCCCTGGGGTGTTGAATTATAAGTAAAATATCGACCTATAAATTGCTTAATAGGGTTGCGAAAAAAACAAAATGCCATATGGTAATTTTAAAACGTGAGTTTCAAGTTGAGATGGTCAATTCCAGCGCAGCCTACCATTGGTAACATTCTTTAACATCAGATCTCTTAGCTAAAATGGGGAGAGGAATTTGGTCAATTTAAAAAATCCTCTACATTAATTTGCTGCAAAATTCAATTGCTGTTATAAAATGATATAAAAATACTGTTTTAAAACATAGATATACATAAAAAAAAATATTATTGTTTCAAATGCAAGAATAAGCTGAAATTCAGACGAGGAATTGGTTGCCTGAATAAACCAAGAAAACTAGCCCACTATCAATATTTAAAACTCATATAAAAATGAAAGAGTAGACATGAATCATAGGACGCAATAATCTTCTGGATAGAGGGAGCGTCTGTAATATTTAAGATAAGATAAGATGAATGATGTTATAAAGTTTGAAATATGATGTCTGTTATAACTTTACACAAATGTTTGCTGTTACAAAGTGACGCATATGATTGTTCTTTTAAAGTGGCACACATTATTGCTCTTATAAAGGGACACATCATTGGTGTTAAAAAGTGACAATGATTACTTTTAAAAAGTGACATTTCTTTGCTGTTATAAACGGACACACGACTATTGTTTAAAAGTGATACATATCATTGCCCTTATTAGTGACATACCAGCGATTAAAACGTAACTTATCATAGCTGTTATATAGTGATACATTTCATCGCTGTTTTTCTTGAGATGAAGTGAACGAAGTAAGAGAGCACATAAATAACCGCCATCCAGCTGCAGTAGTATTGTAATTGGAGGAATGTATTAGTTAAAAAAAAACGTTTTTCTTTCAGTCGAGATTGTAAATTAATTATATCCCAACTCAAAAACATTCTACAATTTTCTGAGTCAAAGAAAAAGCGATACAATGATTTTCGATGTATCGAACACAATGAAATCAGTAGCGCAGTTCGAATACTTCATTTACATTTAATGTGACATTCCTTGCCTCGGAGTCATTCTATGAATCGATATCCCATATTCGATTATACTGCAACCATTACCCACTCTTCCCTCGCCCCGAACATCAAGAAAAGCTTTCCTCCGCCACCGAAGAAACCCTATCTTAATAGCATCTTCTCCTTTAAGAATCGGAAGCACAAAGTGAGAGGCCGTGTTCTGATTTCTCAAATATTTTGATGTTCCTTGGAACAAAGATAACGAGGCCGTTGTCAATATTCGATGCTCTAAATATCAATTTGTTACCCAAGCTGAAACGATTGATTTCTTCCATACAGTGGCATCTACTTTATGCAGGGAAATTATTTTTACTTCCAATTTTCCCCCCTTTACTCACAAAATTAAAGAAAAATGCGTGAAATTCGAAAAAACACGCAAAGCACATATGCACATATACAAACACTCAAAAACAATTACATTAACACACTTACAGATATGTGCGTACTTATTACTACTTATCCACACACGCGCACATACTAACACACTCACACCAAAATACATCCAGCAATCGAAATATTGACGATATTTTTACAGTTTTCAAATGAAATTATTTCCTGAACCCAAAGCCAATTTTTAAATCAACGATCTGAAGGAAGAACAGGCATTTAGTATTAACACTTAAAAGTTAATCATTAGTTTCTTGTCAATGATGAACTATCCACCATAAACATTAATCGAATTAGCGAACAATTAACAATGTTTGCAGATTTGTTTCTCAAACACATTTTCAGCGAAAAACATTTGGACGCTTGTGTTCCAAATAAAATTTTAAGTAATTAAAATATACCTTTCAAAACACACAATATTTTTAAAGTCTGTCAAACGAGAGAAGCATGTGAATAGATAACGTCATTAAATTTCAACCTTTTTAGTGGCGTTAAGAAGAAACAAATATATTTAATTTATTCGCGTACCACTTGACAGGGCTCTAAATGGACTAGAAAAGAAGATGAACGTATATTCAAATTGAGTTTTCAATAAAATAATTGTTTTGAGATATTGCAACTATATTTTCAACAATTTTTGGGGGAGGGGGGGTAAAAATTCAAACTCAAAGTTAGATATTATTTTAAATACGCATTACACGCCAAAAAAATACAACAACAAAAATCCCACTAAGTAAATTTATTTATGAGAACGTATTTTCTCCAACGTATCACATTACATTGAAACTGAATTATGATAAATAATATCTTTAAGATTATTTTTAAAAAAATATGTGGTTTTCTGGTTCGGAAAAAAATAATGTGCCTCCAATTCTACCAATTTGAGAATGTTTGATAGCTTACAACCGTAGATATAAAACACAAAGTAAAAAGATTATTTTAATCACTTCACGACATTAACAAATGTTAAGGAATTTATTTACTTTCAGTTTTTAATATTTTACAAAATTCCAAAAGTTACAACTTTTAGGACCCTTATTTTCGTGCATTTTTACCAAGCGCATCATGTGAAATGAATTTTTCTTTTCATTTTTACTTTCATCATCATCCTGGCTTAGACATTCCAGGGGCGTGTATGTGCGCAAACAATCTTTGAGTTCAATATTTGACCTAATCTTTAAAATCACGAAATATCTCCCCCCCCCTTCGGATTATTACAGGTTTTTGGTGACACCTTGATCGCCTAACCCTATCATTGGGACACACATACGTGAAGCCGCGGTATTGATACACTGAGCAGATTCCAAATCATTGATTGATGAGTGCTGTAATGAGGCTGCACCGGAGGCAAACATCTGGATCAACAGCTTACAGAAAGAATCTAATAAGACTTTAACGCCATCTCAATCAATGAAACAGGGCTGTCCTCGGAAAAAATATCTGTATATAAGGTTTTGTGCTTGCGAGATTGTATGATACGGTATTAATTTGAAAGGCAGCAATTGGTTTTTGTATTGGGTTACGTTTATTGTCTTTAAAAAATAACAAGGAATCCAGCTTAGATTTAATTAAGTTTAATTTAATCAATTTTAAAGATAAACAGTTTTAATAGATATCAAACGAGATAACTCTTTATAAGTAGTAGCGAAGATGTCAAGAAAAGGAACATTATAAAATAGAATTTTAAAATTTCATAAATTATTTAAATTAAAGTAAATTATGTTCACCAATTTTTGAGTTAAGTTATTTTTCAGTTAAATTATGAAGTGTTAAACTAAGAAATATGATTTGCTTTTATCGTCTTGAAATCACCATCAGTAAATGGGATATCTAATTTACTTACATGAATAGGCTCAAGAAATGTCTCCGAAACATGACGTGTTGGGAAGTTCCTTTCTGTGTAGGATTTTAAAAAATAACAGTGACGCAATAGATTGTTTTCATAGGAAAGTCATCTTCAATAAACGTTTTAATAACATGAATTAATTTAATCTGAAATAATTACATTTCTGTCTACATTCAGGTTGAGCATAGCAATCCTTCAATAAGGTAGAAAAGGGGGCTTGGGCATGCTGTTTCTAATACGTAATTAGTGCATATATGATATATGAAAGTTTTTAAAAAAAGTAAGCCTGTTAAAAAAAAATTAAATCTTAAAATATAAAATATTTACACACACATGAATTTTTTAAAAGAATTTTCAGCTAAAAATAAGACGTTCTTACAAAATAATATTATAACCTGAGTGTGTGTTTGTAAGCTTTCTTTGTTTGTTGGCCTCGCGCTTTAACGAGAAAACCAAACGAACACTAGTGACAGGACCGTTCATTCCTACACTTTTGTTACTACCCTATTGTCTATAAGCTTCAAAACATAAAAACAAAAACTTGTACAATGTATTGTCAGAGAAAGTATAATCCATGTACATATTTTTTGCATGTAGGAAAGATTTATAGGGACGTTCAAAAAGGTTTTTGGTTTTTAAAGAAAGCTTTTTTTTAACAGTTCACTTTGAAACATCTTTTATTGGCAGATTACGGATCGCAAGTTTGTATGCTCACATTGTAATTATAGCTGTGTAACTTTGCTCTACTATTCATAAAAAACTCAAATTATACATAAAATAATAGCCCAAGTCACAGGTTGGATGGATCATTGGATCACTAACGCTATGCTATGACGTCATTATTTGAGCGATACAAGGTGTGCATTAGGAGGTGTGCAAAATAATTTTTAAATTAAAGATTCTCGCTGCAAAAAATATTATATGGCGTCATTGTTTTAGCTTATATTTTAATTTTGGAAAAGGGAACGATGTAAGAAGAGGATTTGAGGATTTATAATTCTAAAATACTTTGTGTACATTTCATGAATATTTCGTATTTATCAAACAAGGATAAGTTACTGGGGCTTTTGACAAAAAAAGTGGACCCCTAGTATAGTTTATACTTAAGTTCATTTATCACCTAATTATTTTCAAACAAAACGCTTATCATTATGATGCCCGGAAGAAACAGTTTAAATTTGAAAAAAATTATTTGATTCTATTATATCTATTTTTTAAAAGCGAATAATGTTCACCACAATCTGCGTTGCCTTAACGATTAAAAGAAATAACAACAACACACACACACTAACTGACAAAAAGCAGATCAATGCCAGTCGTTTAAGTTGCTTAAGGAAATTTAATGAAGGACTGAACATCATTTGTGAGTCTAATATGAAGAGCAGGAGATTAAACTGCAGTCTGACATTGCGATTGCTCTAACTTTAAACTCCTTGGTGTATAACAATGTAAAAAGCAAAGAAAAATTAGAATTGCCTTTCCTTGACACTATTGCGGCGTTAAGAAAAAGATATGAAAGAAGACATCTTTCTAAATTTGTTAGTTTCTAAACTAATAAGGATAAACGGGTTTTCTGATCGTACTCTTTACAAATACAAGTAATAGCCATATTTCTTGATATTTTGTTTTGTTTTGTATGGGGAAGAGATTTGACTTTAATACTCTCAAATTGACTTTTACTTTTGTCACATCTGATTAACATAATTTTGTGACGTAAGGTCACATGTATGGTGGACGCGGGAAAAAAGGAGCATTTCTATTGGTTGAAAGTGTTGGGCGAACAGTTGTGTGTAGACTTCCGACAGGGAAGCATGATAGTGATAGCTCAAGATTTCCACGTTATATTACCTCAAATGATTCTTATGTGTACAATATATATGTATATTAAAGTTGTTTTGGATAAACGAATTCTTCAGTGAATTATTGTGCACAAGATTAATTACTGTGAGAACGCCTACATAGAAAGAGAAATATAAAGTAACATCGTTACATTGGTGTCGAAGTAAAAGTTCCATGTGAACACTGTACAAGATATTTCGAGAAAGAGGTTTCGTGGAAATAAGTATTGGATATTTCCACCAGGAAAGTATTCTTTAAAATAAGAAATAATACCAGCTATAGTATTTTTGAATATTCAAGTTCGTAAGAAGCTGTGAATAAACTTTTGTGATTCAATGAAAATACAAGAAGATTTCAAAATGGCGGCATACAGGCGCATGGTCACCACGGTGTACGGTATATACAACTAGGTCGCCTAGTTGGTTCTACGTCACATTCGACGACAGTACAAGCATACTACACAGTACTGGAATCTGGGTCGTGTAGGCTTACTGAATGGTGACACACGGTGAACATATATAGGTCGTGACGTCAACAGGCTTAATGCTAGTTGATTCCAGGAAATAATAGTAAACATAACATCGAACCGAGTAGCTATGGACTATTCAATGTGTTGGTGTGAATTATAAATAAAGAAACGGAATTTTTATCCATTCATTGTGTGAAGAGCTTGATTATCGCAATTTTGGATTAATGGAATGAACTAAATTGTTTAAAAACCACTCAAAAATTGAAATTTTAACCAAGTGACTTTTATTCAAAACGATCGGACCATTTAATATATTTTGTCAATCTGAGGGAGCGTATATATAAAGTATACTAAAGATCCCGTGTGAGGATTCTTTTTGTTGTCTCATCTTGCCATTAACTAGATTTTATGGTTTAGACGTGTCACTTATTTGAACTTAACATTTTGAATTCAAGATATTTCATTTGGACGATTTATAACTTTATCAATATATATCCATACATTCCTTACCGAATTGCTAGATTCATATTATTCAATCAAACAAAACATGGATTACTACGAAAGATTCACCGCCATAGCTAAAGAAATGGGACTAAAAGGAAAAGAAATGAGAGATTTCATTGAAGAAAAAGTTGCTGAAGAAAAAGAAAATCAAAGAATTGCTAAAGAAGAAGCAAGAATAGCTGAAGAAAAAGAACAGCGAAGAAAAGCTGAAGAGAAAGAAAATCAAAGAGAAGCTGAAGAAAAAGCAAGAATAGCTGAAGAAAAAGAACAGCGAAGAAAAGCTGAAGAAAAAGAAAATCAAAGAGAGGCTGAAGAAAAAGCAAGAATTGCTAATGAAGAAGAGAGGCAAAAACTCATAAGTGCAAGAGAACTTGAAAAAATGAAACAAGACACCTTAAAATTACAAATTGAGCTAGGGAGTAGAGGCCACAATCCTGGTGATGAAACAAATAGAAGGTCAGCACCAAGGGATACTATCAAAGTAAGAAAATATGATAGCCAAAAAGAAAAAATGGATGTTTATCTGGATTATTTCGAATCCATAATGGCTATGAAAGGCTATAATGAAGAAGATTGGCCAGCACAATTGATGACTCAATTAACTGGAGAAGCATTTGAAGCTTATAACAGTATAGCCAAAGAAGACAAAAGCATATATAAGAATGTCAAAAAGGCACTTCTATGTCATTTTGGAAAGTCAGAAAATGATTATAGAAGAGAATTTCATGAAATGAGAATCAAGATGGACAAAGATCCACAGATCATAGTACATGAAGCACAAGTCAAACTAACAAAATGGCTGGAACTGACAGCAATAGATACGAGCAATCCAAAGGCCATAATAGACATGGTGTTAATTGACAAGTTTTTAGAAAATGCAACACCAACCCTATTCACATATTTGACTGACAAGAAAGTTCGTACTCAAGCAGAGCTAACAAATGCATTACGAACATTCAAAGACTCTCATCCGAATGTGAAAATGGATAAGAGACAAGACATATTTGCAGCTATACAAATTAAAAGTCAAGAAAAAAGGCAAAGTATGAGAAACCAGAATCTGCCAAACCAAGGCAACAGACAAACTATTTGTTGGTACTGTAACAAGCCAGGACATATGGCTAAGCAGTGTTACCACAATAAAGGAAAACCAAATAGGGTGTCACCTAATGACAGCTCTATAAGAAAGAAAACAGAAGAAAGATCAAGGCAAGATCATTTTGAAAACAAAGGTAGACAAGCCTGGAAAGAAAAATATCATAATTCCAAACATAGAGATTATGATCAAGATAGACAATTATGGAGACAAAAATATAATCATAATTCCAGACACAGAGATTATGATCAAGAAAGACAATCATGGAGAGAAAGAAATAATCATAATTCCATAAATAGAGATTATAATGAAACCAGAAGATCATGGAGAGGCAAATACAATTTTGACTCCAGAAAAAGAAATTATGATCAATCAATTCAATCATGGAGAAAGAATGAAAACCAAGACATGAATGATAGAAAAATAATAAAGTTAAATCGAGCACAGACAGAAACTAGTGACATTTTAGCTCATTAAAAATCAAGTATATGATAAAAGAAATGAAGACCATAGTAGCAGAGAAAGAGATGGTACTAGTGAATCTGAAAACATTTGTGTGAAATCATCTGAATTAGGAAGAACAATTGGTTGTGTATTAAGCCAAATAAAAAACTTTACAGATAGAGACAATATTTTTCAGATAAAAGTTTCTGACAGTGACTCATCTGTTCCAAATTCTATTGAATTATCTGGAAGCAAAAATGACATCTCAAAAGCTAAGCAATTTATTCAAGATGCTGGAATTGAAATTATGAATGAACATAATCGAAGTCATGGTTGGTGAACTATTGAACATTTAACAGTCTGAAGAAACATTCAAAGCCCATCGATTTGAATTCATACTCGTCAATTGAAGAATGACTATTTTTGAACTAGGCTATGCTATTAGCCGACTACAAATTTGACATTAAACCTGTGAAGGGAAAGGACAATGTGGTTGCAGTCATATTAAGTAGAATGACAATAAATAAAGACACTCTGTGAACTCCTAACTGATAAAACCAGAGACTATTAAAAAGACATTCTGTGAATTACTAAATGATAAAATAAGAGACTGTTGTAACATTAGTCTGTGAATTCCTAAAGGATACAAACAGAGACTGTAGTTATATTAATATTTTTATTTGATGAACAATGGACAAGGAACAGTGTTTGAATTCCATTGGATTATTAGTTAATTTTAATAACATTGAGTGTTTAAATATTTTAGTTACACAAAATTACAGGTGTGTTTAAAAGTCCATTTTCATTTTTTCAGCACAGGTAGACGGCTGCAGTTCTACAGATTTTTTCTCATTATTTTTTATGTTTAGACTGTTGCAGTCCTACAGATTTTTCTTATTGATTCTATATCCAGAAGTTGTATGTAAGAAAATGAATGTTCATTGATGATAAATATTTGAAATTTGAATATAGATATAGATTGATTTGATTTTATGAAGACCAAAAATGTTGTATTTCATAAACATTTTTTTTTGAAGGATGGGGGTGAATGTCACATCTGATTAACATAATTTTGTGACGTAAGGTCACATGTATGGTGGACGCGGGAAAAAAGGAGCATTTCTATTGGTTGAAAGTGTTGGGCGAACAGTTGTGTGTAGACTTCCGACAGGGAAGCATGATAGTGATAGCTCAAGATTTCCACGTTATATTACCTCAAATGATTCTTATGTGTACAATATATATGTATATTAAAGTTGTTTTGGATAAACGAATTCTTCAGTGAATTATTGTGCACAAGATTAATTACCGTGAGAACGCCTACATAGAAAGAGAAATATAAAGTAACATCGTTACAAATTTCTTAATTTCTTTATGTACGACAGAAATGAGCAGTAATACTTACTACAGTATTATAACCTGGAAGATTTGAGTTTATTTTTAAAAATCCATTTGGAATTTCGCTGGTAAAATTTTTGGAACTATTCCAGCTTGGTGGGTATCCGGGGAATGTGTGGAGAGAAGTCTCTGCTTGGAAGCAAGTTGAAGAAGCCCCATGTTTAATATATGTTTATGTATGCTCCAAAGAATTCGAACCAGTTTATTGCTTTAAGCTATAAGTATAAGATCTTTTAGTACGACTGTAGTTGCATTGGGTAACAACATAATGTCTGCTATGTAATATGCCGTCGTTGATTTAATATTCTGGGTTTCAACAATTCAAATATTTTACGTTCAGTAAATTAAAGCAGATTTTTAATCAAATACAATTATTTTGTGATAGTCTTATATTATAATAGACATAACTTTAGATAATCTTGTAAAAAATATAAGGAAGGAACTATCAATATATAAAAAAGTATGCCTAAGCGACACTATCCGCACTAAATTTTACATTAAAAAAAAACATAACATCATTGTTTTAAGCAGTCCTAGCAAGGGACACGACCCATCAGTTCTATTGGGAAGGGGATAGCCAGCTGTCCGGTTTCCCCCCTTTGATTCCATCGTTCAAGATGTTGCGTTGGATCCCTCTCGGCATCCATCACTCCGTTAAGTTGTTACAGGGACCCTAATCTCTTAATGTTTTATACGCCCAGACATGGGTTACCGTGCCACCGAGGAAACATCTATTAAACTTAGTTGATGGGGGCACCATCTTCAGTCTAGCGAGGGCCTCTGGTCGGACGGTAACGACCGATTCCCTCCAACTGGAAGTCTGTCGTTTGACTTTGCACGAGACTTAACAATAACAGAGGAATAAAATTACACAAACATTACGTTTTCGTTAATGATCCCTGAATTTCAAGCAGATGTTAGATTTGGAAACTAAAATCAAAGAATGACTTCAATACATCAGGATTGAGAATTAATTTCCCTAAATTATGACGTTAGGGATCTGTGCAAAGGTATCCTGACATTGCCGAAAGGTCTCATGATGTTAACTCGTGATATTGTATGTAATGTGACAGATTGCAACGACAAAAATAATTTTATTAATAATTTTATCCAAAACTGTCTACGGTCAATCAATATTTCAGAAGCCAAATACTTTCATTACCTTTCAATGAACAGACAAAAGAAAAATGTGTGTACTCTTTGTTTTAACATATTTTTTTCACCTGAGAAAAAATAAATAATTTTAAATGAAGTGGATTTATTTATGTATTTATTTTTAAAGTTAATCTCCAAGTAAATAGTTTTATATGCCGAAACTAAAAAAAAACAACCCACAACAGGCAAGGAAATCCCAAAACGCATCGTACACGAGTTTTACGGCTTCTTTGAACAAACTCGACAAAATCAACTGTACTGACTTAATGACCCAACATTCTCTCAGCAAATAGCCAGTGGTGCTCTGCAGCCCCCCCACCCCCCTCCTTTTTCTTCTCCCCCAGGTTAACCTCGTAAATCAAAGTCTCGTGTTTTGAACGGACCGTAATGGAGGCACTTTGAACTGGACAGAGATTAATGTTTGTTATTTCAGAATGAAGATTCCAGCCCCTGACAGCCGGGCAGATCGATCGGTCAATTGGTTCTACAGATTTAACACTAGCTGCGTAAACGATGAGTTGTTGTTTTTTTCTTGCCTTATTTTGAAATGCCGGGGCTTTATGGTGGATAATGATACTGCATGTTCTGTTAGGCGAGCCCGGGGGGTGCGGGGATTATGTCACTTCTTGGTTTATGAGAACGGGTCGAGATTACGAAACTAGTGGTGGCTGGCCTTGGTGGATATGACGTTCGGGACGGTGATGATTGAGGCCAGGGTTTGAGGGCACTAGGGGGTGGGGCCCAGGGGGGGTTTGGTACTTTTTATGGTTTTTATTTTCGGTTCGGATATTGAGGTTGGGGTATTCGTGGTTGGGGTATTCGTGGTGGGGGTATTCGTGGTGGGGGTATTCGTGGTTGGGGCATCCGTGGTGGGGGCATTCGTGGTTGGGGTATTCGTGGTGTGGGTATTCGTGATTTGGGTATTCGTGGTTGTTTTTTTTCTTCAATTTGTATATCTGGGGTTGCCGTCAATGTGTAAAGGTTGATTTAGGCTGAAACTAAATTTGATCGTTATTGCATGGGATCGTTCTACAAATTTTGTTGCTTTCTTGTGTTTTTTATAGCGTTTGTTGAATACACTTGATAAAGAAACAACAATGATGGATTTATTAATATTTTTTCCCCTTATTGTTTGGGCATAGTCTTTAAAAGTTAAAAGCCAGATTAGTTGCAGTTGGTTATAAGAAAAAGAATTTAATCCAAGTCATTTATTTTTTCAGAAATTTATATTATTGGACATTATTTTCAAACAGCGCTTACTAGCTTAGCAGACCGTGGTAAATGCACGAGGCAGTGAAGCAAAGATATTTGTTCATTTCAAGAACATTATGGGCAAACCAAATTAAAAAAACAAACATTTTATTTACTGAAACGTGATTTCTACGATCTCATTTTCTGATGTATTTCTAATTGGGCGATCATTGCACATAGCGACAACGTTTTTGATGCAACCGATAAGTCCCTTATTTTTAATATCAAAGTAGCACACCGACCAGTCTGTGAAATATTTACCGTATTTTCACGCATATTCCCCGCCCACGCATATACCCCGCAGAATTTTTAGATCCTGTAAAAAAATTGTGGTATAACCCGCCCACGCTTATACCCCACACAATCATATCACGATGAACCACTCTAGGAGATGTACTTACCGTACTATATTTTCACAACTCTATCAATACCATGCATTCAAAAATATCTCTTATTACTTAAAAATAATTGTTTATTTTAATAAAAATATTATAAACGAGAGCAATGCCCGTGCGATGCTACGGGTAGGCACAATGAAAATAACTTTATTTGGATTTGAGTTTCACATTCCCCTTAATAATGAGTGTAAACGTATCAGGAAATTAGGGTAGAGATAAATCAAACCCCTTCTTTATAAAAATCACGATATGCGTGTCTAGAAAATAGAAAGTATGATGAATTTAAATATTTCCCATCAATTTTGGTATTTCTGCTTTAATAACGCACGCTTTTCTCGATATACTTTACCAGAATAACAAAGGTCCTTAACAGTTACAAAAATCTAATGGGCAAGGCTAAATTTCATTTTCCATAAATCAAAAAATTAAAACAATATCTTTGATTCCTTTGGTTTTAGGGAAAGGCTCTTAAAATCACCCACTCCATTTTATAAGCTAAGTATGAAATTAGTTCAAGACGAATAGGATATGTTTTTAGCATAGTAACAAAGCAATAAATTGGCAGATACCTGTTTCACTTAAATAACGGATTATTTTTCTTTGTATTTATATTCAAGCCTTATTTCATTGTAGCTTTTTAAGCTTATAAAATGACATATAAGTTAGGGCTTAATATATAACAAACATTATGTAGGCATTTGATTTTAAAACAGAATAGTTTTAGAAAAATCAGTCTGTATACAAAATTTTATCATCGTTGTATAATATTGCTCAAATAAAATCAAGTTGTTATGTCACAATATCAGTTGCTGTTAGTGTATTTTTTGCCAGAACAGGGGTAGGCACAATAAAAAAATAACTTTATTTTGTTTTGGGTCTCAAATTTCCCTTAAAATTGAATGTAAATGCATCATGAAATTAGGGTAGGGTTAAATCAAACCACGTCTTATAAAATTCACGATATGTGTGTCGATAAAATAGAAAGTATGATGAATTTAAATATTAACCATCAATTTTGGTATGTCTGCTTTAATAACGCATGTTTTTCTCTATATAATATACTCCTACAGAATATGAAAGGTACTTAAGAGTTATAAAAATCTAATCGGCGAGGCTCAATTTATTTTCACATGAATACAAAAAAAAATTAAAAATATATTTCCATATGATTCCTTTGTTTCTAGGAAAATGCTCTGAAAAACACCAATTCCATTGTATAGTTTAAGCATGAAATTTATTTATTGCAAAGCCGATATGTCTTGAGCCAGATAATATTTATTTGAATATGTATGCTTAGTGTTGGGTGGAAATATGGTTTACGGGTGTATGGTTATTATTTTCTTTTCACACGAATATTAACATAAAAACAATGTTTGTTTTTTTAAAAATTCCTAGAGATTGATTTTCTAATAAATTGCGTCATTTTGAAAGGACTTTCCACTCTTTTCTTCTAGTATCTACAAAGCAATAAGTTGGCAAATACTTGTTCCACTAAAATAAAGGATTACTTTTCGTTGTATTTGTATTTAAGCCTTTTTTCGTTGTAGCATTTTTTAGCTTATAAAATGACATATTTGGTAATGGTCTTAATATATAACATATATTTGTAGGCATTTGATATTAAATCAGAATAATTAAAAAAAATTTTTTCAAGAAAGTGTATACAGCTTAATAGAAAACTGCCATTTAGTAAGCAACATGATCTGCCTTTGAAATCAGTCTTTATACAAAAATGTATCCTCGTTGCATAATACTGCTCAAATAAAATCAAGCTGTTATGTCTAAATATCAGTTGCTGTTAGTGTATTTTTTCGCTTGAGCACGCACTTTCTGAAGCTAGAACCTATTTATGAGTCGTAATACCCGCGATATGTCTTTACACTAAATATAATTATACCTTAAAGAACCGTACAGTTTATACCTGAAGTGTGTGCCACGCAACTCATTGTTCTAGAAATGTAACTATTTTTTTTAATGAATGTTTTAGTTTTATAAGCTCTTAAATACCTTTCTTAGCAATGATTTTTTTATGGGAAAAGCATATTATTTATTGTGAATTTTGATGCTTAAGTAAGGTGTGCATGGGTTTTATTTGTTTTAAAGAAACATTTTGAATCTCAAGGTCTGGGCTTAAAATTTACCCTGCTGATTTAGTTTAATCTATGCAAAAAGTATAAAAACAGTTGCTAAGCTATAGTGTTTATGTCATCCAGGGTTGGGCGATATTATTGACTCTTATCCCACCAATAAATGGTACATTTCAAAAGGTCATAAAGTTGTACTCAATATAAAAATAGCTGTTCCACTTATTAACCACACTCATTGGTCCGTGCATATAACTCCTATATATAATCCATTTTCGTCTATAACAGTACCGATTTTTTTTTCATTCCTTCTATTTCCTTGGGGCAGTTTATGGAGCAATCGTTCCAGAAAAAAAAATCGTGTAAACTATTTAAGCACCGAAGGAAAATAAATATCCCACCTAAGAATCATTGATAAATATAACTTACCTAGCATGTTTGACTTAATTTATGCAAAAAGAATATTAACAGTGGCTAAGCTATAGTGTTTGGTATCTGGTTTCACTCATGTGCTTTCTTTCTCTAATGCATTGAATACATTGTTAGTATTTGATTAGTATTTGATTATTTAGAACTAACTTGTAAAATGTCAAATACATTAAGTATTTAAATTAAACATATAAAAGATATAAAGGAAAAGTGGTAAAATGATACTGTGTATTTGATAATAAAGAAAATAATAGAAAATAATAGTATATAAATATTGTTAAAATATTGCGCTAAAAAAACAATGACTATGGTTTGTAAACAAAAATGTTAGGTAGATTAACGTTGAACATAAATGTAGACATCTGGAGAAGACCAAAGCAAATAAATTTTTCGAACGGCTGAATAAAATACATCTCGAAAATACATAAAGGAAACAGTGTAAAGATGTAATTTGCAAACAAATATTAATTCTGTAATTTTTTACAAAAAAATTATACGTATTCTTGTTAGAGGCGCAACATTATCAGACATAAAAATAAACCGTTTCATCACATTTAGTTCACAACGTAAACACACACACACTCACTTTATTCACACACTTATACACACAAACATAAACACACAAACAGATGGTACCATTAAAAAAATCACATTTCATTGAAATAACCGCGGCTCTTTTTACTTTGTTTCCATTTTACAAATTAATATGAGCTCGAACTATTACGTCAAGTCACAATATTTTATAGCGAGAAACGCCGTCTTGTTAATCTCGACACCAAAATGTTTATTATTTAATTTTCAATAATTTATTTTATTTTCGGGAGTTACCCCGCATAGCGAGCACCCACGCACACACACGGCTTCGGACGCGCTTAGGCGCAATATATATAGGGATAATTATAAAATTATAATTTTGATATTTTATTTGATTGGCTAAACGTAAACAAATGTGCACTATTTTTTCCGGTACACCGTACCATCAGACAACTGCAGTCGTGGTACACCGTACCATCAGACAACTGCAGTCGTTATACAAAACATTCGATTTACGACATGAACGTGGATTGCTTGCAAACTGGTTTAAACTGGACTATTCGATTCCGAGGTTAACCGGGGAGACACGTATAATACCAGAAGTTATACAGAATCTAATTTTATATTCGTGTTTTGCAAGTAATGGCGCCATTGATTCATTATTCAGTAAAAAAAAATTTCAGATACCCCGCCCACGGAGATACCCCGCAGGGGGTGCGGGGTTTGTAAAATCTGGTATAACCCGCGGGGAATATGCGTGACCAGGCGAGCTCTTCCTACAACAGTTTGTTTTAAGGCATTAGGAGATACATTAAGTGGCCCAGTCGAAGGCAAGCTATGGTGTAAAGAGATGCCATGAAGAGAACTGAAGATTTCTTGTTGCGTAGAATGTAGTTTCACGACAAAACATTTCTCTGACTTTCCTCAGTCACATACATTTTTTTGGATAATAAAATGTTAAGATTGTGTAGATGTGATGTAAGTGAGGCGCCTATAACACGAAAATACTACACCATTACGAAATGTATCACCATTGCATGAAGAAAATATCATGTTTAAAATTGAAAATAAATTTAAAAAGAACAAATAATTCTCGGCTTCTTATTTACCTTTTATGTTGAGGAAAAAATGTTTAATTTTTAAGCATTTTGACGTACGGTTTCATAAGATTACGAATTGTATAAATTGACTATAATACTTAAAATACAAATAAAAAGAAGTGCACCCGAAATAACCATTTGGTACTTATTCATCCATTGATTCCTTTTAATTCATTGAGTCCCGACAAGTGCTTGACATCACAGCAAAGGGACGCCACTTCTGGCCCGTGCGGGGGCTGTCTGCAGCATCAGGTTCTTTAATCCGCGGTTCCTTTTTTAACGCTGTGCGATAGGTCGATTTTCGACCTCCAATGACCTGGTCTCGTGTTGCAGTCGTTTCGTCTCAGCCGCATTCGTCTCCACCCTTCCAAAGTCGACTACGGGAGTCAGGGATCTATATTACCTTCTACTTCAGAGAGTTAGACTGTTGATAAATCTTTAGTTCCCCTATTAATACGTTTTATATTATTACTAACTTAATAAACATCGATACTTTATTTCTTCAACTTATTCTAATTTATTTATTACCACATTTTGTCTTATACAGTTTAATTTTTGCTCGTAGTCTTTTCTTACGCACCCCGCCATTATAATAAGAAAAAAATATATTAAAACTTCAGCAATAGATCCGGATTTACGGGTAGTTTCCTGTTTCACTTTTAGTCAGCTAGAGATTGATACATCTGGGATTTTAGTTAATACAAACTTTAAAATATCTGATTTTTAAAGTATACGACAAGAAATAGATCATAGTCCCAACGCTCTTATGTCTTTCATAAAGAACTAACGACATAGAAGATCAAATTATTATTTAAAACATCAAATTCTTCAGTCGCTCGTTATTGCCTATCAAAAAATGTTTTACAATATTAGATCATTGGAGAAATGTTAAATTGCGTCAGTTGATTGTTAATATAAGAATACTAAGAAATTTATTTTCCAAAAGTGATACAATTTTTAAGGGAGTAAAAGCGTTTTAAACCTCTCAAAAAATATTTTACTTTTCTTAATCATCTTGTTTTACTGATTATGTAAATTTATGTCAGTACATAAAATTTGGTCTAAAAGACGTTAGGATTGGATTAGTTCTCTATGTCACCAATGAGCTTTATCTGTTTTCCCATGTGATAAATAATTGGCAATAATTTCATTTCATGAAATTTACTAATCTTTCAACTGCAATAGCTATTATAAAAAAAATTTTTAGGAAAATTTTCCAGTGATTTTCAACTGTAATTAGAAGTCTAATTTAAATAACACCACCATCTGACTCTATCTAAGCTTAGTGAAGTAATAGAAGTTGTTGTTTTAAATGAGAACCCTTGAATTTGAGCTATCGATTACCGGCTCGATGCTGATGGCTGTCATTAGTCCTGGCGAGTCAGGTATTTTCTCACGCTTAGTACATCAAACACGCACTCGCTGATCTGCCATTTCGGCTTTGAGCTTTCGTCAAAATGAAAAAAAAATTATAATAGAAAAAAAGCTATCTAGAAAAGGAATTGTATATTGCGAATCCATGATACAACATTCAAAAATGCGATTTTTCCATTAAAAAAAAACAACTCATAGATAAAATCGGAATTTCTCTGCGAGAAATGAACGACTGATAACTCAGAAATTGGAAGATCGTATGTCACACCCAGTTTCACTTTGATTTTTGTTCCTTCACTGGTACATTCTGACCTTTTCGAGAAGAGCTGCCATCGGTCGCAGGGTAAATATAGAGTGTTTGACGCGCCTATTCTGGTGTATGTTGCGTCATACAGTTTGTAAAAACAAATATTATAAAAGATGTGTCATTCATAGCGTTAGAATTGGTTGAAAGTTCTTGGAGCTGAAAAGGACAGGTTATATTATTTTTTTTCCTGGTTGTATTTGTCTCGGCAAATAGGGGTTAAAAATGCCAAACAAAATTTTCCCTCTTAACGAAATTAAAAATAAAACTTGTCTCGTCTTTTGTTTATCCAAATGAAGGATTTATCCCATGATCCCACTGTGAATTACGAGGTGTTGATCTGTGTATTAATTTCTTGTGAATTTAAAAACAAATTGCTGCGTGCTAACTGTTCAATTTTTGGCCACCAAACCCTAATAAAAATAGATAAGAAGGAACATAAACTCATGCTCATTCGTTAAATCGCAAGGAAATTTGTAATTAAACACGTAAATATATATATGCAATAAAACCCGAAAATAAACGAAAGACGAAGAGTTTTTTTGTGTGGCTTTTTGGGGACATCTTTACATGTGCGGCTTTACGTATTACAACTAGGGCCAGAATTGGTTTCCGATGTTTCTGAGACATTAATACTCCGGGCTGTACGCAATTGATACAAAGAAACTAGGGGTATACCGGATTTCGGCTCTGGTTCCGCCGAATCCGGAATCCGGTGATTTTTACAATTCCGGCTACGGCCGGATTTCACTTTAAGAATCCGGTCAAATCAAGCTTCGGTAAAGTCCTTCAAGGAACATAAAAGACCGGACACTCGGATAAACACAGTATTCGGGAAATGAGCGGTTTGAAAATAGCTGGTTCAACTAAGACATTATTTAGTTAAAAAGTTATATTCAATACTATTTCTTTAAAAAACAACAACTTCATACGTTTAGACTGATTGACATCTAAAGGTTCCTGCGAGTAACGGCGTCGAAATGGCCACGGAGAATTGGTGGCCGTAATATTACGATGTTCAATGGTGTTGTCCCAACTTCTCTTTTCCTTAAATACGAGCACTAATAACCTCGTCAATGTGGGATGTGAGGCTGTAGAAGCAGTCAATGGTTTAGGAAATTTATGAGAAAACAGATTTAAGGCAATTGACCCTTTGAATAACAACAAGACTCGAGTAATAGTGAACTGAATATATTTGCCTAAAAGAAATTGTTACTGTTGTCTAAATAAATTAAAAAAAAACGTCTGTGCTCTAGAAACTTTAAGCTGTTGACAAGAATCAGATTTTGATTGCCTAAAAATGCAATGTTTTAAACAATATTCGCTTTAAACCTAATGAACGAGTTCTTAAAAAAAATTGGCATATTATAATTATACTGAAACTTATATTACGTTTAAATATAAACGCTGTTTTAAAGAAAAAAATTAGAAGAATTGAATATCGAAAGTGTTTTAAGTAGGTGGCAGTCTTAAAAGTGCCTCGTATCATCGCTCCTCTAGCACAATATTTTCCTGAAATGAAACTTATGATTTTGATTATTGTTCCATGCAAAATTAATTAAAAAAATTGTTTAATAAATTGTAGGTTTGTTAAAATACTAGACGTATTGGTTTTATAAAGATTTTGATTTGGTAATATTATTACCAACTAAGTATGGTTAGTTTGAGGCCGTCATGAAATATAGCAATTCTTTAGATTTTTGGTGATCTAATTAATTTTAATTGGATACAAAATTACATCCTTGCGTTTCGTAAAAACTACAGTAATAAATCCATTATTTTGTTTTACAACATCCATCTAAATAAATTGTTTTGTTTCTTCTTCAAAAATGATCCAATTTAAGCAAGGGTTTGCATCATGTGAGCTTACTATGTAGACTCAGGGAATCACTACCCAAAAATCGATCAAATTCCATTATAGCAATGTTGACCTGGTCAACAGCTCGGGCGATTCATAGATTTTAAAGAGTCCCCCTGGTAAATGTAAACCAAGGCGTCTTTAAAATCAACATCTCGCCATGACCTCGTCAAGATCTCGTCACGGTCATAAAATGTATACGACAGTTTGAGATAGAGAGAGAGATTGAGGAGGAGAGAGAGATATTGAGAAGTAGAAAGAGATATTGAGAAGGAGAGGGGGAGAGAGAGAGAGAGAGAGAGACAGACAGACAGAGACAGAGAGAGAGAGAGAGACAGACAGAGACAGAGAGAGAGACAGACAGAGACAGAGAGAGAGACAGACAGAGACAGAGAGAGAGACAGACAGAGACAGAGAGAGAGACAGAGAGAGAGAGAGAGAGAGAGAGAGAGAGAGAGAGAGAGAGAGAGAGAGAGAGAGAGAGAGAGAAGAATAGACATTTGCGTGGAGAGGGGGTAAAATAAATTTGTTAGTGTTGATGTTTGTAATTCCTTTTTCAAAAAAATAATTCACTGAATTCCAAGGAAAGAAACTATAAAATAGAATGGTAAAAAAAAATTCCAACATTAGAAGGTGAGGAGATATTCTAAATCCATTTTATATTGCGTATAGTGATAGGGGCATTCCATGAGGACGTTAGCTCTCAAACAGACAAAACGAAACTGTCAATTAAGATGGCCCTCCCACACACCCGCATTACTACCACAAGTTAACCTAAAGTACAAGGTGAGATATTGAGTCATACGATCACGCCGTTAGTTACAGTTTGAAAGGTAGATAAGATGTAAGCTTTATTTTGTGCTGTATATTTCACTTACCTGGCAAACTTTTTCGTCTTAAATTATCATTTCATAACGGTAGACCATTGGCTGAAGACTGAATTATCGACAGATAAAATTCCAGAAATCAAACACAAGTAGAACTAGTTAAAAATGCATATTAATCTGGATTAGAATTAAGAAAGATAAAGTTTAAGAGGCGCGTTATCAGTGTGAAAATGTTAAAGGAAAACATCAGGACTAATAGACTAAAAATATGTTTGTATAGTTTTACATCTCTGAGATAAGTTAGTGAAATGAAGGTGTAAAATTAATTCGGAGTAATGATAATGTTTATGTGACACACACTGTGTGTGTGTGTGTGGTGGGGGGTCACATTGATACATGTCAGTATATGGGATACAAATGATACAACCCGCAAAGTTCTATCGTGTTAAAACGGTCATCCATTCCCCGTTAGCACGTTTAACGTAGTCTTAGAGACCACACGAAGAAGCCATTTCTTACTCTTGAAAATAGCAATTTGCTTTCGGGGCAAACATATTATATGTGTATTTACGCGATCTTCTGAGAGCAAGCGATGAACATACATTGAAAGCTAGAAAGAAATACCAATGAAATAAAAATAGGAAGAAATAATGTCATAAAAAATCATTTTCAATTATTTTGTATATTTAATGGTGCAGACTCCAACGTGACTGTTAGTTCCTTCTACTTAAATTCCGCATTTATCAAGCATCCTTTTCTATTTTCTTACCTGGCTTTAAACCCGACGTTTTGAGCCATAAATACTATTAAAAGACTATAAATTCCTCTAATCTAATTGAGTTTCTGGACGTTATTTTCACCTGTCAAGATGGAGAGTTTGCTTTATTGTTTTTGTTGCAAAGATAAACGAAATATTTTAAAAAACATATAAAAACAACAAAATAATCTTGTGTAGCTTTTGTGTATCTACTGTTTTTCCCCATGTAGTGATTAAATTATAACTTGGTTTGATTAACTGGCAAAAGTCACGGATCTCCTCATGTCTGGCAATGGATCCTGTAGCCGTCGATGGGCCAGGGTGAGAACCTTCCATCCTTATCATCTGACTAAATTACTACGTATCATCAGAAACATTTCAGTTGTTATTGCAAACTTTAAACGGATCTATTCACATGCGTTCGTTACCCCAATAGTCAGGACAGAGATAGTGACGTCTTGATCATTAAATATTCATTTATCTTCATTCTTGGTTTAAAGATCTTGTCGCTCTTTTTGTGTTTGTTTTGTTGTTGTTGATAAGCGTCATGCACTTTTTAGTTTTTCAAATATAAACTTTATTACTAAAAGTACGTAAAGGAATATCTCTGTTGATATTTTGTGCCACAGTCATTTCACTGGTCCGAATGATTTGATTAATTCACGAAAGTTGAACAACTTATGAAGTATCAGTATTTGTAAATAACGATGATAAACTATTTTCATGGGGGAAAAAGGAAAAAAAAAGAAGGAAAAAAAAACAAAAACATGTCAATAGGCAATGTTTATAAATGTGTCCTAATTTCTAACAAAGAAAAAAAGAAGGGAAAAGAGTAGTTTAAACTAAAAATTAAATCAAGGTGCAACGTAACAACGTCTGGGTTAATGTCCTGGAATCACAAAGATGTCCTGTACAGGACTGTTGCGTGGTTCCTCATTTGAATGGTTTAAGTTATTTGTTTCTTAATTCAGACATGACAAGCTAAGACCCTGCATTCTGAATTTAGTAATCCCGTCGATAACTGAAGCAATGGGAATAATGATTGCGTAATACAAATGTCATATATTAAAAATGAAGGCAATAAACAAGTTACTTTAAAAAGGATACATTTTTTAAAAAAACATATTTTTGATTGGGTTTCTTCAGAAAATGAGTTTCTGGATTTGTTCTTGTAAAAAAATCTTCTAGTAACACCCATCTACGTTCTAGTAACACCCATATACGTTCTAGTAACACCCATATACGTTCTAGTAACACCCATATACGTTCTAGTAACACCCATCTACGTTCTAGTAACACCCATATACGTTCTAGTAACACCCATATACGTTTAAAACAGATTAAATTTTCTTTTCAATCATTGCATCTTCTTTTAATTCGTAATAAAAAAATGATGCAAAATTCTGTTATAGTCTTGTATTGTTGCAAAACCAATAATGTCTCTTTTATGCCGAGTATTTTGACAAAGGTCACTAGTAAATTACCGTATATTCTGGCGTATAAGACGATTTGTTAATCCCTTCAAAATCTTCTCAAAAGTCCTGGGTCGTCTTATACGCCGGGTATCGTCGTATCGAATTTGTACCTGGTCAGACAGTTCAGTACCAGTACCGTGATACAGTGCAGTATGCAAATGACTAACAGTCAAGACCACATCATGTCTCCACCAGCAAGAAGAAAAATAATATGAAGCCAGTTTCAAACTTAAAGTGTGTTGGAAGAGGGGTGGACTTATAGGGCGAAAATAGCTTAAAACCTATATTTTTACAGGAAAAGTGGGTGTGGGGGTGGGGGGGGGAAGTCGTCTTATCCGCCAGAATATACGGTAAATGCACATGCTTTCACTACATCTCAACATTTTCAACCAAGAGAAATCATGAGTTGTCTCGTGTTTAACTGTCAAAAAAACTCGTGTTTAACTGTAAAAAAACTCGTGTCTAACTGTCAAAAATCTCGTGTTTAACTGTCAAAAAACTCGTGTTTAACTGTAAAAAAACTCGTGTTTAACTGTCAAAAAACTCGTGTTTATAATATTTATATTTGAAGTGTACTGAAAATTAAGCTCACCTTGAAACAGCGGCGTAGCGTGCTTTGTGCCGCCTGGGGCGGAACCCAGGTTTGCCGCCCCCTCCCAATGTGTTGATGCTATAAAAATGTGTTTAGACATTAACATTGACGCTATTCATTTTTTATGTTAGAAATAAATAGAAGAACTTTCCTTTCTTGATTCAAAATTGAAGTTTTTTGTTTTTTCCTCATGGAACACTCTTAGATCTATCTATTCAAGGGTGCCAGACCTGTAGTAACCGAGAGCCATTTTAAAATGTTTACAAATTGTGGAGAGCCGCATTGAGGCACCCAGTATTATTAAACGTCGTTTGGAAATCTTCCAACGATCCTTGTAACATAACTTTCATTAATTGTTCGCGAGCCGCAATGTAAACACAGAGGAGCCTCATGCGGCTTGCGAGCCGCGGGTTGGCCACCGTTGATCTATATTGTCAACCACGCCATAGCCAAATTATCATCATTGTTGATCGCCTTTATTTTTTAAAATTAAATTTATCTTAGAGAAGCTTCCCACGCAACTGAATTATTACGACGGTTGTAAGGAACATTCATTATTAATATGTTATAAAAATGCCGGATAACTTCGAGCCTAAATATCTTAATAAACATGGATAAATCAATTGACCTTTAATTCACCAATTCATTTTTTATCCCTGAGGTAAAATAGTCCTTGTTTTACAAATTAATGTGACATATTTTAATAATCTAATACTCTATTTAAAGGCAAAATTTAAAACCTAGTAAATTAGCTGGGGTTCCAAATCATATCTATTGTCCGAAATCTGTAACTGCCAAAACCGCACACGAATTTCTACAGTAACCTCATCTCATTGAGAATATAACTTTTCCCTTAACTGTTTTTTTGTTAAATAACATGACTATACATATTCGTGTTGATCGCCTAAAATTTCCTCTCTTGTACTTTGACTGGAAGTTTTAATTAAAAGGATAAAGTCTCCTCAGAAATTTTTTGCTTAAGTCAAAGAATCCTTTAAGTATACAATTAGTTTTAGGTGAGTGGCCTCTGCGAAGCATTTTATTAGAACTATACGTTTAGAAATAATTTTGGGCATTACTGAATGCTTCAAATTCATGTTTCCATGTAAAACATGTTTTCAAATGTAAAAAAAAATAAAAAAAAAGATTTCATTGTAACTAGCAAAGTTCCTGCGTCTTTTCTTATTTTTGTATTTGCGTTTGCCCATGTCAGTTTTCTATTGCTTAAAAAAACCATGAAAATGGCTCCCTAGTATATTCACTAAATTTATCCTGAAGTCTGTTTAATGCATTGCTGTAGCAACAATTATATTTTTTCCAATGGTGTGTAGACATTAAAAAGAATGCGTAACAATGTTTTAGTTTATAAAAAAATAGTTCTGGTGTAAGAATCCATGTCTATCTTGGTTTAGTTATTTAATGTTATTATGTTGGATACTCTCAATCTCGCTTCACTTAGAGTAATCGCAAATTTTCATCTGTACGTACGTCACCTAATATAAATTAAGTCCATGTATGTCTTTGGAATGTTATTGGTTGTTTTTGGAATGTAACGGACAACGCGATTTTCGCTTCTTCAATATGAGCGCTGACAAACGTGAATCAATTTTAGATACCAACACGATACGTGTCATGTTCTCATACTACTTCAACCCATCGGTTCGACAGTTCATTAGCACTAGCATAATGGAGTTTTGGCATTAGAAACGTTCACATATTTTAATATAGTTCCTTCATTCTTTTACCAACACGACAGTGTCATGTTCTCATACTACTTCAACCCCTCGGTTCGACAGTTCATTAGCACTAGCATAATGGAGTTTTGGCATTAGAAACGTTCACATATTTTAATATAGTTTCTTCATTCTTTTATTGATTTTCTACAATGGCTTTTCTATTGTTTGATTCAGCATTATTTTAACACTTTTCATTTTTAGAAGCTAATTAACATTGAGGAATTTGCCGCCAACAACAAAGTGGTGCCTGGAGCATTCGATTGGCTCATGTTTGAAATAAATATGGTAGAGAATTTTTCGTTTCTATAACAGGAACAGCTGTCAAATTCGGAGAATAAATTAAGTTACCAGAATATCAATGTCACGTTCACATACTGCTTAAGCCTCTTGGTTTATCAATTCAGTAGCATAACTAACAGAAAAAAGTATTGAAGTTTTACCAGTTTAAAAGATTACATATTTT
Source organism: Ampullaceana balthica (assembly GCA_944989445.1). Taxonomy (NCBI): domain Eukaryota; kingdom Metazoa; phylum Mollusca; class Gastropoda; family Lymnaeidae; genus Ampullaceana; species Ampullaceana balthica. Next base: position 1,338,225 of record CALYLW010000012.1, on the reverse strand, counting down.
AAGATAGTTCCTTCATTTCTTTTATCATTTGTGTGTGTGTTAGTATTTTGATAAAAAGCTAAACTTTCTTTAAAATATTTTCCTTGAATCTAATTAACGACGAGAAATTTGCCGCCCCTAACAAAGTGCCGCCCGGATGCATTTGCCCCTTGCCCCTTCTCGCTACGCCACTGCCTTGAAATAAAAAATGTGCATGTGTACATGCAGAAAAAATTTGTGGTTTTATTTTTAAATATTTTAATGCATTGTATTAGATTTTTTTGTAAATAAACCTTTTCTATAATTATATTGCTAATTTTTATGTTCATGAACAAAGTTAATACATGGACAACATGATCTCTACTGATGATACACACTCTGTAAATCTGACTCTGTGACTCTGACTCTATGGTTCTGACTCTGTGACTCTCTGACTCTGTGACTCTGACTCAGTGATTCAATCTCTGTGACTGACTCTGCGACTCTCTGACTCTGACTCTGTGACTCTGACTCTGTGACTCTGACTCTGTGACTCTGACTCTGTGACTCTGACTCTGTGACTCTGACTCTGTGACTCTGACTCTGTGACTCTGACTCTGTGACTCTGACTCTGTGACTCTGACTCTGTGACTCTGACTCTGTGACTCTGACTCTGTGACTCTGACTCTGTGACTCTGACTCTGTGACTCTGACTCTGTGACTCTGACTCTGTGACTCTGACTCTGTGACTCTGACTCTGTGACTCTGACTCTGTGACTCTGTGACTCTGACTCTGTGACTCTGACTCTGTGACTCTGACTCTGTGACTCTGACTCTGTGACTCTGACTCTGTGACTCTGACTCTGTGACTCTGACTCTGTGACTCTGACTCTAAGACTCTGACTCTGTGACTCTGACTCTGTGACTTTTACTCTGTGACTCTGACTCTGTGACTATGACTCTGTGACTCTGACTCTGTGACTCTGACTCTGTGACTTTTACTCTGTGACTCTGACTCTGTGACTCTGACTCTGTGACTCTGATTCTGTGACTCTGACTCTGTGACTCTGACTCTGTGACTCTGACTCTGTGACTCTGACTCTGTGACTCTGACTCTGTGACTCTGACTCTGTGACTCTGACTCTGTGACTCTGACTCTGTGACTCTGACTCTGTGACTCTGACTCTGTGACTCTGACTCTGTGACTCTGACTCTGTGACTCTGACTCTGTGACTCTGACTCTGTGACTCTGACTCTGTGACTCTGACTCTGTGACTCTGACTCTGTGACTCTCTGACTCTGTGACTCTGACTCTGTGACTCTGACTCTGTGACTCTGACTCTGTGACTCTGACTCTGTGACTCTGACTCTGTGACTCTGACTCTGTGACTCTGACTCTGTGACTCTGACTCTGTGACTCTGACTCTGTGACTCTGACTCTGTGACTCTGACTCTGTGACTCTGACTCTGTGACTCTGACTCTGTGACTCTGACTCTGTGACTCTGACTCTGTGACTCTGACTCTGTGACTCTGACTCTGTGACTCTGACTCTGTGACTCTGACCCTGTGACGCTCTGACTCCAACGACACCTCGTCCTCAAATAACTTAAAGAATAATATTCATGTAATGCCTTTGTGTGGAACATTTTGTTAATTGGCGCAGGCTAGAAGATCATTTGTCCATTTAATGATGTAGTGAATGTTTATAAAACCAATGAAGTAAAGCCATAGATGACGTTTTTATGTAAACAATCTTAGTGCATTAAAATGATTTTGGAATTTTTATAGGAAATTTCGTCACATTTATCTTTTTTTCTCTCTTATGTCACGGTTGTTGCGGATTTTTACCCGGTTTTAATTTTTTTCCCTCCGTCATTGCATGCGTTTATCGATTGATTCTCTCTCCCCCCCCCCTATACTTTCTACGACCCTCTCACATTCCAAGAAGATTCGATGTCTCGTCCCCCTCTCTCCCTCTACACTCTAGCCAGCGTTCATTACAGACTTGTCCATCAAGTATGGGGAATAACTCGTGGACCGTACAAATGCCACCCGTCGAGCTCTGGGCCGAGCTTTACGAAGTTAATAAACGCTGTCGCGGGTGTCAATTACGATGCTCATAAAAAAAGGGGATGAAGACAACGAGGTCGGGTGAGAATCCAGTTGTCTTGTGGGGGACGGGGGTGGGGAGAGAAGTAGCTAGCTCATGGGGGTTATTGTGTGTGCGTGTGTGTGCGTATGTGTGTGTGTGCATATGTGTGTGTGCATATGTGTGTGTGTGTGTGTACGCGCTCTGCAAAGCTAGAGAGGAGGGGTGGTCAAGTTCATGGCCAATCAGGACAAATGAGTACCTGTGCTTGACAGGGCGGGGTGTCAAGTGTAGGATGATGACACCCGAGCAGTGGCGTCGAGATTGGAGATGGCCGGAAAGAACAAACACTGGTCATTCAATGACAATACTGCATCATGGCCGGAAAGAACAAACACTGGTCATTCAATGACAATACTACATCAGCTCAAATATTAAAGGGCGAAAATGAGGAATCTTTGTCGACCTTAGGGCCCTTCATATTTTAACAAACAACACTACGCGTACCGCAGATGCTGTCTCTTAGTCTGCATTTATTGTCAAATCTATTTAAAGACCGTATCCTTGCACGTTACCTATGGCGCATCGGTGTTTCAAATAATTGCCGCTGTTGAATTGTAACAACTTTTAGTTGTTACAAATCTCGTTTCTATCGCCACATACCTGTCCTATATCAAACTGTTACTTTTAGAACCCAAATATTCCTAATGAATATATCCAAAAATTACGTAGTTTTCAATTATCTCGTGGAACAAACAATGATAATAATTATGAAAACTTAAAAAAGGAAATATAATGCTGTTTTTTTTTGTTACGTTACAAAAATTTATATGCATTTCAATGCGCTGCTGGTGAAAACACGTGTGGAAATATTGGTAACATAATGTCGATAACAAGTGGACCTCATGTTTTAAATTTGAGACCCGAAATCACATTTATACTTCACTGGTCAGTTAAAAATGGACAGATGATGATAAAGCACTCATTGAATTAGACGATTAACTAATTTAGATTTCACAAGCCAATGGAAAGGAAACGAATAAGCCTCTGGGAATTTTCATATTTTATTTTTTGCTTCTACTTCGGAAACCTACAGAAATGACGTTGTCGCAGTTCGAAAGATTATATAATTCGATTGCATGCTAACAGGATGTAACAGGATCGAAACCTTATTCGGCTTTTGTTGGCATCTATAGCAGACGACGAGCAAGTTTTTTTTTAATTAAAAAAAAATGGCGTCAAAATGCAGTGAGAATAAAATAAAAGAATCGTATTTATATTTTTTTAAAAATATCAATACATTAAAAAAATAATGTTGTGATTTTTGTCTCTCAAAAGAAGCGAGAGAACTCTTTAGCCATCATTAGAAAATGGGGAGGATATCTCTGGAGTTATTTCCCATTAATCAGCGCCTGTGAGGTGAGGGGGTTGGGGGGTGCACACAAGCGTCTGGTGCCAGCTGCTAATGCAGGCCCTAAGTCTCATCTCAGCTGTTTAAAGCCCGTTTCACATCATTAGAGATTGCTACGGCCACTTCCTCCGGAAAGTTTCGTCACAGAGATTTAAAAAAAAATAATTCTTTACAGATTTTCGGAAAGGACAATACAAGATCTATAACAGACACAATTTCGCTGTCTGTTTATGAATAAAAGAAGTAACAAAAATATTGTATCCTCGTTATGGGTTTAAAAGGATGTTTTTAACAGGATAATGACGCAAATATCTAGAGCTTAGCGTACAAAATAGCTGTTGTCTTAAATTTTCCAATTTGGTTAACAAAGGTCGCAGTTCAAGATGTAATTGGAATATTGAATTAAAGAGCTAAAATTGTTGCTGACGAAAAATGATTCTAAAAATGGGTTTTTGAAGATGAGGCTTGTGAGCTCCAACATCAACCTTATAATAGCATCGAATTCAATAATCTGGCGAGATTTAGAAGAGCAAAGTAGCCGATGGGGTAACATACTTCATGATGGTATGTAATATCGGATGGGCCAATCTATCCTAAATATAGATGCATGGAATATTAAATGTGGGAAATGCGACCTAAATTTAAAAAAAGGAAAAAAGTAATCTAATGAATTTTTGCGAGACACAAAATTGGCATAGAAATTGTAACCGACCGTAAGTGAGGCAATGACATTAAACTCGACACTAAAAACTATTAAAACAAGGTATTTAATCTTTTAATCCACTAAATTAAGTCTCAATTTTAGTGAGGCAAACACTCTTTGGTGATCAGAATATTTACACTCTTTAAAAAAAAATTAAATAATAATAATTACGTTAGATTTCGTATTAGATGAGATGCTATATCGTTAGGTTCAAACAAGGATGACATATTTTAACGTATGACATGATGATTAAGAAAAAAAACAACAAATGCATTGTCATTCATGAAATGTTTGTTAATTTGATAATTAAAGTTTGAAAAGATATGCTTTTAGTGCAGTCTTGAATACCGTAGAATTAAGAATACTATAAATGGTAAACTTCATACGTTTTGTATCACCCTTACAATAAAGGACCGAAAATTCAACTGAACTCAAAGCTCCATTCCAGCTCTAGTTGGAATCCTGCAACCTCTTTTCTTCAAAGATATTTACTAATCGTGACTTGCGACCGATGCAACGTTATAATTTCAGTATCATCCTTCAAAGCGCCTCTTCGTCGACAACATGGTCTTATGTCTCAAATATAAGCGGTTTATAGTCAAAAACTTTATTTTTTACGGGGTTTTAAATCATGTCAATTAGTTTTGGTGATGCGATAGCCTACTTAGCAGCCGCATGTTGATATAGAAATACAAGGGCTACGACTTTTGTTAATTTTAAACATGCTTACTTAAACTGAACAGTGGTAATAGTGACAGACCAAACAACGCAGAGCATATACAACAGGCATCGTGTCCGACTGTTCAATCGCAGTTGTAACTGTCATCAGCGACTCCACCTAACTACGTCACTACATCGTATCTCACTCTCTGGCTTGACATTAAACGTCAAAGACCCGCTACGACTGGGACTCACTCTTAAACCTCGCCAAAGCTCGGGCGTCGCGAGCTGCGGCACCCCCCCCCCACCCCCACGTCTTCAAGAAGAGTCTAGCGGGCGCTTTTTCTGGAAGATTATGAGGTGGAGGGGGTGGGAAGGAGAGGGAAGACAGCGGTGTCGCGGGGCGACCCGCGCTGGTGTTAAAGGGACTGAACTCAGCATTCATCAGCATCTTCGCCCCGGACGGAGTAGTTCCACCGCATCACGCAGGTATCCCTGCACCGCGTAGTAGTTTTCCCACCGACCCCTGTCATTGACGTGTGTGAGTGCGTTCGTAAGGTTGGGAGAGTTTAAAAAAGAAAAATTCTTTCTCTTCACAATAAAAACACGTGCGCTGTTGGAAGTCACCGGAGGAACAGTGGATAGGTTTCTAAATTTGACTCCCTGTCTGAGGTGAGTACACGAAGGTGTGATCCTAGTTTTGACTTCTCTTCGACTTAATTCTAGTGTACATTTTCTTATTGTTTTTGTAGTTGTTTTTTGGATTTTAAGTATGTGTGTTGGGGTGGGGTGCAATGTTCCCTCTGAGCTGCGTGGCTGAGCTGCCGCGAAGCCATCTGCAGAGTTAACGCGCGGCAAATTTTTTATTACGATAATACATGTGTGTTTGTGGGATGTAACATTTTGCACATACAAAAAATGGATAATTTTGCGCACGAGTAAATTTATTTATACGAGAAAACGAAACTTAGAGGGTGCATTGGTGGTGGTGGGGGGGGGGCGGGGGTGTCTTTAAAAAGCTATGACCAACTATTCTACGTTATATAATTTGAATACTTTTCTTGATATTTATTTAGCTGTTCAATAATTTATTTTATTTCTATTTTTAAATAAAACTATAATAAAGAGCAATGTTTACGTTACAGTCAGCAATGTTTCCGCCCGAATAAAAAACAAACTTTAGAATAATTGGCTAAACAAGACGCATGAAAATAAAAATTAACAAAATTAGCGTGGAAAGAAGAAGAAAGTCTTATCAGAAGAGAAAAACTGTTAAATCTGAACATGTTTTAAAACTTGCATGCGATATTAAGTTGTTTTTTTCTTTGGTATTGAAGAATTTAATTATAAGTATTTTATTTAGTGCATCTATAATAGAAACTGGTTTAATAGCTTATTTTTAAAACGTGAAACGCTTATTCTTAGTTCATCATTAAAGGATTAAGATGGAAAATCCCTATGCCTCTCCAGAATCATTCGTTTTTCTGTAATAAGAATTTTTGATTTATTAAAAACTTTTACATTAAACTAATACATATTTAAAGGTAAATATTTTTTCAACATTAATGAGTAATGTCCTTTCATGCCATTATAAGTAATATGATTCAATTAAATCAACATTCAACACAATTTATCATTAACAAACTTTTAAACACTTCCATACATTTAGAGTACAGATGATAAATTTTTTATCTGCTAAAAACAGATTTTGAAGAACTCATTTCCAGCTAATAATCAGAAGATATTAAAAACTAGAATTTGTCTCTGAAATATATGAAAATATTGTGTGTTTTGTTCGTTAAAATTAATCATTTTTTAAATTTCAATTATCTCTCTTTGTTTCCTGGAGCGCGGACATAATTGTGGCTTGTAGCCTATTTAACATATTGAGTCAGAATGTTTTTCCTCTTGTCAATCTTCTAACGCCGGTTTCGGGAAACTATGGCTCGCGAGCCAGATGTGGCTCTATTGATGGCTGAATTTGGCTCTCAGACAATTGTTCAATTATATTTAAAAATAATGTTTATTCAAACTCCTTTGATCTACATATTCATTGCATATAAAAAAGCAGCATAAAATGTCTTTTAAAAGAATTCAGAGACATAATTATTGTACTTTTAGTGTTGAAATTACAGAATATGCACACATTAACTTGAATTTTTAGTTTTGAACACAATGTATGGCTCTCAAGAATTACTTTTCAAAATTATGTGGTGGCTCTCAAGAATTACTTTTCAAAATTATGTGGTGGCTCTCTCAGACTAAAAGTTTCCCGACCCCTGTTCTAACGTTATTTCTACTGACCTGACTTGTGAAAAATTAGATTTCACGTGTTTTTAACAAGCTCTTGTATCATTGTCTGAGAGGGTTTTCATGAAGATGAACCAGATTTTCCCTGATGACAAAATCTGGTTGCAGCATAGGACTGTGTCTTGATAAAGTTCTGTATATGTGTTTTATATTGGTACTTCGTTAACAAGACCGCGCGGCTCACTGAATACAAATATAAATAGCTTCTGACAATCTCTTAACAATCACACACTCTCTTAACAATCACACACTCTTAAAACCACACACTCTCTTTACAATCACACACTCTCTTTACAATCACACACTCTCTTTACAATCACACACTCTCTTTACAATCAGACACACTCTTAAAAATCACACACTCTCTTAACAATCACACACTCTCTTTACAATCACACATTCTCTATAAAATCACACACTCTATTTACAATAACACACTCTCTTTACAATCACTCACTCTCTTACCAACACCACGTTGATCTCTGGATGTGACAAAGAGAGGTCCTTAAGACCATATCGGTTACATTTTAGGGGGGGGGTGGTTAGATGTAGCAATAAACTGGTTTAGGTTTGTTCGCCGATTTATGAATCATGTATATTTATATTGGTTGATAAACTTACTTTTTTGTTTCGCAAGAAATTTTTTTCAGAAATGAAACAATTACACATTTTTGTTCAACCTTGCTTTTCATCCATTTACAAAATGTTCCGTTTTTCCCCTCCAATTTTTGATTCTGTTTTTTTCTTTCAATTTAAAATTATCATATCTCTCTTGTTTTCCTATTTCCCAAATCGTCTCATTCTTTCATAGCATTTACTGCCGTTCTCGTCTTCTTGCTTGCTTTATTATTTCATTTCTTCCGATTTATTCCCAATTATTTAGTATTCATTCGTTTACTCACTCGTCCTTTGTTTCTTATTGTCTTTTCTTCGTGCAGTTGACTTTATCCAAATCCATCACCTATTTCAGAAGCTATGGTCATTATGTATGACACTACCAGTTATGTCCAATGGCTTTTTCTCGCAACGCCTTTAAACTGTCTTTAGATGTTGTGTGTCGCAATATTATTTTCTTCGGCAGTGAGACACTCCACAGTTTCAGATCTGTATGTTGAATTAGTTAATTGTATATTGAAAGTGTTAATTGTATATTGAAAGTGTTAATTGTATATTGAAAGTGTTAATTGTAATTTGAATAGGTTGATTCTATGTTGAATGGGTTAACTGCATGTACAGATGTAATTCTATGTTGAATTTGGTTGAGAGTAATTGGAATTGGTTGATAACGTATATAGTTGCTGCCTAGCTTCTTGAAATGTTTGAGATATTATCTTCTTATCTTATCTATACAGACGCTCCTTCTATGCAGAAGATAGTTGCGTCCACAGACCATGACAGATGATCTGTTGGCAAGTGATGCAGCATTCACAGGCCACGGCTTTGTGGGTTCCACGCATTACCCAGCCGCTCAACTATTAGGTACCCATTCAGAGCTGGGTGACTCAGTGAATCTCTTGATAGTTTTCAATGTGTTTGACGTGGTTAAAGTATATTTAAAAAAAAACCAATTCAACAAGACAAGTGATTGGTGTGTGTTTAAAAGATTTTCTGGCAGGTAGTAAATCCGCGACTAACAGTTTCCGTAAGAATCTAACTGGACTCCATGACGCGGTTCTGTCCAGAAAAGTCTTTTATTCCTCAAGTTCCTTGTCATATTTCGATAGCCTCTTGGCTGTCATAGTTTTATTTCCTCACCAAAAAAAAAGTTTAAGAAAGTGTCCGTCAGCTTTTTCTTCCCCAGGGGATTTATAACCATTTTATTTTTAGGTGAACATGAGCCAAAGTTGCTTTCATATTCAGGTCAAATCCAGGGGGGGGAAAACCAAGACAACTGTATGCAGGGTCTTGTTCTATGTTAACATGTAATGTCAGGAAAGTGTTATGCTATGTACTTAGTATCCCTGACTTAAACATGCATCTTCATTTTAGCACACTAGCCCCAAGTTTCAATATACGACATGTTGCAATGTCAATGACGTAGATGTGGGACCAATAAGGGGCCGTACATAAACTACGTCACGCTCCGAGGGGGGGGAGGGGGTCTAAGAAAGTGTGACACTTTGTGACAAGGGGGGGGGACTGGGGGTCAGGCCATGTGTGATGTCACACATTTATTATTTTTAGTATTTTTTAATAATTTATTTATATTTTTTAGTAGAATTTAAATAGCTTTAAAAATAATTTTCAAAAATTTTGTGAAACATTAGAATAAGTTTTATGTCAAAATAGCATTGAAATGCGTATCTCCTGAATGTGTTGTTCATAAATCTGAATTGGATACAGCAGGACTGATATCGAAGGATCAGGAATAGTTTGACAATCATGTTCGCACCAGCCAATATTTCACTCAAATTGTTATTAAATATCAGGACATGAAATGTTGCGACAAAGCACGAAGCTCATATTTTAACGTTTTACCTTAAAGATTCTTCCCTCCTCCAATCCCAATCAACCAAACAAATGATGGACTCAAAGCTTAAGAAATAGCAGATGCAGATTCTCATACATTTCATTCCTTGTTTGTAGCACAAACTCTCAAATTTGATGAAATTATGCCAAGATCAACAGGAGATTTCAAAGTACAACCATATGATTACCAGCTTATTTGATCGACTTTGCAAAGTATGTCACTCATATTTTGCCTCACAAAAAATGTTGAAGAAACATACAGGACAACACAGAGCTCGGGCTCAGGAGAATGTGCCCACCCAAAGTGTTCAAGAATCAACTCAGATAAAACGCATCTGTCCTTTGAGAATCACTTCTAGAAGTCAAAGAGAACCAAATGGCAGTTATTGCCAGAGGAGAAAATGCACATACAGAGGCTGTTGAGTGGCTAGATGAGGACGAGTTGATCTGTCTGCAATTATCCTTCCAGGAAACGATAATTGTGAAAGATTGATGTCAGTCGTAACTATGGATGAACACAGATGATGTCCAGTGAATATTTTTGAATGAAATATAATTCATAGGACCATAATAAACAGATTAAATATAGCACAAGAGTTGGTCACATAATTTGTCAATCTAGTCTTTTTTTTAGTCAAATTGTTTTGTTTCCTTTTTATTATGTAATTTTAAAAATCCGGCTACAGCTTCGGCTCCGGCAGGATTTCACTTCATAAATCCGGCTGGCCGGTAGACCACTAATTTATATATATATTCATAATCATAATTTGCCCCGGAAAATCCGGAATCCAGCCATTTTAACAAATCTGATTCCGGCTCCAGCCGGATTTCACTTCATAAATCCGGGCCCACTTCAGCTCCAGCCGGATTTCAAAGTTTTGAATCCGGTACATCCCTACTTTTAAGTGGAAATTTTTATATTTTAATACAATTTAATAGTGAAGTGTATTTTAAGTATTAAATTTAATATTTTAATTAGGTGTAAAACATTTTGGAAAGTGTGACGTATTTTAGGGGGGGGGGCAAGATTTGTGACAGTTTGTGACAGGGAGGGAGGGGGGGTCAAAAATGGTCAAAAATAGCGTCACGTACTTTATGGACGGCCCCTAAGTGGGGGAAAAGGGGAGTTGTCCGCTATTGATACTTAATGCAAGTATATAAACATATTTTGGCGGGGGATACTTGTATAATAATGATATCCATTTTTACTCAGTAATGAAACTCTAAATTGGGTCTATCAAACACTAACTCTGAACTATTGAAAACCAATTATACATTTAAAAAATGTTAAGGTAGAAAAGACAAGGAAAACATCCTAGAATTATTTTGACTCAGCAGACTTTTTTTTTATTATAAAGATGATGACTGACATGCGCAATGCAGAGCTTCGTGTCAGCTGGAATAACTAAGTCCTACAATAAAACAATTATAGTTATGATGTAGAATTCACCAGCAAAATGCATGCATTTAATCAAATTAAATTTGAATGCAGCTTTTAAAAAAAAATTAATAGCCATAATTGTAAGTAAGAAAAAATATTGAAAGTCGAAGCTCATCAAATGTCTATAATATCTATAAATTATGTTTATACTACGTGTTTTTGTGTGTGTGGGCAACGCCTCCTGGTTTGTTACCCCCTGAAAAACGAATTCCTTTGCTGCTAGATTATATCGATCACTGCTATTATGAATTCGAAAATAATCTTGAATTAATGTTTTTTTTGGGTATAATCCAACATCTGACTAAATTGTCAGAAGCGCTGGTTAAAGGCAACATAAAGACATAGAATATTACGAACTGTTCGTAGCTGGTGAATTTATTATATCGTGGAATTAGGGGTCCTTAGACCTTTATTAGCTTAACTGATTCAACAAATAGTGTAATAAACAACTAAATTTTCCTTACATACTTAGATTTTTATAAAAGCCTGCACTGGAATTTTTTTTATAGCGATTCAGCTCAGATAATCTTATAACATCAGCACATGTCAAACAAATGTCATAGGGAAGACGATAGAACTTAATGCTGTATATGAAGACCGGCCTCCGTCATGCTATCAGCAACTGTAAGAAACATATTTTTAAAATATGATAAAATTAAATGGTTTATTAGATTTATAACAACAGAAAAAAAGATATTTAAAAAAATACAAATTACTTTTATCTATCTTATCTTATCTTATCTTATCTGTTTCAGACGCTCCTTCTATACAGAAGATTATTGCGTCCTACGCTTATCTATGGTTTGTGTTTAGTCCTGCATTATTATTAGAGTTTTAAATGTTGATAAAGTGTTGGCTTTCCTGGTTTCTTCAGCCAACCCATTCCACGCCCGAATTCCAGACGGGAAGAACGAAAATTTGTATGACTTTGTTCTTGCATACGGAATAAGAAAGGTGTTTTTATCCTTATGTCTATCTGAGGGTTGTATTAAGTTATCTTTGTGTTGTATTTCTAAATTAGAGTTAATTGCTTTATGTATGATTACTACTTTACTCTTGGTTCTTCTATCCTCTAGTGTTTCAAGGTTTAATGATTTAACTAATGGTGTTATTCTTGTCAGTTTTGAATATTCTCCAGTACTTATTAGTACTTATTACATACATTTGATGCTGTCCGTACTCCAAACCGGATTGAGCATAACATCTCGTTTCACCACTAACAAGCACATCAAGTTAAATGTCGCGTAGTTTGTTTCGTTTCTGTTTAAATATATTTCTAAGTTCTTTTATTTAACTTTTCGAGTGCAATAAATTATTACAGCTTGTTCAATTACACGCAAAAATATAACATGTTTACCTTTAGTTCACAGCCGTGCAGTTATTTTCCTAATAATTCATTCTGGGTCTGGTAATGAAGGCGATTCATTTGATAAGCTTCACCCGGTTAATGCAGAGACAGAAAAGAAAAAGAAAAAAAAAGCTAACCTTATCTTCTATTTGTTTCTTAATACACTCAGCAATCGCTCTGAAGAGAACAACAAATTCACTCCATTACCATTATCGCTAACTTTATCTAAGGTCATTAGCTGCACAATGGGCGAACCCTCGGTATGATCCCTCGGCTAACGTATAAAAACGAACTCAGGTTAAAACGCGAGGAACGTGGACGAGATCCTAAGGATAAGTGATAATCCTTTAATCTTTCGATTATCCCTTGTCCCCTACTCACCCTCAGCATCTAGCTTACCGGGATCCTCCCAGTGTACTTTAGGGTTGGAAGACAGGATGGAATGAGAGGCTGACATCATTTGTTAAAGGTGTTCTTATCTCACGACTGTTACACGCGAGGCATCGGCCGATGTCAACGGGCCATCACGGTGACGGGATCAACAAGGAAAATATTAAACCGTTTAAAAAAAAAGAAGAATTCCATGGCTTCTAAAAGGGGAGCAAACATGCTTAAGGCGTGCATGGTACACAGGTAAGGTACGACACGTACAATCTAAACTGATTATCCCCCCCCCCTGGATATAGAGATGCAGGAATAATCAGTTTAGACAAGCGCTGCCGCACGTATCCTGTGATACCTGGTATATTTCAGCATCGATTACCGTGTATCGATTTGTTTTATTTAGCATGTGATTGATGTCACGGTTGGTTGAAGACGACGTGCATGGGATTCATCCTGCTGTAACATGTGACGCGGGAAAACACCAATGAGTAAAAATCTGAAGCATTACATATATAAATTTACCTTTTCGAGGTAAGGCTATAACGAATATCATAATCTAAATAGTATAAATTCCTCGCGGAATTTTACAGTCACGCCTACACTTTAATATAGTTGGAGACATGTAAGTTAAAAATACATTGAAAATATTGATAAAATACGGATATGACATATATGCAAAGTTAAAATGAAGCTTAACTAGTTAAAATTTATTTTACGTATGTCACGGTTTTAGATTCTTGCATAAACTTGTCATACATGGCTCTTTAAAACTTAAAGACATTAGCAGTATGACCTAACAGACTCACGTGGTTTAAGAAAAGTCTATTTTTGTAATAAAATTCAACTTTAAAAGCTAAGTTCACATTGGAATTTCTTTTTATAATTTCTTTTCATAAGACTTAATGACTTAATGTCCTTGTCTTTATGACTTCGTAACTTTAAATCAGATTGAAAATAAACGCAAAATGCGATTGATTTTGAGAATTTAAACAAAAAATGAACATATATTGAAAGGATGTGAAAATATACTTTCTTAAGTTTAAAATTCCATTTAACTAAGCCATTGTCTCTGCTTATAATCTGTTAATAAAGTTACATTTCTGCTTAATATCTTCTCATAAACTTTTTAATGAAAATTTCAATAAGAAGAAAAAAGTTATTCATATTGTAAGTAGTGATATCTTTTTCTTAAATTCTGGATGTGTCGAGTCAATGTATCGACTATTGAGCAATGTGTCCAGTCAATGTATCGACTATTGAGCAATGTGTCGAGTCAATGTATCGACTATTGAGCAATGTGTCCAGTCAATGTATCGACTATTGAGCAATGTGTCCAGTCAATGTATCGACTATTGAGCAATGTGTCGAGTCAATGTATCGACTATTGAGCAATGTGTCGAGTCAATGTATCGACTATTGAGCAATGTGTCGATTCAATGTATCGACTATTGAGCACGAGTCAATGTATCGACTATTGAGCAATGTGTCCAGTCAATGTATCGACTATTGAGCAGTTGGAGTTTTAAAATATTGATGTCGACTATATTCTCTACACCTTTCAATTTCTTATAACCCGACTTACAAGCGCGATCGCTTTAATTTACATCCCATAACAGAGGAATACTCTCATTGTAGCAAAATCTGAAAGTGACCAACATTACCTTGCATACGACAGACTAACTTATTACTGCTCTGTTCAGCTATCAGCCCTACAAGCTGAGATCCCGCCAGTTCATTACAGCTGTTCCCTGGCATGGCGCTTCTCTGACACCAGCATGACAGATGCGATCATGCGCTACCCCCAGAATGCATCTTGAAAACACACCAGGTTCCGCTTGTGTGTCTTGGAATTTTTTTAGTGGACATATTTTTTTTTGCCAAGCGCTTGTCTAATTGGGGGAATGAGTTTTAAAGATGTTTTGTTTTGAAGCGTGGCGTGATGTGGGGAGTAGCGGAAATGGAGAAGAAGACTATTTAATCATCTTTCTCTCACAGCTATCAAAATAGATAAATTAGAAATAGAAATTTGACACCGTAAAAAATCACCTACTAAATGTTTATGACGTACGAACACGAAACATGTCAAGAAAAATTTTGTGGAGGTTGCGGTGGGGGTTGTCTAAGAGGGTAGTTGATTCGATGACCTACCCTGGCAGGATGTTTAGGGCTTACATTTTTCATTAAAGAAATTATCATTTATGTCAGGTTACACTTGTTTTAGGATATATACTTACGGAATCCGGGTACCCGTTAGTGTGCAATTACCCGGTTATTAAAATTTCGCCCGGGTATCCGTGAAAATGGGGCTGCGACGGTGGCCAAACTGCGGCCCGCGGGCCGCGGGCCGCACGTGGCTCTTTTGTGTTAAACTTTTCGTTTGAAATATATGTTGAGAAATACGCTTAACACGAAATGCTTAAGAGTAAATATCTGTCCATAGGATCCTATATCCTGTGTCATTGTTTGTTGTTTTTCATTTCTTTTTATTTTACATAACTATTTTATCTTATATAGTATGTTTTAAGAAGTTAAATATAATTATATTACGGATGTAAGTATGTAATTTATGTTTATTGCACTGATGAAGGCATTAGCCGAAACGTTTACTGTCGTGTTAGTTTAATAATAAATCTCAAATTTATTATTTTCATTACACAATTTGTTAGTGTATTTTGTATTTTATTTAAAAGCTTTTTCACAGTCCTATTCTATATGATTCAGTAGTATTAGGTGCACATAGCCCGCTGTATGCATTTATGTG
Source organism: Ampullaceana balthica (assembly GCA_944989445.1). Taxonomy (NCBI): domain Eukaryota; kingdom Metazoa; phylum Mollusca; class Gastropoda; family Lymnaeidae; genus Ampullaceana; species Ampullaceana balthica. The sequence continues at coordinate 1,322,690 of CALYLW010000012.1, read as the reverse complement.
TAAGGTATCACTTGTAGAGAATAAGGATGTTTACCAGAATACGCGAGAGAATTGTGAAAGTATTACTGATGTAATAAAGACTTGAATATCCTTTGAATAAGAGTCAAGACTTTGTCTTAATTATCCAGAACCCAGTACACAACATTGGGGGCTCGTCCGGGGATTTTCTGGAGACTGTTCAATTCGATGACAACGATAACAACGTTTCAAGTCACAGCTGTATATACTATTCAACGAGGCGTTTGCCTAATAAATACTAGTTGCAGTATCCAGTGTGTAGCTGGAGACCGTGTTGACTATACAACGAGGCGTCGGCCTCATATTTCCAAGTGACAGTGTCAGTGTGGTCGGAGACCCTGCTGTCTATATTCAGTTGCAGTGTTCAGCGTGGTTTTTGGTGACGCTCGAGTCCATACAGAAAGGCAGTCCATGCAGAGATGCGTTCGCCGCGTCGTTCCAGTCCAGTGTCCAGTGTGTTGTCGGTGACAGTCCTGTCCGCAGAAAGAGGCATTGCTTTTATAACGGAACATTATGCGGCGTTTCCAACGGGCTACCCGGGTACCCGTTCAAAATTGGGACGCGTTCCCGACTTCCCGGGCAGCTTTTTTTCAACAATATTAACAGCCCTACATACAAATGATAATAAATGTCAAATAGTGACAAAACAATCGAGCAATTACCAAACAAATTTGAGAACTGCTTACAAACAGCAATATCTTTGAATTATAAATTCTTTTAGGATGTGTGTGTCTTAGGTAGAAATATTATAGCTATAATAACATGCCAGTTCAAAAGAACTTCGTTACACCTCTTTTTCGATAAAATTTGACTACAACCGAATGTATAACTTATGTAATAGACAATGTTTTACTGCCTACTACAGTTGTACAAATTAAATAGAAATAATTGAAGTCATGATATCTAACAGTGATAGAACTTCAAATGGCATTGAACGTTAAAGTTAGGCTAAATGCTTAAGATAGAAGGCAACTTTTAGTTATGATAGCATACAGTGTAGCATGGTATGACAGCGTAGAAGTAGTGTGTCCTTTTAGTTATGACAGCATACAATGTAGCATGGTATGACAGCGTAGATGTAGTGTGTCCTTTTAGTTATGATAGCATACAGTGTAGCATGGTATGACAGCGTAGAAGTCGTGTGTCCTTTTAGTTATGATAGCATACAGTGTAGCATGGTATGACAGTGTAGAAGTCGTGTGTCCTTTTAGTTATGATAGCATACAGTGTAGCATGGTATGACAGTGTAGAAGTCGTGTGTCCTTTTAGTTATGATAGCATACTGTGTAGCATGGTATGACGGCGTAGAAGTCGTGTGTCCGTTGAAACAATTACCGTGTCACGTTACCCTGAAAGTCATGTGATGACGAAGACTGAATCAATATCTGTAGGCGGTCAAATGATTTCACCTTGCGCCTGGCATTTGTTCGATTAATAAACTTGACAATTTACTTCTTCTTATAGTTCTTAGAGCCGCGTTAAAGATGTTTATAAATTCACAAATCACTTATTTCCAATGTATTTTTTAATTGCATTTATTTATGAAAACAAAAAGTTTAATTTTACTAGTCTAAAATGATGTCTGTTTACAATTTCCCCTCGCCTTAGACGCATCTACAATTTTATAGTAGCTGGGAATGGGGAATGACAGGTGCGGGGGGGGGGAGGTCCGCTACTGACAGAACTCTTTGCTCTGCATAATAAGCACTGGGGTCGTTTCAGGTGCATTCAAGGAAGAGATTAGTGATAACATATTATTAAGAACTACTTATTGCCATCATACCATACCATACTGATGAGTTTAAGATCCTAAAATATTATTGGCTTAATTCAATAAAATGGACATTTTATTTTATCGAAACCAGTTAAAAGTTAAAGGAAATTATCAGAAAAAAGGTAATAAGCAAACAAAAGGCTGTTGGTGATTTAATAGGTCAATATTGTAAGATTATCTCTTTTACTGACGCGAGACGAGCTACGGCAGGTTAAATTGTCAGCCACAACGATAACAAACAAATAATAGTACCTATTGACTTAGAAATATTCTTTAGTAACAAGTTAAGACCAGTAAAAGAGCGTCATATGATACAATTAAAAGGAAAATGTAGCCATTTTGAAGCTCTGATTTTAAACGTCAATTCACTTGACGCACATTTTAGACGTCATTTTTGTCATCTCTGAAGTACGCTTGCTTTCTTTCAGCTGTCACCAAATTAAGCCTGCTTTGTTTCAGCTGTCACCAAATTAAGCCTGCTTTGTTTCAGCTGTCACCAAATTAAGCCTGCTTTGTTTCAGCTGTCACCAAATTAAGCCTGCTTTGTTTCAGCTGTCACCAAATTAAGCCTGCTTTGTTTCAGCTGTCACCAAATTAAGCCTGCTTTGTTTCAGCTGTCACCAAATTAAGCCTGATTTGTTTCAGCTGTCACCAAATTAATCCTGATTTATTTCAGCTGTCACCAAACTAAGCCTGATTTGTTTCAGCTGTCACCAAATTAATCCTGATTTGTTTCAGCTGTCACCAAATTAAGCCTGATTTGTTTCAGATGTCACCAAACTAAGCCTGATTTGTTTCAGGTTTTCACATTATATCTGATTTGCTTCAGCTGTCATCAAATTATGCCTGCTTTGTTTCAGCTGTCATCAAATTAAACCTGATTTGTTTCAGCTGTCACCAAATTAAGCCTGTTTGTTTCAGCTGTCACCAAATTAAGCCTGACATGACTTAACTCGACTGTAAGACACTGTAAAAAGCTCAGCCCCTGCTTAAGACATTAAAATCCTTGGCAAAGAAGTTGCTATTATTTGTTTGCCAAAACTTTGTTGACTCTTCTCCGCGCGTGCGCAGTGTGTCGTATCAAGAAGTCTGCTAGTAACCAGCCCCCACCCCTACAACGCTACCAGGGTTTATTTATCTTATTTCATAGCGAAGAGAAGTAAGAAAGGCAAACTTGGATCTCTAAAGTAATAAAACCTGTGTAAATAGTTGGGTAACGATTGTTAGATTGAAATATGGACGCGTCGATGGAACATAGACCAGGAGAAAACAGACTTTCAGCGGATTGCGTTCTGAAGAAAAAAGTAAATGAAAGATAATTCTTGTTTTCCAGCCGCGTATGTTGTTTTTAACTTGCCCCTTTTCTACCACAAAGACTTCATGAAATATACGTTTTCTTTGCCAGCTGGAACATACTACATATTTTTTGGTCCATCTTTCCTCTATAGTTTGTTTATATAATTATATATTGGTACGAATTTTTTTTCTCTGAAAACACACAGTATACATTTTAACTTCGCCCTTAACAACATCACCTTTCCATCGAACTCTTCTTTCTCTCTCGTCTTTCCCTATCCTCCTTCTCTCTCGTTTTTCTCTCTTTTCTTTCTCTCTCTTCATTTTTTCTCTTCTACCTTATATTACAAAATACATATCTTTCAATTCCACCTCATTCTTTACTTCTATCTTCCATTCTCTATCACTATCAAATTATTTTTCTACTTCTTGGTTAAACAATATATGTCAATTATTTTCTATGTCACTGTTTACGACAATCTCTAACCCCCTCTCCCCACCCCCCCATTCTCGTCTCCTTTCCTTATAGCTTTTCTTTCTTACCACCTCTTTTTTTCCCCTTCTTATTCTCTAACACTATCTCCACCACTTTGATTTCAAATTTGACATTGTCTCATCCCTATTCCTGTAACTAATTCATCTCTTTATATCCCCTCTTTATTTGTTCGTTCTCCTCTCTTGCAAAACTCACTCTCTTCGACTCTCCCGGTATTTAAAAAAAAATCATTTCTCATTTCCTTCTCCTCCGTCCCATTCTTCGTCGTCTTCCTCTCTCGTTGCAAATGCAACACAGCACATTTGAACACCAGCCATTAACACAGCCCTTCAGTTATTCACCCATTATTCACCTTTCACCCCCATCTTACCTCACAGTTGACAGTAAGCTATCCAACATCGGCTTGACTTTCACGCGAACATTTAGAACTCTGCTGTTAAAATTGCATTTTTAACAAGTCCAGGAAAGGGGATGGGTGGAGGCGCTCTGTGATGAAAATATATTGAAATGTCAGTGACCCTTGTCTAAACTTCTCCACGGGAAACGGCTTCACAGTTTTAATGGGTGGTCTATGCTGTATTAAATGGGTGGTCCATGCTGTATTAAATGGGTGGTCCATGCTGTATTAAATGGGTGGTCCATGCTGTATTAAATGGGTGGTCCATGTTGTATTAACTGGGTGCTCCCTATTGTATCAAATGGGTGGTCCCTGTTGAAGTAAATGGGTGGTCCATATTGTATTAAATGGGTGGTCCATGCTGTATTAAATAGATGGTCCATGTTGTATTAACTGGGTGCTCCCTATTGTATCAAATGGGTGGTCCATGCTGTATTAAATGGGTGGTCCATGCTGTATTAAATGGGTGGTCCATGCTGTATGAAATAGATGGTCCATGTTGTATTAACTGGGTGCTCCCTATTGTATCAAATGGGTGGTCTATGCTGTATTAACTGGATGGTCCATGCTGTATTAAATGCGTGGTCCATGCTGTATTAAATAGGTGGTCCATGTTGTATTAACTGGGTGCTCCCTATTGTATCAAATGGGTGGTCCATGCTGTATTAAATGGGTGGTCCATGCTGTATTAAATGGGTGGTCCATGCTGTATTAAATGGGTGGTCCATGCTGTATTAAATGGGTGGTCCATGTTGTATTAACTGGGTGCTCCCTATTGTATCAAATGGGTGGTCCCTGTTGAAGTAAATGGGTGGTCCATATTGTATTAAATGGGTGGTACCTGTTGAATTAAATGGATAGTGCCTGTTGTATTAAATATATGCACGATGTTGTATCAAGTAAAACTTAGTTTGAGCTTGAGGGTAATTCACAAAAAAGGCGATAAACGATGCTTAGAATCAAATGATTTCAAGCAAAATCCAATAAATACACATTTTAATGTATGCGCTTATTGCAGCTACATTATTGGATATTGAAAACTATTCACATGAGTACCTAACGATTGACTGGCAGGGAGGTGATAACTACAGAAAAAAAATAACAATAGTTTAACAATCATGTAACCTCACCCCCTCCTCGGTCATCTTGAGCGATCTTATTCCAAGAAAACTGAGTTCTCCAAGCATAAACCCTCCCCGGTGGAATGAAAAAAAAAGGGCGTGCTATGAAATGTCCACACAAGTTCTTGTGGTCACACAATGGTGTTTGATGTTGGCCTCGCTGGGAAGAAGACTGCGAGGAGGAGGCGAGACTATTGTCACCGAGTGCAGGTCGAGTTCTTGAAACTCACGTTATGACTGTGACTCGGGGGGAGGGGGGCACTGTTGATAAAGACGGACGTTGATCGATAACGGATTAGCCCGTCTGTGTGAATCGTGTTTTACTATGGGATTCTCTAGCGAGAATTCAGTGGAAGTCAATTTCAAACAAACAAGGTTGGCATCAATGGTTCTAAAAAAAAATATCTGTAATGGGGACAGAAAAGTAGAAGTGTAAAAAGTTGGCTGAAAGATAACATTAAGGGTGACCCGATAGTTTATTTTTTTTAGTGAGGGTGGCTTTTAAATTTCATCTCAAAATGAAGGTATTATTTCTTAATCCATCAGAAGTGAGCACTCTCTGTTTGGAATATAATAAAATAAAAAACACATTACTACCTTAAACATGAGTAAAATGCAAATGCAGATTTTCACAAAGTATATTTTGAGCAAGAACATTTTCCCTTTCTGCTTATCCAGTAACTTTTTTTTGTAATGGCTTGAAATTTTTCTACATACTCGAAGTAAATACGCGAATAAATATATATAACATTTAAATAAATAATAAATTTGAGTTCATTTTTTATGTGTGCGACTTCAGTCTTATTGTTAATACTAAATGCATGTACTTAGTTTTTTTTCAAAACAATAATAAGCATCATAACATCTTATAGAAAAAAGGAAGACAGCCTCCATGATTTCGACACTGTGAATAATATACCACCCAATATACTTAGGCTCTTACTTGATTTGTATTTTTATTACTGTTTTGTTGTATCTCAACTGTTAAAAAGAGCATGTTGGCTGACGTGTTCCTTTGTCATCGTCTGTTGTTATCCCCCCCCACACACACACATAACACTTTCATCTTTATCTAAAATTCTTTACTATTTCCTGAAGCTGCAATTAGCGTCAGCCGAACATACGGTTAACACCAGTTTACTGTAATGTTTGGTCATTCATGCTGTGAATGTAGCAATAATATAGTATACTATAGGCACGATTCAGTGTTTCTGTAGCAACTAAATATGCAGTCAAAAACTGAGTATATATAATTTGTTAATCTTCTTTACGAATAATTAATGCTACTATTCAATTTTGTCCAAGGTCGCTGACCAAAATATTATAACTAATAACCCTCGTGGCGGTGTGAGGTCAAATGAGTTGCCACGCCCCTCTGTAAAGAGCCTCTTTGTGAAGTTATAAAGAAGAAAATCCTAGTTTTGGAAATTAAAAGTGGGGTTCGGTGGGTGAGGGGGGGGGATATCCCAGAAAACTATGACAAAACTATTTCGCCACAGAACTCGCGACTCGAACTCACCAACACTTGATGTTACTCACAGGTCGCGCGCACTTATCTTTCTATCAACTTATTATTACATCTGTGTTATCATCGGGTGCTAACATTTTTTAAGGGTGGGTAGCCGGGGGCGCGGTGAAAAAACAACTGTGCACTTGGATTAATTACACGTTAAGAGTGCAGAATGCAGGATTACGGAATTTAGCAGCAGTCAGGTTGGCCTATCAATGAGAAGTTATCAAAGTGCACACTTCATTGGTTTCCACTATGCATCATTCTTGAATGATGCGTTGTTGTCCCTCTGTGGGAAAATACATATTTTTGCTTGTGAATATTTACATTGATAAGGGAAACTACAACAGCTTGTATATAAAACTAAATTGTACATGCATTTTTTGTTCATTTACTTTATAAATGAAATGAATGTTTTTACGTTCTTCTCTTTGGAGGAATATATATTTTTTTAAAGTTGTTAATGTAATTCTTAATATTTACTTTTTGTAATTGTACTATAGGTATCATATGCCTTAAATTATGAAGCTATTTAAATATTTGGGAAAATTTGAGGTTTTTTTATGGGTATATCCATAAAAAATATCGGTTGGAAAACCTCGTTTCCTCAAGTCTGACCATCCTGGAAGTCTTAAAAAACTCTTTGAGAAAACATACACTGCGACTTAATTCAAAAAAAGCAAAATTAGAAATTTTCCCCTTCCTCATCTATAATGTCCGGAAAAAACTAAACGAAAATTTCCCTATTGAATTTGAAGTAGTCTCATTTCCCCGTACCAGAAACAAAATTCAGAGAATGGAGACAACAGCTCTCTGAGTTTTAATTTTTTTATTACTTTGCCTGTAAAATCAGTGTGCGATGTCAATTGATATATAGGCCTGTAGGGAAAAGCGGTGGGGAAAGAAAACAAACTCATACAATATATATATATATATATATATATATATTAAAATAAACATATTTTTGTTTCTGGCACCGTAATCTATTCTATGGAAAAAATAAATTTAAAAAGCCCTGGGATTGAGAGCCCAGAATATCGGCACCTAGTTCTCCTACAGTTATATACTAGTAGTCTACCTATTTGAATGAGGTCTTCCACTTAGCCATTTTCTTTGACCAGTAGCCCCTTTATGCTGCGCGGCCGTGCAGATATCTTACATACGCCCCGCAGCAGTTAGGAATTACCATACAGCAAATTGTTAAAAGGATAATATTAAATCTTTTTTGTGGTGTGTAAACGTTTGCACAAAAAATTATGCTTTGCAATTTTGCAAGCGTTTTTTTTAAAAACACGGTTCTACGAATCATAAAGGGAACAATGACTCTGACAAGTATTGTTGAGTCCGTTTTATTTGCCAACACATTATTCTAGATGTAATGTTATTAAATTTTTTACAAAAATATAGACTTAGCTAACCTGCAAACCTACGCAGGAGTTGCATTGTCATAGATTATGTCTGTTTCATGAGTTCTGTCACTGGATGATATTAAAATATTCTACATAGTTACCTACAGTCGGAAAAAAAACGTAATAAGAAATCGTAACACAAATAATCCACATTTTGAAATTATAGTTATATTTTTTTGCAAAGCCTCAGACAGACTGCTGTCACACAAGTGCTGAAAGGTAGACATATTCTTCAGTTAACAGCAACAAAAGCCTTTGGCACACTAAATTGAAGAAGCCTTGAATCCATTTTTATTTAGCATATGGGTAATAGTGACAGAAGCAAAGCGATGACAGGATTATTCCTTTCGTATTTAGTGAAAGAAATAGTTTTGTTCCTTACGTTTCATCACGAGAGAAATACCCCACACGGTTTAAGTAATTATTTTTCGTCTTTGCTACTCTATACCTGCCTTCAATTTTTTAGCACACCATATTGTTTTCCTCGGGTTTTAGCTTACACCTCTGTATGTCTTTTATCAAGACTTTTCTTTTCGACACACCCGTCATCCAACCGGCTCCCATAACAAAAAGCCACCAAAAAAAAATATTTATAGCCACAACAACTTTCAAACATATTTGTTTACTGTGTAAGCGACGATTTGCCGACTTGACAGAATTGTTCAACCCCCTTAGTTTAAAGCCTTTTGTGAATATTGCAATGGGTTGTTTCTTTTATTTCTGTTACATTAAAGACTTAAAGGCATCTAAATGAAATAATAGATTTGATGCCTGTGTATTTTATATTGCGCTGAAATATCATCAAAGATTTCCTAAAGGAGTTGTAACTCAAATAAAGGATTAACGTGGGTGAATTAACGACGCCAGTTTGAGATACAATTCTCGCTTTAACACTGGTTTCCATGAGTGAGAAGATAAATAAAACACATCGTCACTAACCCATCACTGCATACAATGTGGATGTTTCTATTCTGAAACAAAGTGTCTGTAGGAATTCTTAGATTCCCGTTGTATTTTTTTAAAATATTTTTTTTTCTACACACAAGGCTCACGGAAAGCATGTTACCATACTGAAAGACTATTTTTAGGCGATGATAAAACGAAAATAAAGTGTGCGTGGGGAAAAAAACCAACAACATTGTTTGAGGGTGGGGGTAGGGTAAAGCAGGCCCATAAGAACATAATAACACCTATATTAAGAAACTACAACAGCGATACAGCAGTGTTAGCGTAGCACAAGAACAATTGTAGTATGACGCTAGTAATTCAAAGCAAGGGCGCCACTAGAACAATGTTAACGCAGTACAATCCGAGCAAAGCAACTTGAACTCCACCACAAATAATGAAATAGCGACACCATCAGTGTCGGGGAACTGTAACAACCCCAGTAAAAGATAGTAGCAAAACCTTAAAAATTTACACAGCGTTTATGTCTACGATCGAAATTTAAATGGATATATTACACATTTATTTTATAAATGCTCGCCTTAAATTACCGGACATAAAGTTGTGAATTTGTGTAAGTTGATTGTAGATGTGGAAAAAAAGTGAATATGAAGTACGTAATTTAGGCATATAGTTTTTCACATTAAAGAAAATTGAGGGGAGGATGTCAGGGAAATGTTATAGTATAATGGGGTTTTCCCGCCTTGGGAATGTTAATGTTAGAATGTTGCGCCGGTGCGCACTATTGTTGACACATGTTTTAGTGTGACGTAGTGTGGGGAAGATGACGTAAATAGAAGGGAGGCCAGAGGGACGGTTTTTGGTAGTGGATGAAAGAACAGTGTTGTTATTATGTATTGGAGGATTCCTGTTTCAAATAAATGATAGATTCATCTAATGGTGTTCTGGTTTATTGAGTGCAAGCCTTGTGAGTCAACAATACCCTAGAAATCGACAGAGGAGTCGTGAAAAAATTCGTGATTCCGAATCTAAAGATATCTATATGATCTGATCCGATTCCAGAGAATGATCGAAACTCCTTCTCCATATCCTTTAGCTCAAAACTACCATAAAAAAACATCCTTGAAAGCCCCTTGAAAGATCCATCGTGGCTAAATGGCTAAACCAAAAGAAACAACAAGTACACAACCAGCGATGACGTCAGCAAGACTGTGATCAGCAGACGTAGAGTAAAAGAGAAAACAAAAGCAGGGGTTGGGGGAATTGGGGGTGGGGGAGCAAAACAATAAATAGAAAGGGGAACGTGAAGTAAGTATAAATTGCCTCTCCGTGGTTTACACATCAAACGTTTTTTTTTAAAGCCAACCATGGCAGACACTGAGCACTTTCACAGGCTGGGGATGCTGGCACACAACAACGTGTCACGCTTGCCACCAGAAGGTCGTCCCGTGGCCACGTTGGGTTACACCTTTGGGTTCTCTTGTTTTTGTTATGTCACGGTTCCTTTACCGCATACATCATGGAAGTTTTCTTATTTTGTTTGTATTAAACATTTTGTTACAGCATTCCAACTCATTAGGTTTGTTCTTTTTTAACCACGTTTTAATAACTCGCTTTCGTTCCTGTTTGTTTGTCCAAGATTTTTTCAAACCTGCCAACGTAAAATTGAACCACTTCTGATAGTCCTAGAGATCTGAAAATTTTACCACAGATAGATCGATCTTGGATGACAATGCATTGTATCAAAATTTCAGATCGATCGAATGTACCGTTCTTAAATTATTGAACTTTTTAGTTTATGTATAGTCTATATAAAAGCATCTGTACCGTTTGCTTTTGTTGACATCCATGAGTTCACCCCGTGACCACATCACCATGTTTTTAAAACGTTGGACGGCACTTGTGAGGTGTTTGGTAAAATAAATAGATGTAGAAAAATATTTTAAAAAACCAGGTTGTTATAAGTGGACTAAAAAGAATAAAATAAATAGAAGTAAAAAAAAACATTTTTAAAAACCACGTTTTTATAAGCGGACTAATAAGAAGAAAATAATTTAAAACTTATAAGCTCAAGTACTTTAATTTAATATGACTAAAAACGTGGAGCGGGTGTTTGGTATAAAAATTAAAGATTTCTAATTTAGAAGGCAAAAGAGAGATCTATAAGTGAGAGTATGAGTGAGCCGCATATGTTAAACCTCATTAGCGCCCGCCCCACGTTTTTAGTCATATTAAATCAATGTACTTGAGCTTATAAGTTTTAAATTATTTTCTTCTTTTTAGTCCGCTTATAAAAACATGGTTTTTAAAAATCTTTTTTTAAACTTCTATTTATTAGGTATCCAATCAGCTTTAGTGATCGATCACAACATTATATATCAGTGATGTCCACTTTTCTTTCCGTTTCCTTCTCTCTTTCTAACACATATGAAGATGTCTCCCTCAAAATCTTTACCAAGAACCTAATATTATGCCTGAAGTCAAGATATGAATCGTGGCATATAGAATCAAGAGAAGTATATGAAGCATCGTGTAAAGAGGAGATAATGCTGCATAGAATCAAGATAAGATAAATGCTGCATAGAATCAAGATAAGATAAATGACGTATAGAATCAAGATAAGATAAATGACGTATATAATCAAGGTAAGATAAATGATAAAATAACATTTGAAAGAATTTTTACAAAATCATGAGGTCTAGTATTATTCCCTCTACGCCCGACGGGTTTAGAATAATAAATTGTTTTCCTGGATTGACTTTTGATTTGGCCAAATGATACATTCTCTCAATGTAATTGCTACTTGTCTGCCACTAAAATCACTTCTCAGTCAGTTGTATTTCAGTTCTTATTTACTCATAGAATCTTTCTGTCTCGTCAAATATGAACTCTGTAAATTAAAAAAATAAATAAACAAATTCAAATGAGCTTAAGGCTAACATTTTGTTGAAACTTTAAAAACACATTTTTTGGCCGCTAAACTAGCAAGAAACTCTGTTCATGGAGTCAAACTGGACATCTACCGTGACATTTTATTTAGGTGATGTTCATTTGCCCTTTCTGTCCTTAATCTTGGCTTAAAACATGTTTCATTCCCTACCACCACACACACTTTAAAAAAAAATGTTCTGGTCCCTCGTGGTGAACCACCAATAAACCTTAACGCCTCTTAAAATAAACAAAGGATGTCATCTGCTATTTTCATCCTCAAAAAAAAACAACTGAAAGCATCTCTGGGATTCCCCTCTACCACCTTCAATGCTATATTCCCTTCCAGCCAATGAGTTTTCCTTTCTTAATAAAGCAGAGAAAGTTAATTGCCTATCGTTAAATTTAATTAGTTTGCTGTTAGGCCGCCCCCCCCCTATTTTTGAGTCTTAGTTCTAATCCAAAAAATACTCAAACTTGTTTTTTTATTTTTTTTGCACGAAAGAAATAATAATCGTTCTTGTTTTTCCACTCGATTCATTTTCACTAATATTCTATTGTAAGCAAATAAAAATAAATCTTTAAAATTAACTTAACCTTCAAAAATGCTTTGTTTTTTTAACATCTTTTTGACAAATTTGTCAGCGGCCCTATTGCATTAGATATTTTCTTTAAAATTTAAGCATAAAAACGTGAAAATGTGTTGAAAAAATAATCCCGAGAAACTAATTAGACAATTTTTAATTATCAGTCACTAGAAATTAGGGGAAAATCTGAACACGAGTTTTTTCCCGTTAAATGCGTCCAGGCTGCAAAAATAGTGCAGCAAAGAACTAGAACAGATATAGATATGAAACCAGTCGTCGTTAGTGTAGTAACAACTGATTAATGTGTGTTTAAATTCTCTGCCGGGAGTAAACACATCTTGATCAGGTGGGTAGCAAGGTGGTCACAGTCTCAGACAAGAAGCCCTTTCTGAACTTAAAGCAATTTTCTTGCTGTGCTATCTTCTAATGACGTATCTAATAATTAGTGACCATTGTACTAATGACGTATCTAATAATTAGTGACCATTGTACTAATGACGTATCTAATAATTAGTGACCATTGTACTAATGACGTATCTAATAATTAGTGACCATTGTACTAATGACGTATCCAATAATTAGTGACCATTGTACTACTGACGTATCTAATAATTAGTGACCATTGTACTAATGCCGTATCAAATAATTAGTGACCATTGTACTACTGACGTATCTAATAATTAGTGACCATTGTACTACTGACGTATCTAATAATTAGTGACCATTGTACTAATGCCGTATCTAATAATTAGTGACCATTTTACTAATGACGTATCTAATAATTAATGACCATTGTACTAATGACGTATCTAATAATTAGTGACCATTGTACTAATGACGTATCTAATAATTAGTGACCATTGTACTAATGACGTATCTAATAATTAGTGACCATTGTACTAATGACGTATCTAATAATTAGTGACCATTGTTCTTATGACGTATCTAATAATTAGTGACCATTGTACTAATGACGTATCTAATAATTAGTGACCATTGTACTAATGACGTATCTAATAATTAGTGACCATTGTACTAATGACGTATCCAATAATTAGTGACCATTTCACTAATGACGTATCTAATAATTAATGACCATTGTACTAATGACGTATCTAATAATTAGTGACCATTGTACTAATGACGTATCTAATAATTAGTGACCATTGTACTAATGACGTATCTAATAATTAGTGACCATTTCACTAATGACATATCTAATAATTAATGACCATTGTACTAATGACGTATCTAATAATTAGTGACCATTGTACCAATGACGTATCTAATAATTAGTGACCATTGTACTAATGACGTATCTAATAATTAGTGACCATTGTACTAATGACGTATCTAATAATTAGTGACCATTGTACTAATGACGTATCTAATAATTAGTGACCATTGTACTAATGACGTATCCAATAATTAGTGACCATTGTACTACTGACGTATCTAATAATTAGTGACCATTGTACTAATGCCGTATCTAATAATTAGTGACCATTTTACTAATGACGTATCTAATAATTAGTGACCATTGTACCAATGACGTATCTAATAATTAGTGACCATTGTACTAATGACGTATCTAATAATTAGTGACCATTGTACCAATGACGTATCTAATAATTAGTGACCATTGCACTAATGACGTATCTAATAATTAGTGACCATTGTACTAATGACGTATCTAATAATTAGTGACCATTGTACTAATGACGTATCTAATAATTAGTGACCATTGTACCAATGACGTATCTAATAATTTGTGACCATTGTACTAATGACGTATCTAATAATTAGTGAACATTGTACTAATGACGTATCTAATAATTAGTGACCATTGTACTAATGACGTAGCTAATAATTAGTGACCATTGTACTAATGACGTATCTAATAATTAGTGACCATTGTTCTTATGACGTATCTAATAATTAGTGACCATTGTACTAATGACGTATCTAATAATTAGTGACCATTGTACTAATGACGTATCTAATAATTAGTGACCATTGTACTAATGACGTATCTAATAATTAGTGACCATTTCACTAATGACGTATCTAATAATTAATGACCATTGTACTAATGACGTATCTAATAATTAGTGACCATTGTACTAATGACGTATCTAATAATTAGTGACCATTGTACTAATGACGTATCTAATAATTAGTGACCATTTCACTAATGACATATCTAATAATTAATGACCATTGTACTAATGACGTATCTAATAATTAGTGACCATTGTACCAATGACGTATCTAATAATTAGTGACCATTGTACTAATGCCGTATCTAATAATTAGTGACCATTGTACTAATGACGTATTTAAGAATTAGTGACCATTGTACTAATGACGTATCTAATAATTAGTGACCATTGTTCTAATGACGTATCTAATAATTAGTCACCATTGCCCTAATGACGTATCTAATAATTAGTACCCATTGTACATGGGGAAAAAATCGTTTCGTCAAATGTCCTTATCAACAGTTTACCCTGTTGGAAATTTATTTTAATTTCCGGCCTGTTCCGAAAAAAAAAGAACAAAATGTGAGAAAATGTAAGAGTACACACATGTATGGATTAACATGACGTCATTCGGTTGAAGTAAGGAAATTTACTGAGCAGAAATGAACAGGAATTTGCTCTAATATTGGGAAATGAAATTTAGTGATTTATTTGTCAATATTTAAGAAAATCAAGTGAGATCTGAGGAAGTAAAAGACAAATTTAATTATTACCACTGGAATAAAATAAAATTAAAATGATTATAATTTATTTATAATTTAATTATTTAAAAGATCTCGTTAAAAAAACAACTTTGTCAATGAGTTAAATTTTAAAAATAAAAAAAAGAAATGTCAAATGAAAATGTAACGCGAAATTCTTCTTGTAATATAATAATAATAAGCTTTATTGTCATATATTTTAGATGTCGCTTATTATAAAGGATTTAAAAACAAAATATTTTGATTGATGTGGGCCTCAGATTGTAAAGGTTGGAATTGATGCGCTCCAATGAAAGTGTCTAGGATGTGAAAAGATTGATATGTTGTCTCGTGCTGTCTCGTGTTGTCTCGTGTTGTCTCGTGCAGTGAGTGTTCTGTCGAGAAGTCGTGAAACAACCAGCATATAACAGCTAAACAAATGGATGCGATAAAACTTGGAATGTAAAGAAAATCTAAGATTACAAATTTAAAACACCTTCGATAGTAAATGTGGGTGAAGTCGTCGTCTCTTCTATCTTTGTATTGTAGTTGATGCTGACTTTTGAGGCAGACAAAAGTAAAAAATAGAGGTAAAAATAAGATTTTTTAAAACCACGTTTTTTATAAGTGGACTAAAAAGAAGAAAATAATTTGATTTGATATGACTAAAAACGTGGGGTGGGTGCTTATGAGGTTTTACATATGCAGTTCACTGATTCTCTCATTTATAGATCTCTATTTGGCCTACTAAATTATAAATCTTTAATTTTTATACCAAACACCTATCTTTGTGTTGTATTTCTAATTTAGAATGGGATTTTGAAGCACCCGACCCACGTTTTTAGTCATATTAAATCAAATTATTTTCTTCTTTTTAGTCCACTTACAAAAGCGTGGTTTTTAAAACCCCTATTTTTACCTCTATTTATTTTATTATTTTTAGTCCAATTATAACAACCTGGTTTTAAATATTTTTTTACCTCTATTTATTTTGCCAAACACCTCATCAGCGCCCGCCCAACGTTTTAAAGCCACGGCGATGAGGTCAAGAGGTGAACTCTGCACGTGAAATCTAATAACGGCTGTCGGATACAGATGCTTATATAGAGATAAAATAAAATTGCAATAATTTAATTGCGGTACATTCGATCGATCTGAAATTTAAATAGAATACATTGTCAGCCAAGATCTATCTGTGGTAATTTTGAGCTCTCTAGGGCCATCAGAAGTGGTTTAATTTTACGTTGGAAAATTTGAAAAATTGCGGACAGACAGGAACGAAAACAATGTATACAGACAAGAACGAAAGCAAGTTAATAAAAACGTGGTTTGAAAAAAATTAAAATATTGAAACACATAGGAAACATATTCTGTTCCTAGTAATTTTTCATTTCGTAATGTAATTCTAAAGAATAAAAAAAATAAATACCTTTGCTGGAGTTATTAGTATTACTATAATCACAGTAAATATTTTTATAATCACAGTAATTATTATTATAATCACAGTAATTATTATTGTTATAATCACAGTAATTATTATTATAATCACAGTAATTATTATTAATTTTTTTGTACGAGATTCATTATTAATCTACTTTCATTTTACCCGTTGGTAAACAAATACATTTCTTTAAAACCAAAAATAAAAATTGAAATAACTTTGTACCTCTGCTTAATACTTCCATTCCTTCTAAACACATTATGCACAAGAACATGTCAGCTAACATCACCATGACGAGCCATAAGCGCACCAACAGACAGATTTAGTCCCAGCTGCAAACAGATGTTACAGGTGGTAACGAACGATTAATCGACAACCTAAAATTGTTTGTAAGCACACTCACACACACACACACACACACAATATATATATATATATATATATATATATATATATATATATATATATATATATATATATATATATATATATATATATATATACATACATACACACACTAAACAAAATATTGATAGCAAAGGTTTTTATCAACACAGACCGAGAGGTTAAATAAAATTATGTTGTAAGTATAAATTTGCTATACCACGAGGTTCCCAACCATACATCCACCATCATCAAGTCTCTTTTATAACAACAGCATTTTTATTTTATCTTAAATCGAATCCGTCTTTCGTGAACGTCTGTATAAAAGCCACTAAAGATCAGGGTTGAAATTCATTATATTCCTGAGATGCAATAAAAGAATCTCACGAAGCAGGTCATAAAAACATGGATCCCGATAAAAGGAAAATAAAAAAGACGGATCCCGGGGAATGGAAGGGGAGAGAAATCGCCTCGCGCTCAGTCAACCTCGGTTGAACGTAACACATTACATTTATCACTTGAGTAAACATCTAAATTATTGCGCTAAAAATGTAACACTTGTGGCGGGATTTTGTAGGGGGTGGGGGTGTGAGGGTGGGTTAAAAAAAGAAAAATACGATAGAAAAATAAAGGAGGAAAAACATCTTTCTTTTTTTAAATCCCTTATATTAACTTCGTGGCCGTCTCTCTCATCATCTCTCTCTGTCTTGGGCTCGGCGGGCGGAAAAACAGAAGTACAAAATGAACCACTTCCCATGATCCGATCGAACTGAAATTTGACACACGGACCCGTCTAACCTAACAATGCATCGTATCAAAATTTCAGATCGATCGAACGTACCGTAATTAAATTAATGCATTTTTAGTTTATCCTTATATGAGGTATGTAATTTAAATTCACTGTTTGTTATTGTTTTTTTCCCACGTGAAATTTTGAGCTGACGCATTGAGGCGACCCAACGAAGCGACGGGCGCTTTTGTTTACATTTTACGTGTCACTCTGAGCTCGGTCAAGCGAATCGGTGACCAGACTTTTCCCCTCTCCCCCCCACCCACCCCTCCCCCCCACTAGGGTTATGATGCAAAGTTGAGTTAAGACAGATTCAGTCTGTAAATGTTTGAAAATAATCAATACTGTTAGTTATGTCTCATATATAAGGGATTTATAGTCAAAAACTTTGTTTTTACGGGTTTGTTTTTTAAATCCCTTATATTAACTTCGCGGCCGTCTCTGTCGTCATCTCATCATCTCTGTCTTGGGCTGGGCGGGCGGAAAAAGAAAAGTCGAAAATGACCCATTTCCAGTGATTCGATCGAGCTGAAATTTGGCACACGGACCCGACTCACCTAACAATGCATCGTATCAAAATTTCAGATCGATCGATCATACCGTAATTAAATTAATGCATTTTTAGTGTATCCTTATATGAGGTATGTAATTCAAATTCACTGTTTGTTATTGTTTTTTTCTTCCACTTCCACGTGAGTTTGAGTTGACGCCGACCGTCGTGTTGACGCCGACCGTCGTGCCGACACCCCCTCACATCCCACCCCCCATTTATTAAAGACAAGGGACATCACTCGGTGTCAGTCTGTCAATGTTTGTAGCGTTTGAAAATAATCAATACTGTTAGTTATGTCTCATATATAAGGGATTTATAGTCAAAAACTTTGTTTTTACGGGTTTGTTTTATTTTAAAAAATAGTCTTTTTAAAGAAATAGAAGAAACACACATAATGTTGAGAAATTGAATAATGTAATAAAACAAACCCGTAAAAACAAAGTTTTTGACTATAAATCCCTTATATATGAGACATAACTAACAGCATTGATTATTTTCAAACATTTACAGACTGAATCTGTCTTAACTCAACTTTGCATCATAACCCTAGTGGGGGGAGGGGTGGGTGGGGGGGAGGGGTGGGTGGGGGAGGGGTGGGTGGGGGGGAGGGGGGAAAAGTCTGGTCACCGATTCGCTTGACCGAGCTCAGAGTGACACGTAAAATGTAAACAAAAGCGCACCGTCGTTTCGTTGGGTCGCCTCAATGCTCAAACTTTCACGTGGCAAAAAAACAATAACAAATCGTGATTTTAAATTACATACCTCATATTAGGATAAACTAAAAATGCATTAATTTAATTACGGTACGTTCGATCGATCTGAAATTTTGATACGATGCATTGTTAGGTAAGACGGGTCCGTGTGCCAAATTTCAGTTCGATCGGATCATTGGAAGTGGGTCATTTTTGACTTCTGTTTTTCCGCCCGCCGAGCCCATGAGATGATGAGAGAGAGACAGACAGAGAGAGACGGCCGCGAAGTTAATATAAGGGATTTAATAAAACAAACCCGTAAAAACAAAGTTTTTGACTATAAATCCCTTATATATGAGACATAACTAACAGTATTGATTATTTTCAAACATTTACAGACTGAATCTGTCTTAACACAAGTTTGCTTCATAACCCTAGGGGGGAGGGGTGGGGGGAGGGGTGGGGGGAGGGGTGTGTGGGAGGGGGAGAGGGAAAAAATCTGGTCACCGATTCGCTTGACCGAGCTCAGAGTGACACGTAAAATGTAAACAAAAGCGCACCGTCGTTTCGTTGGGTCGCCTCAATGCTCAAACTTTCACGTGGCAAAAAAACAATAACAAATCGTGATTTTAAATTACATACCTCATATAAGGATAAACTAAAAATGCATTAATTTAATTACGGTACGTTCGATCGATCTGAAATTTTGATACGATGCATTGTTAGGTAAGACGGGTCCGTGTGCCAAATTTCAGTTCGATCGGATCATTGGAAGTGGGTCATTTTTGACTTCTGTTTTTCCGCCCGCCGAGCCCATGAGATGATGAGAGAGAGACAGACAGAGAGAGACGGCCGCGAAGTTAATATAAGGGATTTAATTAAACAACCCCGTAAAAACAAAGTTTTTGACTATAAATCCCTTATAGATGAGACATAACTAAAAGTATTGATTATATTCAAACATTTACAGACTGAATCTGTCTTAACTCAACTTTGCATCATAACCCTAGTGGGGGGGGAGGGGTGGCTGGGGGGAGAGGGGAAAAGTCTGGTCACCGATTCGCTTGACCGAGCTCAGAGTGACACGTAAAATGTAAACAAAAGCGCACCGTCGTTTCGTTGGGTCGCCTCAATGCTCAAACTTTCACGTGGCAAAAAAACAATAACAAATCGTGAATTAAAATTACATACCTCATATAAGGATAAACTAAAAATGCATTAATTTAATTACGGTACGTTCGATCGATCTGAAATTTTGATACGATGCATTGTTAGGTAAGACGGGTCCGTGTGCCAAATTTCAGTTCGATCGGATCATTGGAAGTGGGTCATTTTCGACTTTTGTTTTTCCGCCCGCCGAGCCCATGAGATGATGAGAGAGAGACAGAGAGAGAGACAGACAGACAGAGAGAGACGGCGGTGAAGTTAATATAAGGGATTTAAAAATATGTACAAAGACGGGAGTCAGATGAAGCAATTACGTATTTTGTTGTTAGCTGTACTTCAATCTAATTTATAGAGAAAGCAATATGACATTGAATATGTTTTTAAATCCCTTATATTAACTTCGCGGCCGTCTCTGTCGTCATCTCTCTTTCTCTGTCTGTCTTGGGCGGGCGGAAAAAACAAAAGTCAAAAATGACCCACTTACCGTGATCCGATCAAGCTGAAATTTGGCACACGGGCCCGTCTGACCTAACAATGCATCGTATCAAAATTTCAGATCGATCGAACGTACCGTAATTAAATTAATGCATTTTTAGTTTATCCTTATATGAGGTATGTAATTCAAATTCACGGTTGTTATTGTTTTTTTCTTCCACTTCCACGTGAGAGTTTGAGTTGACGCCGACCGTCGTGCCGACACCCCCTCACGTCCCACCCCCCGTTATTAAAGACAAGGGACATCACTCGGTGTCAGTCTGTAAATGTTTGTAGCGTTGAAACGTAATCAATACTTTTAGTTCTGTCTCATATATAAGGGATTTATAGTCAAAAACTTTGTTTTTACGGGTTTGTTTTATTATTTTTTATATTGTGCCGTGGATAGAAATACTTTTATGTAGTTAACGCCAATACTATTATACGTAGGTGCTACTTCACCTTGGTGAGACCTGTAATAGAATTTGCATCTTCTGTATGGGACCCATCCATCAAAGAAAACATTGGTAAACTAGAACAAATTCAAAGAAGAGCTGCCAGATTCATTACTGGAGAATATTCAAAACTGGCAAGAATAACACCATTAGTTAAATCATTAAACCTTGAAACACTAGAGGATAGAAGAACCAAGAGCAAAGTAGTAATCATACATAAAGCAATTAATTCTAATTTAGAAATACAACACAAAGATAACTTAATACAACCCGCAGATAGACATAAGGATAAAAAACACATTTCTTATTCCGTATGCAAGAACAAACACATACAAATTTTCGTTCTTCCCGTCCGGAGTTCGGGCGTGGATTGGGTTGCCTGAAGAAACCAGGAAAACCAACACTTTATCAACATTTAAAACTCTTATAAGAATGCAGGACTAAACACAAACCACAGATAAGCGTAGGACGCAATAATCTTCTGTATAGAAGGAGCGTCTGTAACAAATAAGATAAGATAAGATAAGATGTCTATTACCTCAGTTAAATGTACCGACTTTGTGACTCGATAAATTAACATCGTAGAAATGCGGTTGTCAAACACTTTTGTTTTGGCAAAAAAAAATGAATGGTGTTTTACAGGCTGCTAAAAAAGCAGGTGCTGGTTAACGAACTTTTGAACGTTGTTGGACTTTATGAACAAAGAGTTTGTTGCATGATCTTGAATAGATCAGCATTAAGATAAATATGAACACTCACAAAAGAGTGTAAAATGTAATGGCTCTTATCTTTCTAGGTCCTTACACAGTGGATACGGGTTGAAAATCAGGACTTAAGGAGCGAATGACCCCCAATCCCCACCCCTTTATACACTACTCATAAAATTATGTTTTAAAATTTTTATTAAAAACATATTTCATATATACTTTTTTTTGGGGGGGGTGGAGGGGGGAGGAGGGGGGCAGATATTTGAAATAATGAAGCTAAGAAATTTGATATTAGGAAAAAGGAGATTGAATATCAGAATCAGGCGACGTGTGTTATATTTTTTCAAGTGTATTTTGTTTTGCCATGAAATAATTACAGGGGGAGAGGGCAGCATTTTCGGAAATAAAACCCATTTTCTTGATTGACATATTATGTTATTCAAAGTCAAATTAAACAATAAATACGTCATTTAATTATATTTTTTGATATGCAAATTTGTTTATCAGATGTTCAATTCTAAAAATATGTTATAATCGCAAAATCGATTTTTTACAACCCGACTATCAATTTTACCATAAGTTGGCTACCCCTCCCCCCTTTAGAACAATAATTGTCAATATATTGTCTCAGTGAGTAAATAAAGAACAAAATTCCCTGTGTTTGAATTGACGACATTACTCCGTCTACGAATCAAGTTTTCTTTGGGTGATAAAATCAGACATTGCGAGAATACAGAGCGTACAAAGGATTATTTAGTAAAGGGCCGGATTAAAACAAATACTGCGCATCGGTAAGTAGATCTATATGTAAACGAAATCGTTGATGACGACAATTGAAGACAGCAGAAATCACTAGAACAATAATATGCACATTGTGATTCTGAACAACTAAAGAATTCTAATTGCTCAAAACAATCTGTGCATGTTTTTTTGTCCCTAGCTTTTGTGTATTACTTACCGAACAGGGACGTTCACATAATGTCGTAAGCACATGCCCCGCACTTGTTGCTTCCTTATACGTGAGCACACAGCATAATACATAATACACCGTTGTCATTGTCGTCTATGCATCTTCTCTACTGTGTTCAGTGCAAATAGGGGAACTAACTCTAAGCCCATTACAACCAACAGTTTTATATTATTTGTTTTTTTATTCAAAACAAGGGCAAACATTTGCTCCATTGTTTATCGCAGAGAATGACGACATAGTGTTATTCTTAAAACCCCACAAGGCACAATAACTCCTACGCAAAAGACCGTGTAAAATAAATTGTTTACGACACTTCATGTTGAAAAGCTCAGGACAAACAGAAACATATTTTTTTTGAAAAATGATTAATGGATTTTTGTTGTCATTTTGCTCTTAGCCCTGCCTTACAATGTCGCAAAGTTATGACTGTTGTAACCGATGAGTTGCAAGAATTGATTTAAAAAAAAAGAAGTTGACGTAAAAAATACTTTTAAAGAAGAGAGAAAATCTATATGTTTATTAATAAATATCAATAACTATATAATGACTAGCAATTTATGGAGCAAAGAGATTTAAAGAGATTACGACCAGAAGCAGGAGTCCTTAAAGATATCTCAGATTGCCTGGGAGTGTGACATGGTGCAAAAAGTTTTTGTCGAAGACGGCAAGTAGTTAGAACTTGTATTATTTTTTTTTAAAGGAAATTCTAAAGTTTTAGAGACAACTTTCCCATGCATTTGTTGAAATTCTGATGCAGATGTTTCAGAAGAAAATCAGTATTAAGTTTCCCTATTTACTTCAGTTGACCATTAAAGAGAAGGCGTGTTTCCATATAAATCCAGAGATTCAATAGACATTACAAGATTTTTGTGTTAACATAGCGGTCAATACCATTTTTATCACTTTAAAAAGTTATAAATGTAATTTTTTTAAAAGTGACAAAAGTAGGGCTGCGGAAATTAATGATTAATTTCTCGATTAATCGTAAAATTTTTTTAACGATTACATTTTTTTAATGATTAATAGACCCAACACTTATAAATGTACTGGAAGTCAAAAAGTAAAATATTTCGGCCGATAAATATAAACTAATATCCGGACGAGGAAGGAACATTTTGGTTTTAAACTATTGAGTGACGTAACTTTCCAAAATGTTGATAAATGTTATGTGTCCATTGAGAGAAATCGTTTGCCTACCATGCAATGTTCCCTCTAAGTCGAAGCCTCGATGGTCCATGTGCAAAGTTTAAAAAACTCGTGTGCAAAGTTACACAACGTCGATTTTTTGTGCAATATTTTTACAAAAATTGCTGCGCGATGATTCTAAACTCCTGCGTGGCGTCAGTCAAATTTATACGAAGCCGTGCTGCTCAAAAGGAACATTGCTACCATGGTTCTAACACTTCGCTTATATATCACCTGGAAGCCAAACATGCAATACATTATCAGAAACTTCAGCTGAGACAATTTAAAGCTATGTGAGCGATTGTTTAGCTCGGCTGGTTATATTGTCAATAAGACCCGCTCATCACTTGAACCAAATAATGTAAATACACTTGTCTGTTTGCGTTGTTGGTTAAAAGATGTCATATAAAGAAGACATTTCAGTGTTATTTAAATTTTTGACAAGTACTTTTAATAAATGTTACTTATGACACCATACATTTCAATTCTGGCTTTAATCGAAATTAACGATTAATTAATCGTTAATTTTTCAAAAGTTAACGATTAAATTTGAATTAATCGTTAACAGCCCTAGACAAAAGTAATAAAATAAAATAATATTTAAAGTATTCCTTAAGTTTCCAGGGGGAAAATATTTTTTGTTTCAAAATAGAAAAGCATTGTGAAAAATTAATTATTAAATTCATCTATTCAATTAAGTCATCACTCAAAGATTCAATCTTTCAAAAGTTGTGACAATGTTTAATTAACAATATGATTATATTACAACTTTATTTCATTTAAATAAAAATATACTTATTCTTTTCAATTCAAGTTTTAAAAACACGAATTGAATTTTTTGTTGTTGTGCAGTAATGATTTTTTACTCAAAATTTAATGTTCAGACGATGCGTTGTCTGCCTGCTTTTTTACATAGTAACACGATTGTTTCAATGGGTTGTATGTGTGTGTGTGTGTGGGGGGGGGGTTGGGGGCGTGAGGTGATTTTACCCAGAAGGCATCAGTTATGTTGTGCCAAAGACATTAGATCAGATATAAAATGGTTTTTTTTTAAAATGCGATTTATAATTAATTCAATATAGCGAAACCTTAAATTGTTTTTAGTTATTCCTTTATAAGGAGAAGGCGTTGGAATTATATCGGTCATGTTCTTCGAATGGACGAGAGAAGACTACCACGGCAGGCCTTCATATGGACACCAAAAGGCAAAAGAAAACAAGGAAGACCAAAAGAAACCCTACGTAGAACAATCAAAAGAGAAAGCTCAACCATGGGTCTAAGAAATAATCAAGACCTAATACAATTGGCGACGGATCGTCGTAAATGGAAATCAATGACTTCTGCCCTATGTGCCGTCTTCGGCCCGAGAGGAACTAACTAACTATTCACAGAAAAAAAGTTTATTAAATGTTTAGTTACATAAATAATTGTAGTGACCTTAACATTCAGAGTTTTAAATCGATTAGTCCTTAATGTAGACGACTGTTAAATATCTTTCATGTTCACTAATTTCAATTGCAAATGTTGCCACACTCTCACATTGCGCAATGCATTTTAATAAATTTTAACCCACTTTTAGAGCGACCGTGATAGTGAACCTTTTTAGAAAATACATTTTTATTTTTAAATATACACTTTAATTTGTAATTTTTAAATAAAAAAAGAAACCATAAACACGGAAATCTATTCTTGTAAAATACCAGGTAAAGCATTTCTATGTAAAATTTGTAAATAAATTCTGACCCCCTCGCCCCTCTCCCTTTTGTAAGGATATCAGACGCTTCATTCCACGACAACTTGAGAGTAGTTTGCCGAGGATATACCAATCTCACAAGGCCAAACAGAACTGTAAATATATTAACTTTAAAACTGGCGAGAGACTTTACCAGCAAAAAGAAAAATTTTAAATGAAAAATTAATTGATGAGAAGTCAACATATTAGTTTCGTTTAAAAAATAAATAAATAAATTCATCTAAATTATTTTTTTTGGTTATCATGACTAACAAATGCATTTTATCCCCGTTCTTTTTAAATCCCTTAAATTAACTTCACCGTCTTGTCTCTCTCTCTCTGTCTGTCGTGAGCGGGCGGAAAAACAAAAGTAAAAAATGACATGACCCACTTGCCATAATACTATCGAGCTGAAATTTTGCACATACACTTGTATCAAAATTTCAGATCGATCGAATTTAAATTAATGCATTTTTAGTTTATCTCTATCTAACTCTATGCCGCCGACTCCTATTGTTCACCTCCACGTGTCGCTGGAGTTCAGTCCAGCCATAGATGACCCCCTCCCCCCCCCCGTTTTACAGCAAGGGGAGTTCACTCGATTTCAGTCTGTAAATTATTGTGGCGATGTGTGTATTAGATTAAACATAATAATTACTTTTAGTTCTGTCTCATATATAAGGATTTATAGTCAAAAACTTCCTTTGTTTTTACGGGTTGTTTAATTTCATGTTTAAGTTATATGGGGGTAGCCGCATAATTTTGACGAATAATTCAACGAAAATAAATGAGCTGCCCTGATTGGAACTCATCTTTGCACCTACCTTTCTTCCACACTAACTTTTACAAATACATTGTAACTATTCCCCCCCCCCAAAAAAAAATAATAATGATAATTTTAATATACATATATATTTATTATTGTTTCGGATGCTTTTAGCTTCATACATTTACCGGCTTACCTCCTGCTTAAATACCCAACAAATTAATGCTCGTGTCAAGTGAAAACAACAGGATTATACGCTTGAAAATATAGAATCCCCCTCACAAAGAGCCAAGTTTGTATCTTGTAAAGCATTCATTTAGGGATTTATTTTCATTGCTCTTGACACTTCATCAAAGCCCACAAGGCAGGCGTATTACTCCCACCCATTACAAATGACTCCTAAAGCATGCCGCATTGTCTTTTCCTGATAGAAAGAAAATAAGGAAAAAAACGAAAGAAAAAAAAACGTTCAACTATTTATTGGTTTTGCTAAAAACCTTTCACACCCCTCCCTTATAGTTTCAAGTAGTCGAACAGAACCCGTGTATTTTGCCAAAAAGCGAAACCACCATAGATAATACCCTGACACCAACCGTTACTAAGCTGAAATGCAAAGAAAACGTCATTCCGTTTCTAAGTCAACAACAGGAGCGTCTTGTTTTCTTGAAGTTCTCCTCCAATCTGGAGCCAAAACTTCGCAGTGTGTCTTCAGGAAACAATACCCAATATTCCAGGCGGTGTCTTGTAAAACCATTCAGGCCGGGAGTTTTACCTTGCGATAAATTCAAGCTTCAAAAGAAGTGGAAATGCGTGATTAGAGTTGTGAGTTGTAAGCGTACGAGAGGAAATGGAGTGATAGTCAAGTGCACTTTAGAAATTAGTGGGACTAGTGGCTTTTGTGTTACGTTCATGTGTTTGAAGAGAATGAGTGTATGAAATAAACGGTCTCTTCTTGCGGTCTGAAATTGGGATTCTTTAAGCATGGAAGAAAAAACTGGCGCAAAGTGTGGTTAGGGGTAAACAACTAAGTTTTGCAATATTTATATCTATAGGATATCGAGAGGGAGGTCAAAATGTCTTCCTTGAAGGAAGATTTGCAAAGTGGGCAATGATGCTAAGATTTGGTAACCGAGCAAAGCTGCTTAGATTTGGTAACCGTGTAGAGTTTCTAAGACTTGGTAACCGGGCAGATTTGCTAAGATTTCTTAACCGGGTAGAGTTGCCAAGCTTTGGTAACCAGGCAGAGCTGCTAGGACTTGGCAACTGGGCAGAGCTGCTAAGATTTATCCCCCCCCGCCCCCCAAGTATTTAAACTGAATATATATTTTAAAAAGTTTAGAAACAAAAAACCTTTGAAACTTAGCAAACAAATTGCTTTATGTATTGCCGTAATTTTATATATATGAAAAAGAACATTATGATTCAATTTTAAAAAAAATAAACAAAATAAAAGCCCAGGTCACTCATTCTGTAACGCTAAGGTACATCAGCATATTTTTTTAAAATTGAAAATATAGACGTAAAATCATAATCATTTTGGTTTCGAGATTAACAGAGCGTGTGGTGTTTCTCGTCGCAAAATATTATATGACGTCATTGTTTGAGCTTATATTTTATTTTTGGAAACGGGATATTTAGAGAAATGTTGTGAAAAATAAATCATTCTAATGAACTCAAATTAATTATTTATTCTTTTTATTGAACTCATTCACATACCAATATTTGGTTGTCAGACACACTGATTCGAACGCATGCAATAATATTCACGTAGGTTACCTGGGCTTTTGAAAAAAATTGAGTGCCGTAGGCGCCCCAGTACACCCTAGTTTGAATATATAATTCACATTTTCTTTAAAAGGTAAAATCCTTCTTAACTTTTAGCATCTGAGTAATAATACATTCATTTAAAAATGTTAAAATATCTTGTAGTCTTAGATAAAGAGAGATAAAACCGATTAAGAAGTTTTTCACTCTTACAATTTATTTAATCTCGTTGAAAACTTAACCAAAACTCACACTCAGTGTGACTACATTGCATTGAGGTAACGTTACAATTTTCTTTTCTTTTAAAGTATTTAAAAATAAGATAAATTCAATTATTTTCAGTAAGCCAAACTAACTAACTAACAACAACAAGGAAACGGACGAAACATACATTTTCTTTGACCCCCAAGAATACTTTAAAATTTTATTAATGAAAATTCTTTGGTGGTCTTTGAGAACGTAAAAAAAAGAAACGTGCATAGAGCATGCGAGACCAAGCTGAAATAATGAAAACATACAAATGCAATTATTGCTTTGATATCGGACCGTGGAGTGAGTCCCAGCACAGAACTCCGGGATGAGATCAATGGTCGCTGGAGCTCAATTGTATGTTTCAATCATATTAAATAACTCATCGACAAGCATGATTACAAGCACACGGCAAGCCTGATAACAAACACACGACAAGCATGATTACAAACACACGACAAGCATGATTACAAGCACACGACAAGCGTGATTACAAACACTCGACAAGCATAATTACAAGCACACGACAAGCGTGATTACAAACATGCGACAAGCGTGATTACAAGCACACGACAAGCGTGATTACAAACACACGACAAGCATGATTACAAGCACACGGCAAGCGTGATTACAAACACGCGACAAGCATGATTACAAACACACAACAAGCGTGATTACAAACACACGACAAGCATGATTACAAACACACGACAAGCATGATTACAAACACACAACAAGCGTGATTACAAACACACGACAAGCATGATTACAAACACACGACAAGCATGATTACAACCATAATGATCACGTGGTTGATGGTCTCTTACAAAAATATATTGTTAGAGTTCCCGTGAGATAAAGAATCAAGTGGGGAGGGAGGGCAAGTCATCCGGGTCATAATTTGTTTTTAAAATTTGTTTTTTCTTAGTAACTTATTCCATCAGGGTAAATAGATTTTTGTAAGCTTGTTCTGGCTTATTTCCTGGACTTGTAAGGCGACCTTGAACCTGACTACGGCATGGTTTATCAGAGTCTTATTACAAGTGGGAGCGGAATTAACCCAGGTAATAAATATGTCATTAGAACTGATTAAAACATTTCGTTGGAAGTTTTTTTGATCGTCTGGGTATTAGCTTGGATTGAAGAACATTCCACAACGCCTGGATTCAC
Source organism: Ampullaceana balthica (assembly GCA_944989445.1). Classification (NCBI taxonomy): domain Eukaryota; kingdom Metazoa; phylum Mollusca; class Gastropoda; family Lymnaeidae; genus Ampullaceana; species Ampullaceana balthica. The sequence goes on along the minus strand of CALYLW010000012.1, from coordinate 1,293,027 downwards.
AGTTTTGACCACTATGAATCGATCTACATAAAGTCTATCTAGGTTTCAGAAAAAACTATCTTTAAGTACTCCAAACCTCCTGCAGTAAAAGCTCTGAGTGCTCTTCATAAACTTTCTGAAAGTAAAATTGCAGCCCGACTTTCGTTGCTTTGTACACATTTATAAAGCCTGCACTGTGGTTAACAGACTTAAAGAAACAACGTAACCTAAAACTACCTAAATTTCTACAAACATCTCTTGAAAAACAACCACATATAATAATAATAATTATAATATAATAATAATAATAATGCTAATAAAGATAATGATAAAATAAAGATAAAGATAAAGAACTAATAGTAATTAAAAAGATTTGTAATTATCATTAAAAAGTAAATAATAATTTTAAAAAGCGTTATTGACAGAGACGAAAACAATAATTTATACTCTCAGAAATGGGCCCTTAAAATACTCCCATTGATGGACTTGCAAAAATACTCTCACCTGTTTCTGGTCTATGACATGTTATTTTCGGCTTTAGGATTAGATGCGTTGCTTTATTTATTGACAAACGTCAGACAAACGGTGCCCGAAAAGTTTGACTAAGTCGTTTAAAAAAAAGTATGAATAATTTATTGTAGAGTGTACGGTAAGTTACGTCGGACAAGTGGGTGCATTCATATTCTACGTTTGCGACACCTGTGAGTTATGTTCTGATTTTCTTGTAATTGCTGATAAAAGTCGCGATAGCAGTAACTTAGCGTTCAGCATTGGAATGGAGGCGGGAGAGAGGGGGGGAGGGGGGCATAGTCAAGAGTTTTTGCTTTATTATAAAAAATAAACAAAGTAATTTAGCAAGGTCAAATTTTAGCAGATTAAATCAACTTTTAATGGAAAATTTATATTCGATTGTGTTGGATGTTGGTCAGCTATCAATTATTTAAAAAGCGTTGTGTTCTTTTTTCGACCGGGCATGTTTTAAAAACGTTTTAGTTAAATGATATAAACTATAACATTTAGCTGTTTCAACTTTAAACACTCGCACACTAAGGAAATATTAAGAAGTTACACTGTAACCACCAACATATTTGTTTACCTTTTAAGTTCTGAGTTCCGAGAGTGTCTATTTCAGGCCAATTTCAGTAGGTAACTTTCCTACAGTAAACTTTGTTTACACAAAAATAACACAGCAGATTTTTTTTTCTTCATAAAAACATAAATCTCTGTCTACTCTATCTGAAACAAAAGTAATGTGAAAGAATTAAGAAAAAATCATTTGTCGCGCGGTTTTGTGTTTTAACGAAAGAATTTCGTCTTTATGCGTATTGAACCCTATTCTGCTGCAAAATAACATTTAACTCATTCTTCAGCTGCTTACATAGATGTGCAACGCATTTAAAACCCACACAAAGGTTTAGAAGCTAGAAGTTGAAATAAACTGAAGTCCATTAATTACCGCCCAAATTTGATGCGTGTTTAAATTATCAGACTCAAACTTTAGTCTCAGTGAAAATATCGAAGTTTTTGTTTTTTCGGGATGTTCTATTTTTACTTTTTGTTTAACGTGCTACTTAACGCCCATCTCAGTAATTAAACCAACATGCTGGAGAGAGATGTATCTTGGTAATCTCTCTGTGTTTTAGCATTCACTCTTTGTTCATTCCTGCAACTACGCAACCAGCTCTCTTGCAAATTTTTTATTGGATGTTGGCATTTGGTGAAACGTTTGGCCTTTCATCTTTAGAAGTAAGATCGCATTGTTGGATCCTTTGTTTGTTTCGTTACGGGTCAACACTCGGTGTTGTTTTTAAAGAGAGAAAAGGGAATAGTTGGGAAGGTGGGGGACTTTCGGCAGAAAGAAAAGTTCCGAAGATGCAACTTTGGAAAACAGATCCATTAATACAGCTTGTCTGTTAGAACTGTTCTAACAATATTTTAGTTTTATTGAAACAAACAAACAAACAAATCACACATGTTCATGTCAATGAACACATCTTCTCTTTACACAAGTGTATTTATCTATTCTCAACTCTCTTCAAAAGGAGACATGAACAAATACAATAAAACTCTTATCAGCGAGATGATAAATAAATCGGCAGTAACTGTTGACTGAAAGACACTTTTTGATGTTCTAAACAAAATAAAGGTTAAAATAATATTTTTAAATATCGTTTCTAATTGAAATAAGACTAAAATACTTCAGTTTTCAAAACAATAAAAATATTATATAGCCTTTGCATAATAATAAAAAATAATTGTGATAATAATAACAGTTGTGTGAAGTTAAAAACAAAATATTTATTTTATTTTATTTGACCTCCAAATTGTAAGATAACCCTTTTCGACCAGAGCCTTAACCGACTATTTAAAAATGTAAATAAAGAACGACTCTCCTTATCATCTGTGTTGAATGCTTGGATGTCGTCAATTTGAAATATTCAGAAATTGGGTAAAAATGTCCTTTATCGTAAACCATTGGTTGAGATACTTATATGAAAAAATGGTCTCTCTTAATATAATTTTTTTTCTTCTTCTTATTCTTAGGGTATTCTTTTCATAAATAAAGAGCAGTCATTGCCTTTTCATCTATATATATTTCATCATGCCATTGGTTGATTCCCAATGCTTTATCTTCCATTCAAAGTCTTAAAATTTGTTTTCCCCTTTATTTTTTAAAAAAAATAGGTCATGAAGTTTCCTCTTATTGGTATAGCTTATAGGCATTATAACTTATTTAGTTCTGAAGGCGTCATATTTCTCCCACGAGACAGATGAAATATATTGACAGCTGACAATCAATGTCATTTTTAAGCACTCTTTTTTTGGGGGGTAGTAAAAGTAAAGAAAGCTATAAATACAAATAAATTTTATAATTCGCAGCTTAAACTAAAGAACACTTGATTCTGACTTACCATCTTGGATTTCAGCGCTGTTACAAAACATGGTGTTTGTTGTGGAGGACTAGGACGATCTACGTACAAACATGCAGTGAAGGTTCTCTACGGCAGTGCTTCTCGAAGTGGTGGTCCGCGGACCGGTGCCGGTCCTTGGGCCATCCAATGCCGGTCCGCAGAAGTTACCAAGAAAGGAAATTTCGCTACCACGTCAGTACAGGGAAAATAGTTCACCGGTCCCTGGTGCAATGGAAAAAATTCCTGCCGGTCCACCATACTAAAAAGTTTGAGAAGCCCTGCTCTACGGTATTCCGACTTAAGTTTCTTCATTCAGAGTATTTCTATATCTTTTTATCGTACTTAAAAAATATATAACGTCATGTATCTTACATATCAAAGGCTTGTAGGGATAGGGAATACTCACCAAAGATCTTAAATAAGTAACCCGACGTCTGGGACAGTCAAAGACTTTCGAAATAATAGTGGCACTTGAGATAAGAGCAAAAGCCATTGAAATCTGGAGGGATGATCTTTGTTTTTTTTTAAGTGACTGACACGTGGAATACATTTGTCCATTTGAATATGAAATCTCTACCTCACTTACCTGTAGAAGATTCTCAACCAGAGGGTGCCAATTTAATGTTTACACTGATTGCGAGTTTTCGTTTCTCTTTCTCTCTTGCTCATCACAAGCAGTTTTAACCCATTATTTTTCCATTTCTATTTCTAATACTTAATCCCGAGTCTCGCCTCTTCGTCCTAATCCCGCCCCCTCTCAAACCAAAACTATTGGGATAATAAAATTCATATTTGCGGATGAAGACAACAAACACAAGGTGAGCAAATATTGACACGCCTGTTCTACTGAGCCTGGAAGGCTACAAGGAAACAGGGGAATGGACGAGCTCTAGAACAGAGGAGGAAGGGGTTGGAAGGGCATGGGTAGAAAGAAAACAAATGCGATCTAGAGATATGGGCTTTTGGTTACTTTTCTTTCTTTCTTTCTTTCTTTATTTATTTCACTTTGAATTTATTGTTTGTTGACCATTTTTTCCATCTTTTTTTTTATCTGGTCTTAAGAACCAGAATAATGTTGGAGAGTTTACCTATGAAACACATTGTCACAAATGGATCAGGTGAAAGTTAATCATATTTCATTTAAGCATTTCCGACTCGTATATATCAATTAAGCCTTCTCGTGGCTGATGCCACCAACAGGGTCGTGTCATGTGTGAGATTGAGAAACAAAACATTTGGTTACTTCCTCTGTTATCGCCACTAATCTTTCATTAAGGTGTTACTTTTTAAACACGTCTTTTTCTAGAAAAAGTTGAACCGAGTTTCATGATAGTTTAATTAAAGTTTGAGCAAGTTGTGTTTTTTTAAGTCACGAGATGGAAGTCCAGGCTTTATTGTCCTGATTGTCAGTCCGTCCCTTGTTTTTTTTTCGTAAAATCGTGATTCCCTTAAATCTCTTAAATCACATTTTATTATTTAGCTCTACTGGGGATAGTCTATTTAAAAACTATCTTTTCTGACCATCCCTAATAGTGTTTAGTTATAACAGCGACCTTTTAACACTGAAGTCTTAATTGTCTTACTGATTTTTGAAACGGAAAGTTCAGGAACTTTCTTTTTATAGACGCTTTGTATTTCCAGGAAAGTTTGAAGAGCCTTGCCAGAGACTGTTAATCGAATTGTTAACAGTTACCTCGTGACGCAAATATTATTCGGTCAAACATCCATCCATTAGTTCAAGTATTTTATGAGTGTATGAATAAAATGAAATCACAATTGTGAAGAGAGAAAAACCCCTCAAGAAGAATAATTTAAAAGACTCAATGACAAAGTTAATAATTAATTTCCCAACAATTTTACCGTTGAGCATTAACTCCATGTTTCTTTTACCGAGAGCTCGTTATTTTGTAATGTATATAGCGGTAAAAACTGAAGACTTACTTCACAAACAAAAAGATGTGCATATCGGATAATTGAATCTGTGTCCGCTTTGTTAAAATATAACTTTCTGGAAGAAAGTGAAGTTTAACGGATGGGAACGTTAGGAACCAATGTTAGCAGTTCTTTTGAAGGAATTTTGTTCTTTGTGTTCAGAGAATTGAATCTTTTAAAGAATCGTGTAATACTACGAGAGAGACATTCTATTCCTAGTAGAACAGTGTATCTTTTATAGAGTACATTAGGTAGACTTGAGTACCTTTGACAGAGCACCTGTCACAGGTTACGTTTTAGCAAAGTGATATTCTGTGTTCGACCAACGATTTCTAGTTCTATGTACCTTGTTCTCCCCTGAAAGACGTATTTTTAACGGCCCTGTAAGGTCGCCTTGTCTGTGCACCGTTGCAATGTTTTTATCTCTTTAAGGGCAAAATGCATTTTATACCAGTATTATTAAAACACAATTTACAATGGCGGATAGAATTACTCAATCCCTCCCGCTTTTATTTTTTCTTCACTTGAAACCAAAACTGTTGCCATGGATTTTCATTATCTAAATTTTCTCAAAACAAGTACTCTTTTAATAAAATTTATATTTTAAAAAATCTGAAAAAATGCTGTGGATCACTAGACCCCTTTTAATGCTATATACTCAAAAATGCCTGTTTGCATATCTTTAAAAAATCGCCCCGTTAATGTATTAACCTGAACGTTTTAAAGATTGTAACCTCAAAATGTCTATCACCAACATCGCTAAGATAAACTTTACTGTCTTCAATTTTATAGTAATCTTTATTAAAATGCAATAAAAAAAATGTTTCCGCATCATGTTTTTATAAGGGTTTGGGGCCATCCATACATGACGTCACGCAATTTTTGCCGATTTTTACCCCCCCTCTCCCATCGTCACACTTCATCACAAAAACTTAGACCCCCCCCCCTTTCAATATGACGTCACAAAACTTTGACCACCTATCCCCCCCCCAAAATCCGTATTTTTAAATCCTTTATATTAACTCGTGGTGTCTGCGGCCGCCCGCCCTTGCTTGCTTGCTTGTCGCCAAAACGTTTGATCGATTTTTAACCTACTTGCTCGTAACCTAGCGAGCTGAAATTTTGCAGGCAGTTTCGTACCGATAATAAAAACAATGTATCAAAATTTCAGATCGATCGCATGTACCGTAATTAAATTATTGATTTTTTAGATTATTCTATTTATTCCTATGTATCATGCTATTTGTTGAGATAGAGCGTCGCGGTGCGTATTATATTGAACAACCTTTCTGTCGCGCAATAAGGTGCGTATTTTATTGACAACTCTTTTTATAAACATATTCCTGATCGGTGCTCATTATATTAAACATGTTTTACGACACAACTGCAATTTTGTATTTCTGGATGGTCTGGCGCTGCGTATTATAATGAACATTCTTTTAATTACGTCTCGTACATAAAGGATTTATAGTGAGAAACTTGGTTTTTTACGGGTTTTTTTTATTTGAAAATTAGCATGCTGCAATTTACTTCTTTGTCATTTAAATATGTATTTAATGTAAGTCTGCACTCTCATATCGTCACACGTGTGAAGCCATTAAAACGGCATTAAATATTTGCGAGAAATCAAATTTAAGTGAAGTTTTTATTTAAAATTGCACGTTTTTTTAATCTGACGTCACATTTCTTAAACACCCCTTCCCCCTCGTCAGACATCGTCAAAAATGCATGACCTCCCCCCCCCCTCTAGGCGCCTGACGTCATTTACGGACGGCCCCTTGGCAAAAGTTTTAAAAAAAATAATGATTATATTTCCATTCCTTACCAAATTAAATTAATTATATGGAACAAATTGTATTTTTGTTATGACAAAACTTCTTTAAAACTATAAAATTTAACAGCAGCAACAATTTCGTTGGACATAATAAAATTTTAAAAATTATGTTACCTGAAAATTACTTTTTCTTGCTGTTCTTTGAATTTAGACAAATTTGCTGTAAAAATCTTTCTTGTTTTTTAAATTTGACATAGATATATACTTAGGATAATCAAACATCAATTGTCAACTTTTAAGACTATAGTGTTTATTTTTTCCTGTTTTTTTAAAATGAAAAATATTGACACTAATACTAAAATCAAAACCTTTTGTTCCAATATGTGCTTTCAATGTTGGATGGTGACTTCTTACAAGAATATCTCTGAGGCTTCTATCTCTGCGGAAAGCAAAATGAGGAGGTTTTTTGCAACCGTAATCGTTGCAATACTTGTCCATATGTGATTGAAAGTAACACAATTTCTTTCCCCCTTGAAAAATTCACAATTAAAGATGGATTCACTTGCACAAGTCGCAACGTGATTTATGCAATCCTTTGCAAGAGGTGCAATAAAAGTTATGTGGGTGAAACATATCGTCGTCTTGGAGATCGGGTTCGAGAGCACCTGTATAATATAAATAAACAGGCTCAATGTCCTGTATCTAAACATTTTAATAGTGTTGACCATGACGTCATTTCAGATCTTGCAGTAACTGGTATTTTATATGCAAGCAATACACATGATAGAATCCACATGGAAAATAGGCTTATAAAACGATTTGGTACGTTGGCTCCATATGGAATTAACCAAATTCACAATTTTACCTAAGTGCAGAATCTTGTTCCCGCTGTAGTTTTCATTGTTACCGTAGAGACTTCCTCCTTTTTCCTATATCCTTTGTTCTTGTTTGTTTTTGTTGTCCCTTCCTTTTTCTTTTCTTTTAATATTTATTGCATAATATGTTTTACAAATTCAAATAATACTGTTGTAAGTACCTATTTTATGTTATTGGTACTGATGAAGGCATTAGCCGAAACGTCTACTGTCGCATTAGTTTAAAAATAAATCTTAAATATATTGTTTTCATCGCACAATTTGTTTGTGTATTTTGTATTTTATTTAAAAGCTTTATCGCAGTCCCATTCTATATGATACATGGATACAATTCATGTGACGACTCATGCTTGAATAAAAATATCTGTAATGACTTATGTGGGAACCAACAACGTTTTTTAGGACTAACGCTGAAACTAACAATGTCTTTGTTGACTCAACCAGAAACAAAAGATGTCTCTGTTGACCCAACAGGAAACTAACAATGTCTTTGTTGATTCAACTTGAAAATAACAATGTCTTTGTTGATTCAACTTGAAAATAACAATGTCTTTGTTGATTCAACTTGAAAATAACAATGTCTTTGTTGATTCAACTTGAAAATAACAATGTCTTTGTTGACTCAACCAGAAACAAAAGATGTCTCTGTTGACCCAACCGGAAACTAACAATGTCTTTGTTGACTCAACCAGAAACAAAAGATGTCTCTGTTGACCCAACAGGAAACTAACAATGTCTTTGTTGATTCAACTTGAAAATAACAATGTCTTTGTTGATTCAACTTGAAAATAACAATGTCTTTGTTGATTCAACTTGAAAATAACAATGTCTTTGTTGATTCAACTTGAAAATAACAATGTCTTTGTTGACTCAACCAGAAACAAAAGATGTCTCTGTTGACCCAACCGGAAAATAACAATGTCTTTGTTGACTCAGCTTGAAACTAACAATGTCTTTGTTGACTCAGCTTGAAACTAACAATGTCTTTGTTGACTCAGCTTGAAAATAACAATGTCTTTGTTGACTCAGCTTGAAACTAACAATGTCTTTGTTGACTCAGCGTGAAACTAACAATGTCTTTGTTGACTCAGCGTGAAACTAACAATGTCTTTGTTGACTCAGCGTGAAACTAACAATGTCTTTGTTGACTCAGCGTGAAACTAACAATGTCTTTGTTGACTCAGCGTGAAACTAACAATGTCTTTGTTGACTCAGCTTGAAAATAACAATGTCTTTGTTGACTCAGCTTGAAACTAACAATGTCTTTGTTGACTCAGCTTGAAAATAACAATGCCTTTGAAGAATCAAGCTGGGAACGGCAACGTTGGTGGCGACTGAAAATTAAAATAACATAAAATTGGGAAAATACAACAAATTTTCTGGTGGTATGAAAACAAATAAGAAAATTGTCATGCTTTTTGTTATTATAAGTATTTTAATATTTTCTAATCTGTTAAAATAATATTATTTTAAAACTACATCATGGGATAACACATTAACTCACAAATTTCCCATTTAGAACATATATTAGAATGTTCACTAAAGTAAGAATTCATTATATCACAAAAAAATAAGAGCATTGCAATGCTTTAAACTACAGAGATCTTTTAAAGCATTTCAGAAATTTACCGGCTTTGACTAATACAAATATACGCGTTATTACGCGTGAAGCTAATGCAGACCCTGGAAGAAGGTAATATTAGGTTTATACACGACCAGCTGTTACACGCGGGAAAAGTGGTTAACTTGCGTCGATTTAAAATTTAGCACAAAATGTTTTTTTTTAAAGACAAGGTGGAAAAACTATGAAATTAATTATGTCTCAAGGGTATGTATAATGACAATGGAGAGCGCTAAGGGATTTTTTTAAGGTTCTGAGTTTGACATATTTATCTTCAAATTTAAAGCTAGCGTGGCTCAGCTACGCTTCCAATGGAGTCCACGATTATATTACACATCGGTTTTTTCAGTATTATTAACATTTTGAAACCAAGTCTGCTCAGAGCGTGCAGTATTTGACAAGGCAGCCATAGTGACACCACTCATAATGACGAGGGTAGTAAAAAATACCCACCAGAAAACCAAGAAATGCACAAACATTCAACCCAGATAGTCGGCAAGAATGGATCCGGGAAATGTTTGAATAATCGAATACTATTTTTCCTCTCTTAATGATGAACAACGTGCTATAGAGTGGCAGAGGAAAGGGCCCGGGGTGTGGTGGGAGAGCACAAGATAATCTTATCATTTCACGGCGTTAAGTTTAAATCTGTCCGCTGGAGGTACGGGAGGGGGTGAGGAGGAAAATGGGATTACGAATATCTAGTTGATACAAGTGTCCCCAAGTTGTGAGGGGCCGTCACAACCTCAGATTACGAATATCTAGTTGATACGAGTGTCCTCAAGTTGTGAGGGGCCGTCACCTCAGATAAAAAGCGATGAGTGGCAAGTCTGATTTTGATTAGTCAGAAAATAGAAGAAAATAAATGCAACTTAATCCAAATGAAACTTTCTGTGATTAAATGTTATTAAAATTAGAATTGTAATGATTAGATTTTCAGATTTTTTCCTTTGGGCTTTGAATTTTAGAATGGTGCATGTAATCTGCTTTATTGTCAAAAGAATTATTTACAAGTTATATTTAACATCAATTTTATTTTACATGTCAACTTTTTAATTTACCGGCTTGCATGACGCGAAATACTGAGTTGTGCTATACGAGAGACTACAAAGTTAGAACTTGGCCGACGACATTATCGTCAAAGTTCATTTCAAAACTTCATTTTAAATAGATTTCACAAGATTCGAAAACCACAATGGTTTTGTCACATTAAAATTGATATTAACATGGTTCTTTTTATTTGAATTTTTAAAATCCTATATAATAAAAATCTATGTCCGTGCGGTCATCGATAGCGATTGGTCCCTCAAACACATATGACTCCTACAGCCAATCATATTGAACACGTTTACGCGGACGTTCAAAACGAGTTATTTTTGGTGCAGTATTTCTTCCAAGACTTTATTTTGAGTTATGCGCTTTGGGATTTATAGTTAAAAGCTCTGTTTTTACGAGTTATTTAATTTAACTATAATGAATAGTATTTTTGACGTGATGCACATGTATGCCGGTCGAGACAGCTGTTGGAGGGGAGTTACAACATGCCACCGAACGGTGGCGGAATGTCCTTGGACGGGCTTTGTTGCTCATATATAATAAAATAACATTACACACTTTCGTATATCAATTTGTTGTTTTGTGTATCTTTTTTCAATATTTTTGAGTGTTTTGTACTCTCTCTTGCTGTTCCTTAAAGAACCATTGTAAAAATGCATACGTCATTGTACATTGATATCGCTAAGTCCAAGGTCTTATTTAATACACAAGAGCTCACCAATCCTAACGTGGGTCCCAGTGTTTGTGTGTCCTCAATGACAAGATGTGTGTTTACTAGCCACGTCAACACTGCCAAACTAATCGAGGAGGGAGGGAAATATGATTATAAAAATAATGGCTTCCCTTTGTTCAAACAAGCCGTGATGATTTGGCCCGTCTCATCACCCATTAGGCGCCCTACCCTCACGTTAATACGGCAGTCGGCAGGACTTCGTGCCTCTGTGGGGTGTAGGGTTGCGTAAGGGAGAACTGGTTATATGGGTTTGGTGGATGTGTGGAGCTCGGTGGGAAGAGTTCAGGTGATGTTTTGGTGGATGGGTGGAGCTTGGTGGGAAGAGTTCAGGTGATGTTTTGGTGGATGGGTGGAGCTTGGTGGAAAGAGTTCAGGTGATGTTTTGGTGGATGGGTGGAGCTTGGTGGAAAGAGTTCAGGTGATGTTTTGGTGGATGGGTGGAGCTTGGTGGGAAGAGTTCAGGTGATGTTTTGGTGGATGGGTGGAGCTTGGTGGGAAGAGTTCAGGTGATGTTTTGGTGGATGGGTGGAGCTTGGTGGGAAGAGTTCAGGTGATGTTTTGGTGGATGGGTGGAGCTTGGTGGGAAGAGTTCAGGTGATGTTTTGGTGGATGGGTGGAGCTTGGTGGGAAGAGTTCAGGTGATGTTTTGGTGGATGGGTGGAGCTTGGTGGGAAGAGTTCAGGTGATGTTTTGGTGGATGGGTGGAGCTTGGTGGGAAGAGTTCAGGTGATGTTTTGGTGGATGGGTGGAGCTTGGTGGAAAGAGTTCAGGTGATGTTTTGGTGGATGGGTGGAGCTTGGTGGAAAGAGTTCAGGTGATGTTTTGGTGGATGGGTGGAGCTTGGTGGAAAGAGTTCAGGTGATGTTTTGATGGATGGGTGGAGCTGGGGGAAAAGAGTTCAGGTAATGTTTTGGTGGATGGGTGGAGCTGGGGGAAAAGAGTTCAGGTAATGTTTTGGTGGATGGGTGGAGCTGGGGGAGAGAGTTCAGTTGATGTTTTGGTGGATGGGTGGAGCTTGGTGGAAAGAGTTCAGGTGATGTTTTGGTGGATGGGCGGAGCTGGGGGAAAAGAGTTCAGGTAATGTTTTGGTGGATGGGTGGAGCTGGGGGAAAAGAGTTCAGGTAATGTTTTGGTGGATGGGTGGAGCTGGGGGAGAGAGTTCAGTTGATGTTTTGGTGGATGGGCGAAGCTTTGTGGAAAGAGTTCAGGTGATGTTTTGGTGGATGTGTGGAGCTTGGTGGAATGAGTTCAGGTGATGTTTTGGTGGATGGGCGGAGATGTGGTTTGTTTATTTGTGGTGGAGGGTTTAAGCTTCATCATGTGGTTCGGCTGTTGTTAGGGATTTGTGGAATCATTAAAGAATATGAATGGTTATGTCGAGTGGAGAGGTGAAACATCATGAGAAAATGTCTGTGTATGTTTTTTTCTGGGCTTAAACATATTTCTGTCATTAATGTCGGATTTATACAATTTTTACATTAATATATAATTCTTTTTAAATTGAAAATATCCTGGTTAAAAGTCTGAATCGAATCACGTGTGTAAACAGACAATAACTCATTGCTACATTGGGTTGTTTCTGAGCTCATGACAGAATTTAAAATACCAATGATACACAATAAAAGACTCTAGTTTCCTTACAACACAATACAGAAAACTTAAAACATTTTGAACGTTATGTGACACTTTCAAGAAGTTTTCATTAATTTTTATTTTACTTTTTTCAAATTTAAAAAAAAACCTCGTTACATCAATGGGGCGATTTTCCTGCAACAACTAGTGACCTACACTTTGCGAATATTACTCACCACATATTATAATGATATTGAAGTTAATGATTGACTAAATCGCTATTTCTTTAATTGTGATTATTCCCCACCCCTTCTTTCTTTCTTTCTGTTTTCTTTTCTTAATAACCCCATTTCGTAAACATGGAACACGTGACGCAGTTGACAAAACTCTCTAACCTTCATTACGTTCTTAAAGCTCCGCATATTTACCGAATACAGCTAAGAAATTCAATACTCGCAAAAAGCTTTCGATCCAAGTCCATCCATCACTTTATGTTAAGTTCAAAAAAAAAGAAAAGAAAAGACTCTGTAATATTTCACGTAAGTGTTGTCCTGGTCTCCATTATCATGTTTATTCCCAATATTTTCATCCAATTACTGTTTGCTTTTTAAATATGAGCTAACGACATAATTTCTTTCAGACACCGGTCCCGAGAAACGTGGACAAATGGAATCTATCGTTTTATTAAGACGTCACCGAAACGTCTTTTAACAATGATCACTGTTGGGTAAAGGGGACATTACATTTTACACGACTAATAAGACCAAACGGGAAATAATTTAAATATATATTTTTTTAAAGTTTATATTTTAAGAAGAAACTAATGAAATTGCACTTTATTATTTTTTTATAGCTAAGGGAATTGAGTCATTTGACTGTACTATGTTTTGGATAAAACTCACCAATTTTAATATAGATTCAATGATTTATTTTCATTTCAATGAAAATCTATCCTTAAATGTCTGAATATCATAATTCTATAGATAACAATTCCCTGTTGCTAGACTAACGCTGCTAAATATAATACAGATTTAAAAACACGATAAATGGGATAAAGGAGATCCTTAATACTAAAAGGTGCTATCGGTGAAATCTATCTTTATTTGATTTACAGAAATGTAAAAATCGATATAATAAATATTTTGTTAGAATATGATTATAGTTTGCGCTGTTTAAAATAAAGATCAGCTCAATCCGTCATTACTTAACAGTTAGTGCAACAAAAACTCTAGTCTGTGCTCTTGTTCTAGCTCGTATTGACTATTGCAATTCTCTTCTGTCAGGTGCGCCAAAACAATGCATTGAAAAACTACAGAAAGTTCAAAATTCAGCTGCCAGATTAGTTCTTAAGGCAAACAAAATATGACCATGTTACTCCGCTACTTTAATCACTTCATTGGCTACCTATATAAGCCCGAATTGATTACAAACTGGCGGTTCTCTGTCACAACTTCTTTTCTGACTCATCCCCTTCCTATGTTACTGAACTTCTGTCGGTCTGCTCACCCAGTCGTCAGCTACGCTCTTCTGCAGACACACGTATTCTCTGTGTCCCTAAGACACGAACTAAAACTTTTGGCGAAAGGTCATTCTCTTTTTGTGCAGCCAAACAATGGAATTCTCTACCATTACACATCAATAGTATTCCAACTAACAAGTCCATCAAGTCTGCACTTAAGACGCATCATTTCAAAATGTATTTACAAAATTAATGAAACAACATTATTTTAATGATAAATGTAGCTTATGTGTAACGTACTGTCCTTTATGTTGTTATTTATTATGATATGAATGGTTATTTAATTATTATATGTATGTAATGATCTCCATGTAAAGTGCTGTGAGCCCGGTTCCTTGCTGGGATACAGCGCTATATAATTTATCATTTTATTATTATTATTATTCCCGTTTCAAGGGTATCAGGACAAAATCGTGTATTTTGCAATGCTTATTATGATGCAGTGAGTCACTAGATGGCAAGTTTGTCATGTAAACTAAACGAGAAGATGATATTACAATTCGTCATGGCTTGGCGACTTATCTATAGTTAAATAACAATATTTTCTAACATTGTAAAATAGACTTTACGAACATAACGCCAATGTTTCAAATAACTGAACACACAAATACGAATCGGGACGATTTCTCTGTCTGTGGTGACAGTGATGGAGATATGTGGTTCCAATATTAAAGTTTCGAAGCAATAGAATTTCCACTATTATTAAACATACATTTTCTTTAACAAACAAGTTCAATTCTATATTTAAGCTTTTACTTAACGAGCATCCACAATATGACGATACAAGACGCGCTGACATTATTCTGTGTTGGAAAAAGTCAGATATTAACTTTATTGGTGTTTGAAGGCATAATGCTGTGGGTGGTTATAATATACATAACTATTTGTCAAGCTTTTAATGGATTAACATCGTTTATTTTCTAATATATTATAAAAAAATAGTTTTATTAATTTTAAAAATCTAATATTAAAATTCTATTATGTAATCTCCTACCAGTTTGTTTTGCTCTCACTTAGTTTGATCTAAGAATAAAAACCAGAGGACAAAAAAAAAGACACTGAACATAGGGAAACACATTAAAAAAGTTTGTGGAGATCCGAGCCCTGTTACAGGAGTGATTTAATTCGGGTGTCTTTTGTTGTTGTTTTTACGGCCTTGTAGCCACGGTCTCCGCCTCTGGCCGTTATGTCGTCAAGTTTCTTGAGGTAATTAACCACCACGAATCTTCTCTAATTTCTGAGCACACCGCACGACGTTCGTCGACAACGCTACAACTATGGAGACCCACGTATTTTTCCCGTGTGTCTTATGTGACTATAACAGCTGCTCTTCTATTTAATAATGTGATCTTCTTATTTTAAAAAAAATGTTCAAATTAACTTCTAAATTTTTTTTTAAAAGCTCTTTAGAATAAGGCGAATACTCAGAATTTTATTAAAAGCTGATTAAAACGGACCAAGTTTAGTGTAGACTTAAGTGCATAGCTTTACACCTTGAAGTGATTTTCCACTTTAACGCTGACAAATAAAAAAAAATAAAAAGAATTAATTTGAAACATATGTATGTCAAATAAAACCACACATAATCCATTTGATCACAGGACTTGATCCTCCACCGAAAGATTACGCTTGACACATTATTCGCAGTTGATAAATTTATTTTTCTACCCTTCTCTAGCAGGTCATGTAGACTTGAGAATTCAACCTGACTCCAAAAGATACTTTTCCAAATGACATGCTTTTTTTTTACCTTTTAGGAAATAGACGCCAATTCCTCCCTATTTTTAAACTAAATAATAATTTGTGTTTACAAATTTAAAGTGTTAATTTACTGGAATTCGACAGTAATTGTAGACGCCTTTGTTGAACAATAGTTCATTAACGTCTAGTCCAAGAACAATCATTTCCCTTTAAATGAAAAAGATTGTGAAATTACTGAGTCAGCACTCAAAAATACAGCATCACCATGCATGAAAAAAGGCGGATGACTATTTGTTTCAGTTTGATCTTTTGCTACAGACACGGCGGATACTAACATAGCCTAACACTCGGATAGAATGTTTATTTGTCTTAAAGTCTCAGATAATCACGAATTACCCGTAAACCGTTAATGGAGACGTTAAGGATATCCGAATATTTTTTATAAGCTCGGCCGTTTCCGAAGTGAAGTACGAAAATTAACGTCGGCAACAACGGAGAGACAACTCCACGGAAAGCGTTTGCAGCTTGAAAAAAACAAATAGAAATAAACATCTCAATCCGTGTTTAGCTCCCCTTATCGCATGCTTGAAGCTTTTAAAACATTCCCCCCCGGTAACTATGGTTATCAGAAACAATGGCGTGAGTGTAGCTAAGAGACGGAAGTACAAGTCCTCCAGGAGGAAGGTGGGCTTAAAACACAAAATCGCATAGTGATTGCAGGAAAAAAAGGGGGGGGGGTAACTCGATGTCTATTTGGGACATAAGTTATTATAAGGGTGGGCGTGGCTGCGTCGGAGAAATGGAGGGGAAGCCACCCCAGATACTTTCGGTGTTTACATAACATTTATAAAAGTTAAGCAAAGTTGACTGCTATTTTAGAGTTAACGCTGAGCACCGTTTCTCAATGTACACAAATGGAAAAGCATTCAATAAAAACATAGATTAATTTTTTTTAAACTTTAAATATGAACGTCCCAAGCTAACAATAAATAATATTGACAGTACTTTTTCAAAGATGCAACACATTATTAAACAATATAATTTGCAATGTCTGTCCGTGACGCTACTAATTTTAGAAAGCAGGGAAAACCAAATTACTGCACCAATTCATCAAAAGGTGTGCAAATTAAAGATGCGCTGTAAAAAAAAATTATATGACGTCATTGTTTTGGCTCATACATGTATTTTAATTTTGGAAAAGGGATCAATGTAAAAAGAGGATTTGATGATGGTTAATTATAAAATTAAAAAAAAACAAAGGGGCTGCCGTAGGCGCCCTACAACCCCTATTATAAAATACTTTGTGTACATTTCAGAAAGTTTAATTTTTCGTATTTATCAAACAATGACAAGTTAGTTGGGCTTTTGAAAAGGTCGGCGCCATAGGCGCCCTAAAAAAAATGGATTTTTTAATAAAATAAATAGATTTCAACTGAAAAGTTCCGTCATTTTTGACGGGTGATACGCTAGTAACTAACATATACACTGTGTCTGTAAGAAAAAAATGAAGGGCACGTGTAACAGATAATGAAATCAAATGTAAAAGAATTAAAGAAGTAAATACAAACACATACGTACAAACACATATTAGTTTGTGTGTGCATGAATGCACTGAACAAATAAAAGCACAAATCTCGGTATGGAAACGAAATACGGCTTTAATTTTGAACGCTCCAATTATTAAAATGTTTAGCATATTCAGCTGGATTCGCAAATAGGAAACTCGCCTAGACTGATGGAACTTAAAACTATGGTTTTTTTTAAAAGCCTTTTCCTTACCTTTATTTATTCACAAACTGTAACATAAACACGAAGAAAAACAACGCTCTTTTTTTAGTGTAGGCCTCGTTTAAAACGCAATGTTCTCCCCCGGCCTTTGTCTAGTCTCCTTTAGTCGAATGGAATAGAATTTCTCTTTTAAACGCAGCGACATGTTTGGTCATGAGGAAAATGGTGTCTGGAAGTTTCGTTCTAAACAAAGCCCCTGCTATTTTGTCATTACATCCTCGATTACCTCAACCCCCCCCCCATTTCTTCCCCTTTTTAAATTCTGGTGTGATAGACACGAGAAGACAATCGCGTCAAAGTGGAGGAAAAAAAGCACACTAAAAACGCACATTGTCAAGAGAAGAAACCAAACAAGTCATGATAAGGCACCAACTGTCAATACAACGAACATTCAAGATGTGTGGGGGTTGGTCTCCCGGGGGCGGGGATGGCTCGGGTGGGCGCTGGGGAAAGCTAAGTGCACAGAGGTAACACGAGAGAGCTATCGGTTGGGCATTAAGTTTAAAATGAGAGCCTACAATGTCTTATAGGCCCAGAAGTCGGTCACAGCAAAAATTGTGAGGACCGGTTTATTAATTGGTAGGGACATATTTGTTAGATTTATATATTAAAATAGATTACTGTTGTCATGCTTTATTGCGTCTCAAATCAGGCACTTCATGGGAAAAACTATACTTGTCAATAAATTTTTAAAGGAGTTTTGGATGTTTATTTTTTCTAGTTGGCGAAACAGACATCGTTGTGTATAATTTGTCTTCTTAGCCATACAGAAACTAACAACTAAGTAAAGAAATTAGGGTCTCATATTTACCTTTATCTGGCTTATGGTTAGCTTCAATAGGAAAGATATTAGAATTATTGAACGCTTATCTGTTTTTATTATTTTTTTCTAGACACTGAAAATGAAACGTTCGTATTGATTGACCTATTCAATTGTCAATGTAATGGCCAAAGCTTTGTTTAAAAAAAAATATCCAGGAAAACTTGTTGTTTATATCGCGTTCGTTGAAGCTAAACATTTCTCCCTGTGTTCATTATTCAGTACGTTAATAAGATCACCTGTTTTTTGTTTGTTTGTTTGTTGTTTTTTTTGTGTGTTTTTGTGTGTTTTTTTAACACTTGTTAGTTATTTGCTTTAAAAAAAGGAAATAATATAATCCAAAAATCAAAGATGATAAATATTATTTATTTATTTAGTATTTGACACCGCTTGTCATATTAACGATTTATCATTTTTTAAACACGTTGCTTGTGGTTCTGAGATCTATCGCTAATCTAAACCTTCGTAAAATATGTTACCCTTTATAACAGCTTGAGGACTGTTTTCTACCATTATTTCATTGTTGTTCTATACATTTAAAACTGAATAGTTTATTTTTATTATTCGATTCACCACTTCACAAGTGTCTGTTATAAAAATTCACAATTGAATCACTCGTGTCAACTCACTAGCCCAAACGACCAATGTAACTTTATCAAGTCACGGCGAAATAAAGAGACGGACACAAAAAGAAAATGTTCATACTATGGCGATCAAGAGTTCACTTCCTGTCCTGGATCTTCCAGTGTAATGGAAAGAATGGCTAAATAAATAGAGGTAAAAAAAAAGATTTTTAAAAACCACGTTT
This sequence comes from Ampullaceana balthica, assembly GCA_944989445.1. Taxonomy (NCBI): domain Eukaryota; kingdom Metazoa; phylum Mollusca; class Gastropoda; family Lymnaeidae; genus Ampullaceana; species Ampullaceana balthica. The sequence continues at coordinate 1,273,937 of CALYLW010000012.1, read as the reverse complement.
TTATAAATGTACTAAAAAGAAGAAAATAATTTAAAACTAATTAGTTCAAGTACTTTCATATAATATGACTTAAAACGTTGGACCGGCGCTTATGAGGTTTTACATATGCAGTTCACTCATTCTCTCACTTATAGATATCTTTTTTGCCTTCTTAATTACAAATCTGTATTATATATACCAAACACCCGCCCCACGTTTTTAGTCATATTATATTAAAGTGCTTGAACTTATTAGTTTTAAATTATTTTCTTCTTTTTAGTACAATTATAAAAACGTGGTTTGTAAAAACAATTTTTTTACCTCTATTTATTTTATTCTTTTTAGTCCACTTACAAAAAACGTGGTTTTTAAAAATGTTACCTCTATTTTTTATACCAAACAACTCATAAGCGCCCTCCCAACGTTTTAAAAACACGGTGATGTGGTTAAGGGGTGAACTCATGGATGTCAACAAAAGCAGACGGTACCGATGTTTATATATAGATAAACAAAAAAGTTCAATATTTTAATAACGGTACATTCGATTGATCTGAAATTTTGATACAATGCATTGTCAACCAAGATCTATCTGTGGTAAATTTTGAGATCTCTAGGACCATCAGAAGTGGTTTAATTTTACGTTGGCAGATTTGTTGGACAGACGAATCCACAGGAACGAAAGCGAGTTAATAAAACGTGGTTAAATAAATAAATAACACGTTTTTATAAGTGGACTAAAAATAAGAAAATAATTAAAAACTTATAAGTTCAAGCACTTTCATATAATATGACTAAAAACGTGGGGCGGGCGCTTATGAGGTTTAACATATGCGGTTCACTCATTCTCTCACTTATAGATCTCTCTTTTGCCTTCTAAATTAGAAATATTTATACCAAACATCCGCCCCACGTTTTTAGTCATATTAAATCGAAGTACTTGAACTTATAAGTTTTAAATTATTTTCTTCTTTTTAGTCCACGAATAAAAACGTGGTTTTCAAAAATATTTTTTTCACCTCTTTTTATTTTACCAAACACCTCATCAGCGCCCACCCAACGTTTAATAACAAAGCGATGCGGTCACGGGGTGAACTCGCCACGTGAAATTAAACTACGGCAGGCGGGTACATATGCTTTTATAAAGATAAACTAAGAAATGTATTAATTTAATTACGGTACATTCGATCGATCTGAAATTTTGAAACAATGCATTGTCATCCAAGATCTATCTGTGGTAAAATTTTGAGATCTCTAGGACCATCAAAAGTGGTTCAATTTACGTCGGCAGATTTGAAAAATCTTGGACAGACAATGCCACAGGAACGAAAGCGAGTTAATAAAAACTATGGTAAAAAGATTTCGATTTTAAAAAAATGTATAATAATAAAAATGTTTTTAAAGCAAAAGAGTGAAACTAAAGTAAGGGTATCGGAGTCAACATTTTTGTTATCTCGATTAATCACGTTGGATCGTCCCCATACAATACAGGAATTGTCACTCAAAAGGACTTAATTTTGACACCCGTCAACATACACATTCAACAGTAATATATTATAGATAGATATTTCAAGGATCCCACAGCTAACGCTGTTACCAGAAATCCTGCTTTCATAGTAAAGGCATCCTCCCTATGAAAGAAAATGTACGCCACACGAAGAGCACATACGGAGTGCCTCGAAAGAGGCAGAGTGAAGAGTTCATGGATAATGTCTTAGATCAGTGATGGCGAACCTATTTGGGTCCGCGTGCCCAAAATTCAATTTAAACCTACTTATATATAGTTAATTACCAACACGAAGTGCCATCAAAGTTGTTTGATGAAGAAAATAATATTTTAGTTGCGTGCCGGCTGATGAGGCTCTGTGTGCCGTCTGTGGCACGCGTGGCATAGGTTCTCCATCACTGTCTTAGATAGTGTTATTGAAACGAGGCCAGAGGAAGAGGCGTTGTTCGCATTTTCTGAGACTTTTACAGCAAATCGTTTACGTGATAGAGATGCGTCCAAATAATTTTGAAAAGCGGAAAGGACATGTGGAGTAAACGGCGAACAGCTTTTTTTATACATAAGTCACACTGATTAGAACATAACTAAAAATAGAAAAACAATATTTTCACGGTTACAATAAATATCTCTTAAAAGTATCTATAGAAAACGTGTATAAGTAAGCTAAAAGTTCAATTTATAAGTCAATATTTATTAAAAAATGTATCACGCAAAGGATCTAGCTTTCAAATAGTGCAACCAAATCAATAAAACAGCTATAAACACACGATCTATAGGAACCAACCTAAGAAATAAAACAGTTATGGTATTACCAGTTACTGAAAACCTAAGCAATAAAAACATGTATAGATTCACCATTTACTGTGAAAGTATACTATACGCAATAAATCCCCGACAGAATCAGCATGTATTAGGAACCTAGCGATAAAACATATATAAAGTCACCATGTAAAGGAAACCCAAGCTGCAGACTCACTCTCCAAAGACTAGACGTATTTCTAAAAGAGATATAAAGTCACCATGTACAGGAAACCCAAGCTGCAGACTCTCCAAAGACTAGACGTATTTCTAAGGTACCGTCTCTGACCACTCCACCCCAGTTAATTAGTGAGAAAATACCGGCCCAGATTAGGGTCCGCAGGACTACCCTTTATGGCATCACGCCCCTTTCTCCAACGGCTCACTTGTTTGTTTACAGAGAGGAAGCCGGCAGACCAGAGCTACGATGGTCAACCACACGCGCGTTGTACTGGAAGTTAAGTCTTTACAACTGTCGAGCACAGTGGGTCGAATTTAAAGTCATCTTGTGGTGGTGATGATATTTGTTCTGGTGCAGAATTGGTAAAACAAATCGAGTGAATTAAGTGAAATAGTAATTCTCTGAGCCGGTGCTGCACAATAAATAATCAAGCAGAGTATCCCCCCCCCCACTTCTGTGGATTTATTTTCAAATATATTTTCGGGGAGGTGGGGAGATACTATTTTCGGCCAGATTAAAATAAATTCTCTCCTGTGTGTAAATAAAATCTCCCCCAAAATAAATACGCCCCATCACTCTTTTAATATAACATAAAATGATCAACCAAAAATAAAAGAATAAAGAATCTTTATTATTGTAATAGTCACACATGTCTAATTTCCTACTGTTTACTTGATCGTCTTTGTTTTTCAAATCAGTTGTTTTTTATTATTGAATTAAAGCTTCGCAATTAGCCACCGCTAAAAATGTGTCTCTTGGGGGGTAAGCACCCCTTTTGCCCTCAACTTGTTACGCTGCTGACTAAACTTATGATAGTTGAATGTCCAATGATTCTGAGATTCTGAGACATAAACGTTAATACAACCCTAATTTATAATTTTATATAATTAAAAGGCGGTTTCATTTTAACCATGTACACTTTATTTTAAAACGAAATCTCCCTCGGTGACTTTGTTTTAAAATAAACTCTCCCGGGGATAATTTATATGCGGGGTGGGAGACTTTATTTCGTGCCACCGGCGTGCGTGGTTTCTACGCTTCTATCGGTAGTCTATCAAATGTATTTATTCCTACAATTTTGTACTAGTTGGCTTCATTTTAAAATGCATTTCTTGAAAGAATTGTTTTGCAATCAACTTGATTTAATGAATATTTGCGAATATATTCATCTGATGTATATTGTAATAGGCATCAGTCAGGAAAAGTCACTTGTGGTTCAGAATTACTAAAATTTCACTATTAATTATAGTAAATAGGTTCAGATAATAAACAAAGCAATATCCAGCTGCTTGATACGGATTTTAATGGCAAAGAAGCTGAAACAATTGCAGAGCATCTGCGTTCAACACAGTATTACACGGGTCATTTTAAAGGTTGATTGATTGAAAGAGAGCACACGTAATACATTACAAATTAGAATTCAGTTTTAAAGAATATAAATAAAATTACAAAACTGTCTCATATGTTTTCCACACGCCCTGGGAATGGGTGAAACGACCCTGCCCTCTTCTCTCGCACAACCAAAACCGATATATATATCTTTATAGACTTTAAAGAATATTTGTGCTCCATTTTAACTGCTAAATGACTTCAACTTTTATCAATAAGACGCAGCTTGCTTTCACCCCCTCCCCCTTATACACACTTTTTTTTGGTCCTAAACTTAAGTTCCAAGCTGTAAAGAGAGAAGAAACTCACAATTCCCATAGAAATTAACGCCTAGTGTCTGTGGTAGAATGGAGGTCAACTTCTATGGAATTCCCTGAATCTCCATCCTGCTATAGAGAGCAGTTCTCCGTTGAAAGTGATAGTGCTCCGTTACAGAAAAGCTCACCGACCCAGTGTCGGAGTAATGAGGAAATATGAGTTGGAAATGTCGATACGACATTCAGGCGGTACAGGTATTCCCCTCCATTACACCCCCCAAACCAGCTATTAATACCCGCGTTGATGTAAGGGATTTGGCGATCTCATCTCTACATATATACATCGTCTTAGATTAGGTAATGAACATTTAGCAACTTTTTTTGTTTGTTCTGTGGCTGTTAAACTAATTTTGTACTGTAACTCACACTTAGACATACTGCCTCATACGTTGTCGTTTTATTTGTTACTCGCTATGACTGAATGAAATCATTCGTCTGATTTGATGAGTCGAAGTGTTTACGGACTCAAAACCATCATTTTATAACTCCAACAAAATCCTTACTCCTTTTTCAAGATGGAGATCTTTTCATCCAGTCCTCTATATTTACCAATCACTGACTGTTCCCGGGAAAGGGTTACATCAAAGAATCCCTCCTCCACCGTGCCCCTAGTCAAGCCCACATATAATACTTAATAAGTCAGCGTACCGAGCGACGAGAATATCAATGAAATCAGGGGGCGGGGTAGGGACGGAGGTGACTATCCGGAGTCCACTGGCTGAGCAAAGCCGGACCACGACAGATGCGAGCTGATCAAAGGGCGTCCATAAGTAATCCCGGCTTGTAATCGGATCACGAGTAGGCTCGACATAGGGTAGGATAAGTGGGGGACACAGGTTTAGAAAGACATTTACAGGTTTGTCCGCTTAGAGAGGACAGATGGAAGGGACCTGTCATCGAAACCCCTCGTCTTACTCCGGCTATGGGGATACGTTGTTAATACGACAGGAAAGGGGAGTAGCTTTCCAAGCGTCTGGGTCTTGTACTTAAAGATTCCCTCATAACGGGAATAGGGTTTTTCATTTGATGGCGGAAATTTAATAAATGAAAGATCCGTGGTATAGAGATATATCAGTTCATTAAGATATGAACAAAATATTTTGGTATTCTGTTAGGACTTATCTCAACGGATATTTGTTATTTCTACATTAAGTCAAGTCAGCTTAGTGTATGGACTTGACCAAGATAAAACCTTGTTTAGATCGTTCACATCAAGGCCTAGTGTGGAAACGTGACTTAGGCCAAGACCCCATCGTCCTGTTTATACAAATAGTTTGTCACATCAGAGCACTAATCTAGCTAATGCTACTAACTAATCACGTGGGAGCGTGGTTGAAGTACCATCGTTTTGACAAGCTGGCAAATATAAGAGATTACATTTCAGTTTCTTGTCATTCATTCTTCCAAGTTCTCAGTGACACTAATTCTGTGCTGACATTAGCAGATTTTCAAGTGATCCTTCCTCGTCATTCTCTATGACGTGACGTTTGATGTCATCATTCCACTGAAGCTATTCAAGTTGTTTATACCGGGATGAGAACTTTTTGTCACAACACGGACATTGTTTGTGTCTAGGTGAAAATACCGGAGCATTTTATAAATAGGACAAACACGTGTGAAAAACCTACGTTATACTGTGTAATTTCTTTGTATAGATTCTTGTTTATTATTTGAATTTTTCAATTTCGAGAATCACAGACTTCAGATTGAATCAAGATGATATCAAATTATTAAACTCTATCGTACATCATTAAGTACATGCATTTAGTAATCTATCGTCTCACTAAAACCTCTAATAATATTTAATGTTAAAAAAAATCAAAGTTTCTGATCCTGTTCATTATGTATTATATTTGTTGAGTTGAAGAATTTTTCTCCGTCACAAGAATACGATTAATTTGTCTTGTTAATTATTGCTCTAAATTGCACTGCAAAATTTTAGCTTAATCATTTTACTTTAAAAAAAAATATTTTCTGCATAATTGTTTACTTTGGAGGTCATACCTCATTGCAGGTTTATCCTTTTTTTATAAGAGAAGAAGTGATTAGCATTGGATTACCTTTCTTGTAAACGATAACTTACATCTATCAGCATGTACTTTACTTACCTTTCCAATCCACGAATCAAGTTTACCGTATTAAAATATAAATCTCAAGGCATTGAATGATAGCCAACAGGTGAAATATGGACAATGGAAAACTTTGGTTTGGATGGTCAAGATTTTTAAAAAAATATAATGCAACAAAAATTTACACACATAACAAAACTGACCTGTTATATAAAATGTACACCCTAACACAAAATGAACAACTCTTCTGTCAGCAGATAGACAATAACATTTAATGAATATAAAAAAATAAATGCATACATTTATAATATAGATGCGCACAAAAAAAATATTCCTGCGACAATAATTAATTGCCCATGACAATTAGCGATACATGACACAAGAAACTAATAAACACCATCTGATATGATTTACTTCAACTAGGAATACTCATAAATAACAACTATAGCTTCCTATGTAGGTTCCTAGGTATGATAGTACACACACTCATTTGTCAGTTGACATGAGCGGCTCCCTCTCTTGCGTCTTGGACGGGTTACGCAACGCGCCTGACTCACTTATCTACTTATCTCATGAGGATTGTCCCGTTACGTTACAGGACTCGCTTTCTCGTCTTTGGTCAGAGTTCTGTCACCGCTCACTGGTCAACCCTTTGTTTAACTAGTAATTTAACAATACGTGCTTCCAGTTTGATCGCTACTCTAGCAATGGGTCAAATAAACTGCTTCTACTACTGCATTTACTGGAAAAGAATTGGAAAAAAAATACCAACAAAAATTATATAATTAAAGAAAATATCATCAAATATGTTATTTAATTACAACTGAAAAAAAAACAAATTAAGACACTTACTCTATTACTAAACTACAATTACAAATAACCTGACAATCGGATTATTGCGATTTTCTGTAAGATTTGTTTCATTTCTTCAACCTGCCTTGTTCTTTACAATACTTTTAAATGTCATTTATCCTTTAAAAAAAATTCTTATTTCAAAAACTTATAATATACTCTTAGACTACTCCTACATAAGGATGACAAAGTAAAAAATACAACTCCAGAAAAATACAATTTGAGAATTTTATCCAAGATACTATGTATAATTCTTAACATAAACTCAGATATTGATATGTAATACATCTCAGCAGGCTGGTGTTTTACACCCACTATAGAGCTGAATGTTTGTTACCCTCTTACCAAGCCCATGTTTTACACCCACTATAGAGCTGAATGTTTGTTACCCTCTTACCAAGCCCATGTTTTACACCCACTATAGAGCTGAATGTGTGTTACCCTCTTACCAAGCCCATGTTTTACACCCACTATAGAGCTGAATGTTTGTTACCCTCTTACAAAGCCCATGTTTTACACCCACTATAGAGCTGAATGTTTGTTACCCTCTTACCAAGCCCATGTTTTACACCCACTATAGAGCTGAATGTTTGTTACCCTCTTACCAAGCCCATGTTTTACACCCACTATAGAGCTGAATGTGTGTTACCCTCTTACCAAGCCCATGTTTTACACCCACTATAGAGCTGAATGTTTGTTACCCTCTTACCAAAGCCCATGTTTTACACCCACTATAGAGCTGAATGTTTGTTACCCTCTTACCAAGCCCATGTTTTACACCCACTATAGAGCTGAATGTTTGTTACCCTCTTACCAAGCCCATGTTTTACACCCACTATAGAGCTGAATGTTTGTTACCCTCTTACCAAGCCCATGTTTTACACCCACTATAGAGCTGAATGTGTGTTACCCTCTTACCAAGCCCATGTTTTACACCCACTATAGAGCTGAATGTGTGTTACCCTCTTACCAAGCCCATGTTTTACACCCACTATAGAGCTGAATGTGTGTTACCCTCTTACCAAGCCCATGTTTTACACCCACTATAGAGCTGAATGTTTGTTACCCTCTTACCAAGCCCATGTTTTACACCCACTATAGAGCTGAATGTTTGTTACCCTCTTACCAAGCCCATGTTTTACACCCACTATAGAGCTGAATGTGTGTTACCCTCTTACCAAGCCCATGTTTTACACCCACTATAGAGCTGAATGTGTGTTACCCTCTTACCAAGCCCATGTTTTACACCCACTAAAGAGCTGAATGTGCCTCACACCAGACCTGGCCAAATGCTAGCGTTGCTCCAGTCATGCGTGACGAGTGCACTTCCTCTACCAAAACACACACAATCCCCATGACTTGATCAATAAACTGCAATGTTTTTAAAAGAATCAGTCAAAGTTCATACAGCTTTAAGACCTTTGACTGAGACAGTCTGCGCGGAGAGGATGTACGTAAATAAATACAACTCTGAGAAACTAGTGCAGCCTTCTGGTCGTGAATGGTTCTGTACTTTATAACATCTTAAATGTAAATAAAATAATGTAAATCATTTTTTAAAAAAAAAGGACACGCTTTTATTTACATATAGAAATTGCACTAAAAAGAAGAAAATAAAAATTTTCTATGAAAACAGGTGAAATCGGTGAGCCTATCTACTGCACATAAAAGCGTGTGGCACCCATCATCACAAATCATTTCTCATTGCAACTATTCTCTTACATATAGATGAGTATTTTTAATTATTGTGATAGTAGCATTTATATGATCAACGTTGTGAAACTTTTACTGTTTATTAATATTCATACAAATTTGTTTCTTATGTTTCGCAGCCTTGTACACGATAGAGAGTTGTGATGAGCGCCCCACGCTTTTATGTGCAGTAGATAGGTTCACCGATTTCACCTGTTTTCATAGAAAATTTTTATTTGCTTCTATTTAGTGCACTTTCTATATGTAAATAAAAGCGTGTCCTTTTTAAAAAAAAAGATATTTTTACATTATTTTATTTTATTTTCTACTTTTTAGTATCAACATTTTTTAAAATTGATTTTTCGACCTTATCAATTCAATTTAATTAGTTAAACTTCATTGTCAATAACTTAAATGTGGTAGTGGTAAAAAGAAAGATTATTCATTACAAATTTATGTATAATACACAAAAAACAACATTTTCCCTAACTGAAAATTGAACCTCGTACCCCCATGTCGGCAATCGATCACGCTTATATTTCGGCCAGCAAGACTTCTTGTTGATAGTACTTCTTAAAGTTATAATAAAAACTCTTTACCACCCACATCTGACGTCAACACATTGAGATTAATTGTACCCCTCTAGGACGAATTGAGAAATGGTTCATTGATGCGAGTGAAAATATTTTATATAGACAAAAACTAAGAACTAAAAGTGCGTTAATTTAATTACGGTACATTCGATCGATCTGAAATTTTGATACAATACATTGTCATCCACGTTCTATATGTGGTAAAATTTTGAGGACTCTAGGACCATCAGAAGTGGTTTAATTTTACGTTACACGATTTGAAGGAAGGATGGATGGATACAACATACAAACAGTGTGACTTAAATAAAAGTGTGTAATAATAATAATAATAATAATAATAATAATTTAATTACTGTACATTCGAAAGATCTGAAATTTTGATACAATGCATTGTCATCCAAGATTTATCAGTGGTAAAATTTTGAGACCTCTAGGACCATCAGAAGTGGTTTAATTTTACGTTACAAGAGTTGACGGAAGGATGGATGGATGGAAAATACAACATACAAACAGTGTGATTTAAATAAAAGATTGTAAAAAGAGGTGTTTTTTTTTGCAACAGTCATCGTATTTTGACTAACCAAAAACTTTAATATATCCAGATATTTTAATCGAATAAATACGCTGTTGGTCAAGGTATGGCCTGGTGTAATATTTTAATCGATCAAAGTTTGAAGAAAAAAGAAATTGTCAGCTGCTTATGAAATGTTGAAGAGGAATAGACTAAATTTGAAAAATAATATTATAAAATTACAAATAGTGATTTTACACCAGGCCAGGTATATTAGTAATTAATCGCCAGGACCACCCGATGGAGTTATTTAATCTTTCTATGTTCCTTTTTACCTCTTAAAATTGTTTCTTTACATAAAACGTCATAATTCGTCTTTATAACCCTAATTCATGGTAGCTCCCTTTAACGATAATTGCGTTTCAGAAGTTGAAGTAAGAAATGTGTCTTTTTCCCCCCACCTTTCAGACAAACACAAAACAACAACCGGAAGTTTAATGACGTTACAAAACGTCTGCTTTTCATCACTGCTATTACGTCCTGTGGCTCAGACGATCCTATCGATTGGTCGTCTTCAATTTACTCGGCCCCTGTTGTCGCTTACCCGGTCCACCATCAAGTCAAACCACAAGTGCCCTGTTTTGTGACCACGCTTAAAGGACTATGTAGGCCGCCACTCTGCACACAACGACCTCATCCAACCTGGGTTTTGTGCTGGATCCAGTGGTCATTTTGTGTCGGATCAGTGGTCATTTTGTGTCGGATCTCAAGCCCGCCGAGAGAAAAATCTACACCTGTAAACCTAGAGACTATCGCTCTCTTTCGTATGAACCAACAACTCAGGTCGTTGAAGGGATTGAATTAATCAAGGAAACATTTCGTCGGTTACTATACTATAATTTTTCCCCGTGGTCATATCTATTGCCTGCAGTGTTTCACCTAAGAAATCAATATCCAGAATGTTGCTGCCGTTGAACCACCAAGAGTATCTTTTCATGTTTGAGCAAGTCTAAATATTGTTGACTGTATAATCTAGTTTTTATATATAGGGGCCGTCCATAAATGACGTCACGCGATTTTGCCAATTGTTGAACCCCCCTCCCCTCCTCGCCTCGTCACACTTCGTCACAAAAACGTAAACCCCTCCCCTCTCCAATATTAGGTCACAAAGCTTTGAACCGTATTTACCGTAAAATCCGTATATTCTAATTGAAAATTAGCGTGTTACAAATTACTTTTTTGTCATTTAACTATGTATTTAGTGTAAGACTGCACTCTAATATCATAGCACTTGTGAAGCTTTAGAAAACGGCATTAAATAAATTGAAAGCTATCAAATATTTAAGAGGAACCTTTATTTAAAGTTGCGCGTTTTGATGTGACGTCACATTTCTTAAACTCCCCCCACTCCCTGTCGTCACACATCGTCACAAATACTCGACCCCCCCTCCCAACCTCAGGCGCGTGATGTCATTTATGGACGGCCCCATATGTATTTAGAAGGAATTTTAACGTTATAGTTGGAATCAAACAGTTTACCTCAAGCAGCCGAGCACAACCCAATCAAATCGATAGACGATACCAACTCATTTAGAGATACCGAAAGATAAAATCGATTTGAAAATATAGGACAGTCTTCTTAATGTCAAGCGTATAGCTTAGTGCAGTTATAATAAATACAATAACTGCACTGCTGTTGCAAAACTAAACCCAAGAACTTGTGAAGACGTGTTTTGTAAACCATTCCCCCAATCGAAGCTAATGTCGCTTCTAAGTTGTAGTTCTGCGACTGTCTGTGACAGTCGTCGGCTGCTAATTGAAGTCACTCAGTGTGCCTGACTCGCCCCGAGCGTGTAGAATTTAATAGGAAGATAATAGAATGTCTTCTTATTCGTTTATTGACTTTGACAAAGATGCAGTGTGATGAATATTGACTTTGACAAAGATGCAGTGTGATGAATATTGACTTTGACAAAGATGCAGTTTGATGAATATTGACTTTGACAAAGATGCAGTTTGATGAATATTGACTTTGACAAAGATGCAGTGTGATGAAAATTGTCTTTGACAATAATGAAACGTATCAATTATTGATGACGTATTAAATCCACTACATTTTACACAACTAATTCGTTTATACCTATTTTCTTTACCAACCCGTACCCAAAAATTTTTGTGTGTATATGTTATGGTCCACTCTTGGTGGTATTTTAATTTTCTTTTCATTGACTGTGGCAGTTTTTGGTGTGTATGTTAGGGTCCACTCTGTGAGGTATTTTAATTTTCTTTTCATTGATGGTGGCAGTTTTCTGATTTTTATCGATGGAAGGATGTGAAACTGTTTCTCCTCCAGTTAGCCAGTAGCCAGTACCCTACCACTTTTACCTGTTTGTAAAACTAAAGAGTGTGTGAAACGCTTAAAATGACAAGCAACTTCAAGCAAGCGAGTTTTATGTTGAGAGCCATTCACACATTTTTTATGATTGGATAGAAAGATCTAACTAGACGTAACCATTGTTTTGTTTTTTCGTCGTTATTAAAGTAATTATTTTTTATAAAATCCGCTTCATAATTTCCGTAGCTAACTAATAACATTTTTGACGTTTTCTACGTGTCAAGCAATGTTCTAAAACCTTATATGAGGAAAAAATACTTTAAATATTTGTTTAAAAAAAAATTAAATCTGTATAAAATTCTTAATAATTTAATTGCATTTATGAAAAAAAAATTACCATAAACTCTTATCATAAACATAAACCTTAGCAAACACCCTGAAGTCATTAAGATATTCAACATTCCTTCTTGCACTCAAAATATTATACTTTTAAAAACTTATTCAGTTTCCATAAAAGTTTATAGATAGAGATTATGAGACGGCAAAGAAACGCACGTAGTACTTATAGTGACTTGGTCATCAGTTAAAACACGACCGAAATAACGAAAGACTTGTCGTTTTTTATTTCTTCAGTTTTCACACCTCTTTGTCAAACTTAACAGGTTAAATTCTTTCCTTTCTTAAACAACACCTGTAAACAAAATGACAAGAAACTTAATAAAACAACCGATGTTTGGGGATTTAACAGTACCTCCACACAGTACTCGGGTTCTCCACCATAAACAGCACCACTAATCACCCCAAAAAAAAACGTCATTGTCTTGTACCATCTCCAGATGATCACATGCCACGTCCAGCCAAGTGTTGCGAGCTGCTCGTAAAAACAGCCAGGGCCCGAGATGTTCTCCTCGACTGCCAGTGATAGATTGAACGCTCGCCCTCGTGGCGCGGGAAAACTGGATCCGCTTAGCTAGAGCCCCGCTCCCAGCCAGGTACGTTTACTACTGAGTGCGTCATAACCAGGAGCCTGTTGTGGAGAATTACGTTTCTTCTCTCAGTTTTCTGGAGTATTATTATATTGTCTTGTAAGTTTTTAAAACAATTTTCTTTTATTGCACGCGCACTACACTACTAGGTTAATTGATGCTTTGTTGGGTTGTCGGGTCGCTGGCTCGTTCTCAAATTACAAATGAAATTGTGTCTTCCTTCCGAAATAGCGCTGGTCCGTGCCGCCTTGTCTTCAATAATTATAACCAGGGGCGGATCGAATGTATTTTCTTAGGGTCATTAGGTCGGGAAACGAAGCTTTCGGTTTGTTTTGTGAGAAATAAGAACAACATTAAAATTCTGTTTTTTATAATGCTGAAGAAAATGTAAACACCTTGTTTCCGAATTTATTTCCAACAACAGCAATAATTTTAAAATTCTTTACCACTACTGTATCATCAATTCTCCTTAATATTTTTGTTACTTTCGTTTAATACATATCAAGGATTATACTTTGAAAATGGCAACGTTCCTTTCCTTCATTTCCCCCTTCCGTCTCTCTTGCCATTGTTTTTTTCCCCGCATACTCGCCTCATTATTTAGCGAACTCTCTTCACCGGTTGGCAAAGGATTCTCATAAAGTCAGGATTTATTTTAAACCTTGTATTAAAAATAAGATGAAAAATTGCCCATAGTTAATATTTCTTTAAAAACGGCACATTTTTTGATGATACAGTAAATTTTACTAGCTGTAGACAAGTATCCATGTTGCACCCGTTTAGTGCCTGCCATTTAATGTTTATTGCCCCCATTCGAATACTACTGCCGGACTGCCAGGTCCAGTAAATTTAAATAGCTCATCCCTTCAAAACTGCCCATCAGGATGTTATTACGGTGCGTTTATAACCAAAGCGTGGGGCCAAGGATGCATCTGGTGAGAGTGCAGATCGGTGCGCACTGAGAGAAGTGCTGCAAAGATCCACGTGGAGGAAAATACATCATAAACACTTCACGTTTTCGGTATAGCCCACTGGTCTCAAGGGTTGCTCAAGTCCAAAGATATTTCGATATGCTAGCACACACCACCCTCTCATTATTGAATTAATTATTCATAGTTAATGAGTTTCACACTCTCCAAACCAATATTTCCCGGCCTACTAGTTGTAGCCCTGAAGACGCAGGCAACAATCAATTTACTCACATTTTATCTCAGCTTGATAAGGGTTTGCGCACTATTAATATTTAAAAACGTGGTTGCACGCACGGTTAAAATTTATTTTAAAAAAAAACAACAAAAAAAAACAAAAAAAAACAACGTTATCTGGATTCATGACATTTTAAAACCAGTTTTATGCTACGTGGAATCGACGCCACGTATTATATTGGAGGTCACTAGAAAAGGCAGGTATTGTGCGTTGCTGTTTTAAAAAAAATATATTTAACTCTGTGCCACTGTCTTTAAGAATAGAACATTAGAAAGGGGGTCTTCTTCGCTTTAGTACAATAACGAACACGTAGCTTGATGTTCAAAATAGATTTATGTTCACGAATCTTTATTTACGGCGTTATCCGAGTTTTAAGAACGAAACGGATACAACATATTGTTGTCTACAACATCGTGAAACGCCTCGGGGAGGGGAGGAGGGACGTGGAAGCGGAAAACACAAAGTTTTAATGACACTTCACTATGTTTACGGCGGTGTTGAGCGGTCTGTTATCTTTATATTAACCGGAAGTTTGGGACAATACGATATCATATGTACGCTCGTCGTGTCGATTTTTTAAAGGAGGATATCGAGGAGTGTGGTCTAGTCTTACTTATAACGGCATGAAACCCGGACACTCAAGCAAAGACAAAGTTACGGATTTTGGAGGAGCCATTATTTTTGGAGCCGCAGTCCGTATTTAAATATGTAAATATTCAGCCGGAAAGTTTAATTTCTTTCTTTGTTCTACAATTTTGTCCTGCAAGTTAACCCAGACTCTGTCCTTTGTATTTAGATTTAAACATCAGCAAAATACTTCAAGTTATCCTATAATTAGTTGAACTGCATTTGACCGCACGAAATAGTCTAGTATTATTTCAACCGTTGGGCCCATTCTTCTGTCGAGATGCCATCTACTCCGTTAAAATCCATGACTTCCAATAGAGATTCAGAAATGGTGTCCCGCCTGGTGGCTATGATAAGGCGTATAGATTCAGTTCACCTTTGTCAGCGTCTCTATGTCGTACAATGATAACGGCAGCCCCTCCCCCACCACAGGTACTTGCTTAGAAGGGGGGGGGTAAGCATTTCTGAGCTCATTTTAATCATTATAAAATCTTTATTTGACCAGGTAGGCAAGTTTTCAGTTTATTTGGGGAAAGGGGGGAAACGGGGTGAGTTAATGGATTCCGGGTAGGAATGTAACGATGGGAGGTAGAAAAATAGTGGTACGATAGCTGTGAGCAGAACAACAATTATGTAATGTTCTAGCTTTACATTTATTATATCTAGTTGCGTAGGTTATGTCGGTGGTAGCTAGAAGAATTGTTGCGTTTACCATTCTACGCAAGATCAAGGAAATACGTTTAAAATCAACACCTTAAAAATTAAACCAACACAAAATGCAATCCATGTTTCACGCCACTGCTCTGAGGTTAGGGTCGCCCATTATTTCCCGACCCCGTCCACCAAAAACACAAGAACCGTCATTCTGTTTCTCTTATAAGTCTTAACGTTGAACCGAGTGTGAGCTATTTTCGTCCGGCCAAAGATGATCGCTAGTTCAAATAGAAAACGTTCTTTTGATCAGAGTCAAACACCACGAAAACGAACTTCCACTTGTTACTTTATAACAAGAATGACTTGCTATATATTCTATTTACTGTTTAGTAGGGAGCATGGGTGGTGGCGGGGGAGGGGGCGGTGCTGAAAACAACCACACACAAAACACATAGTGAAGATCTCACCCAGTTCGCACAACACCAACATTTCCAGGTCATACCTTCGTGTGCACATATTCTACTCAAAAAAACTAATATGACGTCAATTCCCACACTACAAGCTGTTCTCTCTCTTTCTCTTTCTTTTTGTGCTTATCGTAACTCACTTAGAAAAACTTCTTGTATCGTTATCTATTTAAGTTTACGGTTATTTTTGTTTGATGCGTTTAAAAGTTTTACTTTGTCTCAGGCCAAAATTTGATTACATCCTTTGTATCTCGAGGAAGGTTTAGATTCGAAGCTGTGAAATCGAGCACAAGCGGTTGAGGAAAAACATAGTTAGCGCTATATAGAAATTACTATTCAATATTTAATACAGAAATATACCTTTTATAATAGGGTATGTTTTGCAATGCCAGTTTGGATTGAACGTAAACTGGTTATGCATTATGTTCATTTTCTCCCCTCTCTATATATGTTAAGGGGTCTACTTTGTTTAAAAATGGCAATGCTCTACTTCTCTCATCCTTTGTAATATGGTCATATTCATGACTGAAATCATAGATTCATACGGCAAAATGTCTTCGAGGTTGAATCCTATGTCACCATGACTTTCAGGTTAATGCCGTAGCGTACCTTCCAGACTTTAAAGTTTTTGACTTGTGTCATGCAATTTGTGTCTTTCAAAATTGAGTCCTAGTCTTACCTTGTCACAAGTTGCATAGTTGGAATCTTAGCGCCATGCGTTGTCATGATGTGCAATGTTGGAATCAATGTTGCCATGACGTACAATGTTGGAATCATTGTTGTCATGACGTACAATCTTGGAATCAATGTTGTCATGACGTACTATGTTGGAATCAATGTTGTCATGACGTACTATGTTGGAATCAATGTTGTCATGGCGTACTATGTTGGAATCAATGTTGTCATTAATGGTAATCCCTTATTTCACCGCATTTTATATTTCAAGTCATCAAAAAAACATTTTTTCAAACTTACTTTATTAATTATTATTATGACTTCTATTTTAAAATTAAAACATTATTTTTTTGTTGTAATAAAATTATTATTTTACGATTTGTACGAAATAAACATTTGTATATTTCACTATCTTCTGTGACTAACAGCGCCATTGTTGTTGGAAGTCTGCTTTTAAAAACCTTTTTCTAAGTTATAAACCCCTTTAAACTCAACAAAACACACGAAAAACTAATTTTAAAGCTTTAAATACTTTTTTTTATATCTGGTTTAAGTGTTTAAACTAGTAAAAGTAAGTTATATTATTTATTTTGTTCTAAAAATTTAAAATGCGCTGAAATAAGGGATTACCGTCATTAATTACAATGTTGGAATGTTAACGTGCTAACATGAGTTTCACGATCGAGTCTTAGGGCCATGAAAGAGCGACCGCAGCCAAATTTATTTCTAAACGTTTAAACCGTATATCACCTTAAAGAATGAATAAATGTCTTTGAAATGTATTCAACACGTATGTGTCACATCCTTCTTCTAAGTTTGTGTTGGCGTTAAGTTGCGCTCACAATAAATCTCTTTTAAAACCTCTGTTACTGACAAAGTAATGCCCAAGAGTTTATTCTATAAATCTTTTTTTAAAAAATAAGAAAAAAAAACACATTATCTCGTCATTTTTCTCTACTATGTTACAGAAATCATTTTTACAGTTTAAGGACAATACATTTTCAATGAAAAATATTTTTGAATAACCCGGGAATCTTAATTATATATTTATTTTTTATTTAAAAACACACTGTACGTAACTGGTAAGGCCAACTCTTCAACAATCATCAAAAGTAACATTTAGGGGAAGGGAGCAAAACGCCAATACAAAATTGAAAAAAACAAACCAAAAAGAAAAAAAAACAACAACAACAAAGAAACAAAACGTTTTAAAAAGAAAACACATTTTTTAAAGAGTCACAGATTTTATTTTCAGAAGCCAGCCTTTAAATG
Source organism: Ampullaceana balthica (assembly GCA_944989445.1). Lineage (NCBI taxonomy): Eukaryota > Metazoa > Mollusca > Gastropoda > Lymnaeidae > Ampullaceana > Ampullaceana balthica. Next base: position 1,255,830 of record CALYLW010000012.1, on the reverse strand, counting down.
CTCTAGTTGATTCCATTGTAAAAAAAAATCCACTGCCATTAAGATCCATTTAATGTGGGAGCCTAACACATTATTTTCAAATGTCCAGTACTGTTGCGGAGTTTCTACACTGTATTAAAGACATTTACGATTGAATCAGCGCGAGTCGTTGAGAACGCCGACATTTGAGCGGATCGCTGTCAATAGATCATTTAGTACCGCGGCCGTTAGCGTCACACTAGAGTCAGTCTGTGGGAGATCTATCCAGAGATGAAAGGAGATTAAATGGTGAGCTTTGTATGACGTGGTGTAATCTGGCGAGTCGCTTGGCGCGTAATTTAAAAGGCATTAATGAGATAAAAGAGAGTCAAATAAGTCATAAGATAGTATAAAAATAATTTTCTCTGCAAAGCGGTTGCTAACACTTCCCTTGGCGAGGTTTTTTTTTCTTTAAAAAATTTAGTTATCGTTTGAGATCGTATCATCGAACACCGTTAATTAAATCATAGATCAGATCCACACGGTCTCAACTTACCACCATACACTGATTAACTATTATCCTTTTTTTTTGTATTGAAATTTGTAATTTTATTTTTTTTAAATATAGAAAACTATGCTCTAGGTTGGATGTTTTTACTGAAAATTACTGTAACTTTTATTTCTCTTGGCAAAGCAAATCTTTGAAACTGTTATGAAACCAATCAAATCGGTTTCTTTAATGAAAGTATATAAAAACGAATTTCCATTTATATCATTCTTTTCCCATTTTAAAATTTTCTTTCACCGAATGCAACAGTTTATATTACAAAATTATTCAAAATACGTTTTTTAATGCTAAAACATTCATGCAAATAAAGATACGTCCTTGTTTATTGATATTTATTTTTTTATTTATGAGAAATATTTTTTTTCTATATCCGTAATTCCAAATGTTATAAGATTTGTATTGATAGGACTTCGCTAAAAAAATGACCAGTTGTTTTATGGTCATCGGTCCGAGTTTTGGGCGACACGGGAACCAGATGAAGGACGCTGTTGTCCGTGACTCGTCGGCCGAGATTTTCAGTTCAAATGTGAAACAGTGTGACCTTTGGCTGGACATTCAATATGGAAAATCTCAAACAACGTAATAGTTAACTAAACTCCCGGCTGTTTCGTGTGGTCAACCACTAATCAGGTTTTCAGAACCATGACATCCATGTGAATTGTCAGGAATCAAATGTCATCCATATTATATGTTGCGACTGAACTTACAACCCGATTTCTACCGGGTCGAAATCTGTCGAAATAAAATTGCCGTAGCAATGTTTTTCAAAACAATTTTTTAAATAATAATAAAACTCTTAATGCTCTCTTCCATTTGCTGGTTTTAGAAATGTCAAAACGTATAACAGTTCAGACGAATGCTCTTCAGATTGACATATTTACACGCGTCATTCTTTGCGCATGAATAAATCTGGTTATTGCTTCTACTCTAAGATAAAACTATATTTTTAAAAAAAATTAAAGATTTTTAAAATTATTGTAAGTCGCTAACCATAAAACCATTTATTTGTATTTATGTGTCATAGTGATTTTTGTTTTCATGTGTGTGCGTATTTGTAGGCCTGGTTAAAAATCATAAGGATTCTTAGATCATTATTAATACGTATAAAGGTTTGATTAAAAAACAACAACAAAATACTTTTTTAAAAGAAAATCATTTTTTCCCTTTCACGAAATCAGCATTCCTCTTTGTAATACATAAAATTATAAAGAGGCTACAGCGAAAATGGCATTGCCCTTAAACACGTGGTTACCAAAAAGTTGAAGCTTTTAAAGTTATGTTATTGTTTCGTCCTCTTTATGTTGAAGAACGAAACACATTTATATCGAAGTCACGTTGTAACCTCGCCTCCAATATCAATAACACAATTTGCATGTACTCCTGTAGCAATCATACCAGGGTGACTCAACAAACCTCTTTGTGGGTATTCTCCTATATCAATAACACTATTTGGATGTACTCCTGTAGCAATCATACCAGGGTGACTCAACAAACCTCTTTGGGGGTATTCTCCTATATCAATATCACTATTTGGATGTACTCCTGTAGCAATCATACCAGGGTGACTCAACAAACCTCTTTGGGGTTATTCTCCTATATCAATAACACTCAGTTAGGTCATGAAAACTATTGGTGTATCACTGAGAACACATATACTGGGGCACACCTGGTATGTCCTGTCTCTGTCAGTGGTGTATCACTGAGAACACATACACGGGGTACACCTGGTATGTCCTGTCTCTTTCAGTGGTGTATCACTGAGAACACATACACGGGGTACACCTGGTATGTCCTGTCTCTGTCAGTGGTGTATCACTGAGAACACATACACGGGGTACACCTGGTATGTCCTGTCTCTGTCAGTGGTGTATCACTGAGAACACATACATGGGGTACACCTGGCAAGTCCTGTCTCTGTCAGTGTTGTATCACTGACAACACATACACCGGGGCACACCTGGTAAGTCATGTCTCTGTCAGTGGCTCTCAATTTACGTCATTGTCTTGTGAACTCCTTGGTTACTCTCTAAAACGCAACGAAAACTGTAAACAGCCGTCACGAGCGAGGTGTTGGTGTGTAGCAAAGTGTTCTTGGTTTACGTTCGGAGATGTTAGCTCTTATGGATTACACAACACACGTAAATGCCACACGCATTGGCAAGTCTACATCAAGATTGCTCAACAAACGATGCAAAGTGCACGATATTTGAGTCAGATAAAATGTAAACCACGGCAGATGTTGAAGCGTTGGGCTGATGGAGTGGAGGTGAAAGGTCAAGCCAATCATTATAATATGACTGGTCAGGGCAAATTCAATAATGAAAAATTTCGTAAATATTGAAGGTGAAAGGGGTGGGATTTTAACGATATTAGGTTATTTATAACTTTGAACTTAAATAAAGGATTTTGATGGCTTTTTGAAAAACTGTAAGGAAACTATACAAAAATTGAACAAGTAGATCGTAAAAATATTTTGTTAGAAAGCGTGATTGAATATCATTATGTGGTATCACATCTACTATAACCTCTTTTGATTTTGTATCTCTTCTATAGCTGTCTTCCCGTCATATTCATTTGTAAATGTATTCATTCACCGACCTTCTCCTGTTTTTTCATCACTTAAAGGCAATTTTTCACTCGTCTATCATTAGAAGTACTGGCTTTCTTTCACCGTCCCCCACCTTGCCACCACCCCCTCTTTCTTACACTTTTCGCGTGCCCATCATGTCAGTGTCTGACCATTTTAAATTTTATTTCTTTGTATAATACTCATCAATAGAACGTGTGAATGTTTTATGAAAATTCCCGACTTAACTTTATTTATCCGAGTCATTCAATCACTAATTCCAACAGAAAATTTCGATTATCAAATCTGTACTTAATGCGATTCCATAAGAGTGGTATATTGCGTCACTTTTGGTGAAAATCAAGGATATTTTAAGTTTTGTAATGTATTCACATGACGACAAAAACAAACTTCTAAGGGCGGATAATTTACAAACATTTGGTAACATTTGAATCAATGATTGTAGCCAGCAGTCATGCTATTTACGTAAAATTACATAAATCCTTCTACTCAAATTAAATGGCGAACTGACATGTCTTTGTTACACTAACTCATTAAATACACAATGAAAACTCTTAAAAAAAACCACAAGTATTTTATTTATAGCTCCACCTGCTCACGGTGAAGATAGCTTATTTAAACAGTGCCGGGAGGTTTTTCTTGTGCTATCTATAGTATGTCATCTCTACTCCCAAACTCCGATGTTCAGTTTGCTGTACGAGTAGAGCACTGGACTTTGACACCTTTTGGCACTCAACTATTGTTGTTGTGGAGGGTGGGGACACATAGTTTTGTTTGACGTCAAAATTCTCCAGAAAACTGTTGCCTTTTATTTTAAAGAGATTTAAAGAAAAAAATAGACTAGAAAGGGTTGGAAGGGAAGGCGAGGGGAGAGGAAAAAATGGCCGAAATGTTTAAGATTATTCCAATAAAGAAATAGCACTTGAGGGTAAATCTGGCATGTCGTCGGGAAATACTTGAGTTCGTGCAAGTCGAATAAACAACTGGATCTGGTCTCCAAGTGGAACACGATGTAGACATTGGCTTAAAAACAACACGGCTTGAGCTCAGACTGCACTTCATTCATGGCCTGGGAATGGCTGTGTGTGTGTGTGTGTGTGTGTGGTGGGGGGGAAGGGGTGCTGGAGAGTTATGGCCAATGTCAAGGTGAGTCCAACAAGACATGTCAAGCTGTGGCTCAGCTAGGGTTAGTGCTGACCAGGGTGGTCCGAGAATGTTGTTGTACCGGATTTTATTTTTTAATCAATAATAAATTTACACAAGAAACAAGGAAAATTCCATAACATTACTGTAAGTTGCCTCCCTTCCATACACTTAAATAAAATTTACCCTGTCCCCTTTCTCTTCAAATTTCCCATAATATTGAATAAGCAAGAAGGAGACACTTCAACGAAGTAGGAAACATCCATGAGAGTCAAACAACGACAAACTTTATCGTCTCAAATTGTCTCATATGCTGTAATTTTTCAAGAAAAATCTTCAACTTTTAACTGTATTTATTACTATTATGTAATCGACACTGATTTGTCATTAAAATAATAATACAAGATTTAATATATACGTAAATATTTAAGATACTTATTAATTTTGTTTCAAGTTTTACTCTAAACAGTTAAGGCTAATGTTTAAAAAAAATAATTTCTTCTTCCTTAACGCTCCAAGATACTAATACACTGCTGGCAGCACTCTTTCAATGATATTAATAACCTCAAGTGTACTTGTAGGGGCATTGTTGAGAAAATGTAAGAATCTGATTCTTTTCTTGGGAAAGAGATACTATGTCGCCGTGAAAACGTACTATTTCATAGAGTCTCGGTATCTCTTCGAGCTTTTTTCTCTTTTATCTGAAATGCCTTGCCTATCATTGACAGTATTTTATATCCGTTCAGTTTGACAATCCCTTATGATATATCATGTTCGACCTTGTTGTGGTAGTTGTTTTGAAGGATCTTAACGCCCATACTGCAATAGTATCCAGTAATTCTATTTAAACGACAACAATGTTTGTAAAAATTATAGTTATTCACGCAAAAAGTCTTGGCTAAAATTGTTTGTCTTCTCCGACAAGCGTCATCCAGAAGAGAACTTCGACATATTTTCGGTTTATTTTTTTTAAGATCTCTTTTCAAAAAGCCAAATTGAAATTAGCTTTAAACCGGAATACCAGAATTCATATTCTAGCAATATGAAATATGCTGTGCAGAGTGTACAACTTTATATAAATTTGCCCCATTAAAATGATCATCTTCTATATTCTATACAGAATTGTAACTTATAGGGGATTTGAAAAATATTCTGTTGAAATTAGGTCCAAGACCTCAGTAAATCATATAGGACCATCCAGAGAAATATCACTTCGAGACAAAATCAATTATTGCACCTAAAGCATAATGAAATGATCTTTAAATAGATTTCAATAAAAAATCTACACACATTTTAAGTAAGACCACGTGAATTTTTACAAGTAGCGAAATTTCCTTCTCCTGTGTGTCCGACACAGACTTTTGTATACGTCTGACATGCTTTCAAGGGCAGTAATCCCCATCCCTCACTCCATAATCACCATTCCTCCACAAACGCACACATAACACGTGCACAGGTACCCACTTACGCACAAACACACACACACAAGGTCGCCCAACAAGACACACGGCTCAATGGTCAGAGGACGGTGACAATTTGAGTGATTGGTAGGTTGGTGATGGTCAGTGTAGACGTGATGTCGGCTATTTAGCGCTATACCTTCGCGGTTTAGAAGAGTATAGCATGGAGTGACGAGAGAAGTTTAGAGGCTGTTGGATAGATAGAAGGTTTTGATGTTTACAGTTGCTAGAAGCAGACAGATCGATGGAGATTGAATTTTAGAGGAAGCACGAATAGGACGTAAATAAGTGCTCATGAGAGAGGGTGTGTACAACGAAGAACCGCAGACATTGGAGTAAATGAGAGAAATCTTAGAGAGACTGGTAACAGCTTAGAAACATGGATGCTACCCAAAATGACACAATACAGTAGAAGCAAAGATGATTGTGGAAAAACTCTTGTGAGTATCGAAATTAATAAAAATAATTAAAAAGTTTTCCGTGTAAGAATTAACATTGACCACAGTGACATTGCTGTCGTAAGACTGAAATTTATGTCGTATTTACGCCTCTAACCGCGGGGAGGAGGGATATTTTCTGTGTAATAATGGCGCACGGTAAAAGCCCTTTTCTTTCTTTTTTAAAAACAAAATTTCAAACCACTTGGAGATTCTGGTAAGTCGATGTGACTCTTCCAGTTTTGACCTTTACATTGTTTCAGCATTGCCATGTTCCTGTAGCAGCTGTATACAGGCGGAGCTGGCCTTTTCTTAGATGTACCCCTTTTAGGAAGCATACATAATATTTTATTTATATAATTCTAAATGTAGACACCGTGTAGGCGTGCAGGTTCACACCGCAGTTGAATAATCAATTTGTCACAAGAATTTAAAAGAAAAATATTTAAAATGACGAAAAATACTCTCTAAAATCTTGCTTAACGCGACAAAGTAGAACTGATCTCCGATTGACCAAGGCTAAATAATAAACAAAATAGAAAAAACGCCTTGCCTGAAGTTCACAGATGCATTGAACATCTTTTTTTTTACTTCAATGGATAAGAACTTATTAAAGTAAAGCGATTTCCAAGGAAACAATGTTACAGATTCTAAAGTGTGAGTTTTGTTTTTAATAATTAAGTATTGATATAATCATGAACTAAACCATAAATTTATCATTTGATTTCATTAAGCCTACGGAAGCGATAGCGCGAGTTATAGATGATACGTAATTGCAAGTCATTGCAATATTTAGACAAAAACACAATTTAATACTTTGGAAATAACTTAGTTTGAGAGCCTCTGGCATGTGTCGCAGTCAATAACACGGGAAGGAAATAAACGTTAAACAGGATGTAATAATTGCAAATATCAATGTAAAAACTCACGCGTTCCGGGGTGTTTATATTTAATGATGCCTGCAGCGTAAAAGACGAATAAAAATGTTTTCCGTTATGAAGTTTTAAAAAAAGAGTATTTTCATAATAAATAAAAAATCTGGCTTGTTTTTTTAAATCAGCTCCACTGGTTGGCGTACCCCCCACCCCCAACCCCCCATTATTTTAAGTGCGTATGGTTTAAAAATCGGAAACGTAATCGACGAGAGTGTGAAATTCTCGATACCAGGTAGTTGACTCTGACATGACGTCACACTTTTAAAAATATATAATGGGAGTCCTATCTTTTGATCGTGTTTATATTAATATATATATTTTTAAATTAGGATTATTATTATTATTATTATTATTATTATTATTATTATTAGTATTATTATTATTACTGGATAGTTCTTACAACCACCCTGAGAGCTTGTCTTTGAAATATATTCGTCTGAAAATAATTTAATCTGTACACGAGATCTTTAATCTTACACAACAATTTTGTTGTTAAATTCTCTGCCTTTAGCCGAAATCGGTTTTGTAAAAGCATAGTCATTCTCTAAGGCAGTGCTTCTCAAACTTTTTAGTATGGCGGACCGGCAGGAATTTTTCCATTGCACCAGCGACCGGTGAAATATTTTCCCTGTACTGACGTGGTAGAGAAATTTCCTTTCTTGGTAACTTCTGCGGACCGGTATCGGATGGCCCACGGACCGGCACTGGTCCGCAGACCACCACTTTGAGAAGCACTGCTCTAAGAGTTTGGAATTCGGATCACAAACAAAATTCACTCTTTATGTTATTAGTGAAATTATAGGTAATAGAACTATTTAAAAACCTTTAATTATAGTGTTTGTTGTTTTTCTTCACGAAGGTTTGGGATTAACTTTTAAATGTTCGAAAGTTATTGTTTCCGAATAATCTATGGAAAAAAAACCTTTAATGGTTAAGGTTTTGAAAGTGTAAACACCGTTTTACACACTCTTGCACACACAAACACACATTTCACAAACACACTCACACGAACACAGGCACAGGTCAACAAAGTTTCATTCCATAACTCACTACGCCGGTACATAGCAAACCGTCCTCGGAGTCCCGTGTCCGTATTCAGTGTCATTCCCTGCCTGTCCAGGCAACGTAACCTCGGACAGGAAACGAGATGTAGCAGTTACACGACAGACGTACACAGACAGGTGTGACCAGTTCTTACGTACGATCGATTTTTTCCCCGGCCTCACTGAGGTGGCTGTTTGAAGAATGCTCTGCTTGTGCACGTGTTAAAAAAACAACAACTAAATTTGAACCGGAAAGGGTGTCTGTGATTAATTCCACAGAATATAATAAATTTTGAGATTTAAACTCAGTCTTTGATGTTTAATTCCCCCCCCCCTCATTTTGGGGACATGAAAATTTAAAATATGGACATTAACTGCAAGATTAACGATAATTGCATTATAAAACATTTCTATTCAGTTTCCTCTTTTAGCCGCAGGTTTATTATAAGTTTATTTCCCTTCAACAAGTGACGTAAATACGATTGGGGTGGAGGGAGCGTAAATGCTATGTTTATAAATAAGTGAAGTGTGTAATGCAGAAATGACACATTGATTGGTTCATGCATCCACCGCTAAAGCTTTTAATTCAGACACTTCAACTACATCTTCTCAAATAAACTAAACAACTCATAAAACTCGTCATATGAGGGTGATGATAATGGACGCTTATCTTTAAGTACACGTTGAATGACCATGGCGTAGTTTACACACACCGTGAAACAAAGAAGACAAACGGAGTTTATGTGAGACATGGATAAAAATTGAGAGAGAGAGAGACAAATGGAGGGATGGAGGGAGTGTGATAGGGAGGAAGGGAGATAGAGAGGAGGAGAGAGGGAGTGAGAGAGAGAGAGAGAGAGAAAGAAATGGAGGGAGTGTGATGGGGAGGGAGGCATAGAGAGAGGAGGAGAGAGGGAGAGAGAGAGAGAGAGAGAGAGAGAGATAGAGAGATAGAGAGAAGTATTAGTAGTAGTAAGTAGTTCAGATTGGGGATAAATGCTTGGTAAGCAGTAAAGTCAATGAAGCGTGAATAGTGAAAAACACAACTCAAAGTAAAAAATTAAAACTTATAGTCACAGGTATTGCATAAACATAGTACATAACGCCGTGTTTTATTAAGACATTTATTAGTGCACAACTACTCTGAAATAAAAATCTCCTTATCCTATATAATGAAAGGCAATTTTCTGTCCGGTCATCGATAGCGATTGGTCCCTCAAACACATATGACTCCTACAGCCAATCATGTTGAACAAGTTTACGCGGGCGTTCCAAGGGAGTTATTTTTGGTCCAGTTTGTTCTTCCAAGACTTTATTTTGAGTTATGCGCTTTGGGATTTATAGTCAAAAGCTCTGTTTTTACGAGTTATTTATTATAACTATAATGAAAAGTATTTTTGACATGATGCACATGTATGCCGGTCGAGACGGCTGTTGGAGCAGAGCTACAACATGCCACTGAACGGTGGCGGAACGTCCTTGGACGGGCTTTGTTGCTCGTACTATAATAGTCAATTAGAACGGATCAGACGACCCTAATGACGCAATTACAACACTTTAAAAAGAAAAAAAACATAATCTCGAATCTTTTTTCCCGTATAATTTTTGAAAGCAGACATTAGAAAAAATAAACGAAAACCTACAGAGGACATATTAAGGTCATTGATTAGAAAGAGAACAATTATATAACAGTCCCTTCATTTAATACTCCCAACTGATGCTAATGGTTAGAAATTGAAAAGGGCCACCCTTTAATGGACAGGTCATTTCGAAATGAAAATTGCGTTTCTTTCTAGCGGGCCGGCTGAAAAAAAAGAACTTAATTATCTTCGTCCGAAAAAATATCGATCATCATCGATTACTGGTATTTGAACAAGATTTTTCCCGCTATTAGCAAGCAAGAAAAATGGTGAGGTCCATTAAAAAAATAATTAAATTGTCATTTTTACTTATAGTAGCTGTAGAATTGAACAGTTATAAAACAGACAAGAGGAACCTCTTATGAGATACGTCTGGTTATTATTGGGTAAAAATCGTTTAAGGTTAATTTTATGCTCGGAAAGTATGCTCCCATATATTTCAAAACGTTCGAAATAAAAGTGTATACCTTCTACACTGTACTATACGAAGACAACAGTAGATACATCAGTGCTGTTTTTTGAAATTTTTTGCAATGTAAAGTACCCTATTTTGTTTGGAGATTATATGAAAATTAAAGTTTATCATATGCAATAGATTTTGTTTCATATAATGGTTGTTACAAATTATAATACTGCTATATGAATAGAAAAGTTAAGCTACAAAAATTATTGCGATAAACTTCGAAGAAATCCTGTAAGAAAGGCTAAGGAATTACTGGGAACTGCCGTAAATGCATCACAAGTTGATTATACATACTTAGTTGGTCATCTCAAGAAGAGGTGCTTTTATGTAAAGTTTTCATGCATCCATCCGTATTTAATTGAAGGCTCAATTTTTCTGGGCCATTGCCTATTAGCAAGAATTTAGTTACTCCGTTAATGATTCGGAAAAATTAATTTTTGGTAATGTAGAAAATACAGCCTGGTGGTGTCCAATTTCATGTTTTTGAACAACCCTACTTCCAACCTTAATTTGGAGAAAATTTCTGAAATTTCGGTCCATTTCTTTGTTAACAAAGTTTGTCAAGAACCATCAATATTAGGTTACACGAAAGACAGGAAATTTATGAGTCACACGTTTATATGTTTGTTATGACTAATTTATCGTTATGAATCGACGACAACTTTATCAGTTTTACAGAATAGTCTCATTTGTTTCAGTCACACCGCAACTGTAGTTCTTATCGTTGTATAAAATGTAACAGAAATATGCAAAATATTATATAGATATTAATCCTGAGCTGATGCACTGTATGTCTTATATTTGTGGTTTTTTAAAATCTTTCTTTTTAATTATTACTTCTTGACTTCCCCAATGTAATTTTATGCGCTCTAAAGCTCAAGGAGCATCTATTTGTTTTTATTTATTTGCGTTGTTTGCGGGTCGTTTGTTATCTTTTAACACAGTCTGAGACCGCGCCTGTCCCAAATAATCTGAAAATTGATGAAGCAAGTGCCGGGGTGTTTACAAGCCGCGGACAAACCTCCAGGAATGGGTTTTCAAATCCGGCCTCTCAGCAGTAATTCCGACAAGCTTGTTCGGAGGGTAGTCACGCGAGGGCTTCAACATTTAAACTCATCTCTTTTAAGTGCTCGTTAAACTTTTGTGCAGCGGTACAGGTCACGGGAAATAGCTGGCTTCCACAAAACTCGTCTCTTTCAAGAGGTTCTTTGTTGATTTATAGAGATGTACTTCTTTACTGACTCAGAACATAAAAAAAGTCGGTTAAGAAGATCATGAATGTAGTAATGCTTCAAGTTTTTAAGTAATAATACAAACTTTTCTGAATAGGCTCCCAGGCCAATAAACAGGGCTTAAAGGGAATTAAACCAAAATTAGCCCTGTGCTTGATTTAAAAATGTTCCTCGATTTCATTCGTTCAAAATATCAGAAGTTAATATAAGGTTTGCTATCTTACATGTGTAATAAAGTCAAAAGCATTGAGCGTAATGCTCTTATAGATCTTCCCGTGGTAGATCCTAGGCATTGGCTCCTCAACCCAAAAGTAACTCATAGCTAGGGGACATCACTGAGGCGGTCCTGAAAAGACTGACGGCACACAGGCACACGGTCGGGGGTGTCTTTCACGAAATTAAACTCACAAATGAGTTGTAGGATTCACTACTTCGACTCGCTACAACTTCGGTGTACCACGGGCTCATCATACTGGTCTATTGGCCATCGACCGTCCCTAAATAGGGGGGATCATCAAAATGGCCAACCTAAGATTTCCCTGGGAAGGTTTCATGAGAGCTGACCTCCGCTTATTTATTCGCGATACTCATTTGCTAATCCGTACTGGCACTCCAGGTCCTAAACAACACCTCTCCTAGTCGGCTAGTAAGATGGACGAAATGGTCGCATAGGATTACCCGACTCTCAACGGGTGCTTTGATTTTCATCATCGACATCGCATCTTCACCCATGCTTTGTCTAAGATCCGTAATTCGACTGCAATCATATATGACATTACTACCATCTAATCATTCGGACTTCAGTGTTGACCGCCAGTGTCCTCTTGGCATCAGATCACGCTCTGCTCCATGATCGTACCCACGTTCTGGCCCGTAGAGGCCAACCCATCAAGAAGTGCGATCAACTTTTTTAAAAAGTTTTTCGGGATATCAGAAGAAACGCTTTGGACCCACTGTAGCCTAACGAGGAGGCAAGTAATAAATCCGGGCCTACACGGCGAATTGAGCTGAGGCTGAGACCAACTGGCGTGGTATGTGATTAGGGGACCGAGTCAAAAAAAAATTGATGGTTTGAGTAGGGGCCACCCCAGCGTCTACACGCCAATTACAGCTGCTTCATTTCGGCGTAATTGGGCCAGGCATGCTCTTGGCTTGGCCAGAACCACGAACCATAGAGAGCAAAAAGGGAGATTTCTATGTCAACTATTTCATGTTTAAGTTACTAATACGGGTCGTCGACACTTTTAACGCTAAGTGGGTAAACGTGTAAATGCACACACACATACACACTCATACCCCACACATATTATATATATATATATATATATATATATAATATGTATATATATATATATATATAGCTGTATATACATAGAGAGAGAGAGAGAGAGAGAGAGAGAGAAAGAAAGGGAGACTGATAGGGATAGCTTGTGTGGTGTAGAGACGAGAAGGAGAGAATGAGAGACAGTTAGTGATGTGAAGCTGCACTGGTTTACGGGAGCCATGTCATGGTTTAAATGTTTTTGATATTCACATGGGAGGCAATCTTAGAAATGTCAATTTAACACAATTTTTTTTTCTCCAAACAACAGATAATTTTTTCTTTTGCTGGCGAAAATTTTTTGCTTCTTGACACATAAAATAAAAAGATCGTCCAACATAATAATTATCTTTTCTTGTGTGTGAATCCTTGTATTTTTTCATGCATTGATTTTCCAAAATGGGCAAGTGTTCCGGTCAAAAATATATTTAATTTAATTTTTTTTCTATAATGTCATTAAAATAAATTTATAAAAATTCAAATTTAATCTCTATGTAACATATTTTTGAAAGAGTTTTAATTTTCAAAGACATTGTGGTTTTATATCCACCGATAGGGAAAATAAGACACATCGAGCCTTTCACTTTTCATTGTTAAAGAGGTAAGCCTTTTAATGTATTTTTAAGATAGTGAAAGAAAACACTTCTTATCAGGGTGTCAAATGGCGATGATAGTTTGCGTGCTTAGAGACTCGTGACAAGGAAATATGATTTTTTAAAAAAAATCCTTTTATTTGCAAACACTACAATTTTCAGTGGTTACGTTATCCTAGTAACAGTTTCATGTTATAACATTAAAGTAAATCGTGATTAAATCAATAAGATTTAGTTTTTAGTTTTATTTGAAGGATTTCCACCCAACCTCTACCCCCCTCCCAAAATCGCAAAAAAAAATAATTAAAAAATAAAATAAAAAGGGAAAAAAAACACAGAAAGCAAAGAAAATCATTAAAAAATGGTTTAACTGCAGAGAGTGAAATTTTTTTATTTTCTTTCCATATCAAAATGCTACAATTTTTGACATTTGGAAAGTTTTTAAATTAAAAGTTTAAACAAATACAAACGCCTAAACTTGTTAGTTCTTACATTTGGTCACAAAACTTCAGAGGGGAAAGAGTTGAGCTGTGTTGGTAATGTAAAATAATTTTTAAAAAAGTGTTACAATATAAAAAAATATTTTTTAAAGCCATAATAAAAACCGATATATCGTCGGTTGCAACCATGACTCATACGACCAGAGTCAATATAATTTCCCTCAAAAAATGTTGGTTAAAAAAGATCTGAATACTGTAGCGAATAAAAACTTAAAAGCGATAAAAGGAATGTTAACTTATGGGTTCAATTTCCAATCTGTCATGAGTGGATTCTCTGGTCTGAAGTCTATTGTGCTGGGGCAGTGTGATGGTCTCTCAAAGTGTTTGCAAATAAAACCTGTCATGAGTGGATTCTCTGGTCTGAAGTCTATTGTGCTGGGGAAGTGTGATGGTCTCTCAAAGTGTTTGCAAATAAAACCTGTCATGAGTGGATTCTCTGGTCTGAAGTCTATTGTGCTGGGGAAGTGTGATGGTCTCTCAAAGTGTTTGCAAATAAAACCTGTCATGAGTGGATTCTCTGGTCTGAAGTCTATTGTGCTGGGGCAGTGTGATGGTCTCTCACAGTGTTTGCAAATAAAGACATTTTCGTTATCGAAAGAGAAAAATATATTCTCTTGTATATTTAAATATATCTATCTGGACATTTATATAAGGAAATTTGTTATACATTTTTTAAACCACATTCACTTACATTTTTGACAACAATGAGCTCGCTTAAAGATTCAAATATTTCACTATGTAAGGTTTAACCCAATTTACAACAGCCATAGTAACTAAGCCTTTTTAAAATAATTTCTTTCTTTCGTGTTAGTTTGCTTTTCTGTCTTCCATACATTACATTTAATTGAAAGAACATAAGAGTACCATACAGGATTTTAATTCTGTAACTGATTTGGTGTTATGATTTCTTTATAGTGTGCCCAAGTTTTCTTTTTATTCGCCAAAATTATATGGTGGATTGTTTTTACAAAGTGAGAATACTCGTGAGATCTGTGACATGACCATTTAATCATAATAAACTGTACATGGTTTTGGAGTCAACTAAATGACCACAATAAATCTTAGTTTAAAGAAAATACAAAAGGAAAATATAAGAGCGGATCATTTCACTAAAATAAAAAATTAATAAGTTAAAATTCTTTCAACGGGATCAGTTGATGCAACTACAACTGAAAAATGTGTGTCTTTTGTCTCCTTTCTTGAACCTCCAGTTCAGCTGAGCAGGAATGTAATATATCATCTGCACAGATGTATTGGTGCAACCTGAACATTCAAAGAGGTGAGAATGAACAAGAATTAATCTTGGGTCATGAAGACATAAATAGAAAAAACATTGTTGTGCCTCAATTTATTAAAACTCTTTTTGAGCAAACGTTGATATTCGAGACGTACAAATGATCATGGCTGGCAGTGGTTAAAAAGTAAAATTCTGATTTGCCATATGCCAACTGTTACAACGCAGTTTGGACTCTGTGCAAAACTAAGTAGTTCCAAACATCAAAGGGAGAACTCAACGTAGTAAGAACTATCGTCTTTGCAGAGAATGATCTCAAAGAAATTGGGACTCCACCAACTAGGTGCACCGCCACAGACATTAATAATGGGACTTTAACTGGAGTCAGGACTAGGACGCAAGGTCAGCATTGAATTTGTTATAGGAACTATGAGAGTCAAGCTGAAAATGTAAAGAGAAATATTTCGGTCACACTCTTTTTTTAAAACATTAGTCAAAATCATCAGTTAATATGCAACATAAAGTCTGCATGGGAAAGAGATGAAAAGAGAGGAAAAGAGAAAACTTAAAGCATCGTGGAGAGTCAAAATAAACGAATTCACAAAAAGTAAGGAGGATACCTGGAGGCACAGCCGAGATGAATGAAACACTCTTAACCCCAGACGCGATAACAGACTTAAGAAATTAAGTTACAATTCAAATTCCATACATCGCTCATATTTTTCCTTGGAGTGCCCATCTTAATCTTGTCTTGTACAAAAGAAGACATTAACACTATATTTTGCAACAGTAATGTGATATCTTTCATAAACAGCTGTCGAAATGGTTGTCAAAGTATGGATTCAACTTTTTAATTTTGATATCGCCATTGTACTGTCACAATAGGGATGTGATTGCTAAGGGTGTGTGTGCACTAGAAAATTTCAATTTGAGTCCGTTAGGGTAGATAACTACCTTAGATGGCTAAAATGGATGCTTTTGCTTACATAATACCATTACTCGGCTCTGTGTAGGGAGACCTACGACTGAAAGGAAAAGAGGAGGCGATACTTTTCCAACCTAAAGGACTTCGCAGTGGCTGAGGAAGAAGTTCGCATGTAAACAAGGCAGTTTGCACTGTTAGGGACTCATATCGAATTTTCCTCAGATTGTTTCCACTTGATCCGATTGTCGTAATTATCCTAGACCTTATCGAAAAGTGTCTATTGATTGTGAAATCAATTTTAGGAAATTATTGAATGATCACGTTAGAAACAGACAAAGAGAAACACACGACGAAACGATAACAAATGCACTTAATATTTCACAAACACTGATACATGTGTCACTGTGAAAGTGAATGTGCGATAACATTGAGAGAAATCGTTCAAAAGTAACTTTTAGTTGTTAACTAAGATTGAAGTATACCTGGATCGAGCGACATATAAATACATAAATTATAAATATAAAAATAAATTTAGTTGAGGGTTACCGAACATGAAAAAAAATCTTTAAAAATTTATGACAGTGCTTAGAGAACACTGCAGCCACATGTGGCAAGTGTTTAGTAGCAAGTATTTGAAAAGTTTTTTTTCGAAAAGCCTCTCTGGTACGATCTAAGGACGGGTTATTCATCGTGAGCTCCCCTCGTTAAGAATCGCAGCCCTTGCACAATGTCGCATCAGTTATCACGTGATGCGTGCGTCCAACCGATTATGGGCGTGTATGAAAAGAGCCCAAATAATGCCGAGGTGAGTGGTTAAAAAAAATTAGGACAGCGGGGAAAGACTGGAGGTCAAACATAGGATATTCACGTCAACAAAACGTCGGGCGATAGTTGATGTGGGATATGATCTGTGAAAGCACGTGTTGTTAGGGGAGGGTACCGTGGCAGGGGGATTGAATGCTAAAGGTCAAACTACCTATCAGGGCTTATCAACACAGCCAGGTTCAAATGAGAGAAGGAATTAGCTGCGTGTGGTCACGCATGTACGTAATTTTGTTTGTCCTAGTTTTGTTGTGTTAAATATGACGTGTTTTGTCTTTAGTTTGTTATAAAATGAATACTTGTAGCGAATAAACAAAAAAAAGTTATTTAAACATTTTACTTGTGAAATAATTTAAAAGAAACATTAAATTAACATCGCGAAGACATTCCCAATATCGCGTGTGTGCTTAAATAAATAAAGTCAAATAGTGATTTTTCAACATACATATTTTGTGATATAAATGATTTATTTAAATTTAAATGATATATTCCAGCGGTTCCCAATCAGTGGGTTTGGGGGTCGCAACGGGTTAAAAAATTATTTAAAATGCCAATTTGTTCTATTTTGTAAAAAAAAACGTTTTTGAAAATGACATATTTAAGTTTCATGGGGGTCATGGGTCACATGGCTTTTATAAAAGGGGTCACCACCGATAAAAAAGTTTGGGACTAACAAAGTAAATGTATTAGTTCATATCCTGATATAAATGAATTTTAACGAGAAAATCATATCTACTGTTAAACTGTTATTATTTTTTGAGCTTCCACCTGCTGCAGAGTAAACAATTCAATGTCACGAAAGTTAAATTGCAAGGAAGAAGAAAGTTGAATGCCATTGTGATTTATTATACTTAAGAGAGACAAAAAATAATGGTTTAACAAAATCCGATTATACTAATGAACCGAGTCGATCTTGCAGGAGGCGTGGTGCTCGAGTGTGTTCAAGGTAACACGGGGCCTTACCTGGTGATAAATGTCACTTAAATCTTCATCAAATATTTTACGTAAAATTTCATCAAATTGATTTATTGCACTCATGTGTTTTTTTATATGCATCTGGTTAGAAAATTCTTATTTAAAACTAAACTTTATCCGGAGTCTTTAATAATGAGCTCAGGTTTTCGACAGATCTATCGACAAGTGAGAAAGAAGAACACTTTTCAGACTTTGTTAGCATACACATAAAATGAGGCAGAGATTTTACCGAATTAAAAAAAAAGGCGCAGCGGTATTAAGGCACACTTTTCTTATCAAACATAAATTTGTCTACCCCAAAACCCAAAATATATAACAACTAGATACGACCCGCTGCGTAGCATACGTCGCAGACTTGCTCATGGATAGTACTAATGAAGGGGGAAAGAACGGACACAAACTACAGCACGAAGAAATCAGAACAACGCGAGTGAACGTCGACCACGGATGCAATGTTTGTCTCGAGACATGCGCCCTGCGGTTAGCTACTTGACCCCACCCTGCACCACCATAACTTGCCAACCTTAAACTGTTATATTATTATTATTAGTTATTAGCAGACCCTTGCGAGGGTCATTCGTCATGCTTATTTGCAATCGCCTTGTGCTTGTTCTGGTTTATTATATATAAGATATTTTGGAAAAATTTCCTGCGTATTTGTTCAATGGTTCACATTCTATTATTAGAACTGCCTCAAAGTTTAATTAAGTAAATGTCAGCTGATTACAACTATATTTATTTAATAATGTTTATTTAAATTAGTGCTATCCACAAGTTAATAGCCTGCGTGTATATATATATACACTTGATTGGCACAGTTCTTTTTAGTAGGTACTTTCATGTTCCAAGAAATAAATAAAAAATGTTAAGAAAAAAAATGCATCAGCTTTTTATTGATTTTTGCGGTCGCACCATGTCAAGGCCGACACGGGGACTGGCGCGACATTCTGAGATCTCCAGTAAAATGATATTGGCAGGGCATCGGGAAATCCCGCGGAGTAGTGAAAATTGGAGGCGAGAGCCGCGGCTAGTACTTCCTGTCTATGACGCAGCGAAGACATGATCGCTGCGGGTGGAAATGGAAGTAAGGACGGGTACAAATCACGCAAAGTAACAACACTTCACATTTCTAGGATTGGGCAGACACTGGGCAGACATAGGGGTTATGGGAGAGCGGAGAGGGAATTTCATCTATGACTGTTTTGATATAAATCAAGTGGTGAAAATATTAGGGTTCGCGTAAATTTAATTGAAGATCTGTTTTAATCTATTTTTAGACACGAAGTTTCTTTATACCAAGCGACTAACTTCAACATACTTAAATTTAATGAAAAATGTATTGTGATTTATTTCCTAAATTGCCAAACTGCATGATAAACTTTTGAAAATTACATAGCAAATGTGATGAACCCTCTTATATCTAATTATTGCCCTGAATATAAAGGTGACGTTAATAAACCTATTCGCCTTTTTAATAAAATATTTCATTTACTTATATGCGTTGGTTCACCAATTTTAGTGATATATCCGAGACAGTCCGTTTGAAATTAATTATTTAACAACCTAATACAACCTCTTAACACAAGTCAAACCTTCAAAACCAAACAATCAAACAATACTTTCTCTAAAAATGTAAATAATAGCATCATCTTTAAAAAAACAAACAAAGTAAACGTGACATATCATATGTCTTCACTGTTGATGCATAATGACTAATTCTGTTTTAAAAAATGGTTTTAGCCGAATGATAACTTGAGGCAACGTCCAAATCATTGAAACAAAAAAACATTGCCATATTTTTGCTGCCCAGTCCTTACAACCCAAACCACCATCTTCGCCCTAACACTTGCCACATGCCACCTAAGTTATATGTGGGGATGGTGTAGTGAGGAGGGACAGTTAAGAACCCCTCAATCCTCGAGACGGTTTATTAAAGTTAACTTGATTGACGTTTGACTAATTGCTTTCTACTTGCACTTAACAAATTATAACTTTAAAAAAAGAAAGAAAATAAAAGCGGAAATTGGAAACACTAATGAAAATGATTTCGCACCGGAAGTTTAGACAAATGGTTACGCTTTAAACTAAGCGATGCCATGGAGTTTTATTTAAAAAATCACTCATAAGAGCAATAAAACATATGTAAGACATTAGGCTGACGTCATTTTTAATGAGCACATTTTAATTATGTCCAAATGTAAAGTTTTATAAATCACAGCCTGTTGTCGTAATATGCTTTAAGCTTTTTAAAAATTTATTCAATCTTTATTTTTTTAAAGCTGTTTTCAATATTTATATATCATACAGAATGGGACTGCGATAAAGCTTTTAAATAAAATACAAAATACAAAAACAAATTGTGCAATTAAAACAATAAATTTGAGCTTTATTTTAAACTAAAACGACAATAGACGTTTCGGCTAATGCCTTCAAAATTTAATTGAACAAAGTTAAACAGTTTTAAAATTTAATTATACCATTTCTGTCTTTGACCAAAATATCATACATATGCCATTATTCTTAGTTTAAAACGCTTACTGTCGTGTTAGGTTAATAATAAAGCTCAAATTTATTGTTTTCATTACACAATTTGTTTGTGGATTTTGTATTTTAAAAGATAATGACGCTTTAACGATGACAAGAGAATATTGAATTTTTATTTTATATTTGTCTGCTAGACAAAGAACGTTAAGCTTGAGTCACTTAAAGTACTTCTTCATCGAAAATGTTGGAAATAAGTTGTTGTCATATCATGAAACATAATTTTCTTGATTCCCATATTAACTGTAAAAAGAGTGACTCTTTGATTTTATAAAAGCTACTAGTGTATCACCCGTCAAAAATGACGGACGTTATCAAAATACAGAACTTTTATTTATTTTTATTTGTATTCCTTTACGAGCAACAAAGCACGTCAAATATTGATCAATTTTATGCGGACGTTCGAAAAGAGTTTTTTTGTGTGCATTAATTTGGTGCGCTGTTTTCTAAACTTAGTAGCGTCACAGACAGACAGACGGGATTTGACATACATTGCAAATTATGTATATTGATGTTACATGGCCTTTCTACGACTGGAAGCAAACGGGATTGTTTATTTACACATACTAGCTGACCCGCGGCGTAGCATACGCCGCTAATGATTTAGTGACGGGTGAAGACTTCCTGAAAGACACAGTTTTGTTAAAATGGGATGGGTTTGGGCAAACGACTGTGAGTGAATGAAAAGAAAGAACTCTGGAGAGACCCGCGGCGTATCACCCGTAAAAAATGACGGATGTGTTCAGCTGAAATCTATTTATTTTGAAAAAATGCACTTTTTAGGGCGCCTAAGGCGCCCACCTTTTTCAAAATCCCAACTAACTTGTCCTTGTTTGATCAATACGAAATATTAAACTTTCTGAAATGTACACAAAGTGTTTTATAATTTTTTACATTTTTCCTTTTTTACAAAATTAAAATATCAGTGAAAACAATGACGTCATATACATTTTTTTACAGCACATATTTAATTTGCACACCTTTTGATGCGTTGGTGCAGTAATTTGGTGCGCAGCTTTCTAAAATTAGTATCTGTTGAACATACTTGCAGCTTGGTGTCTCGCAGGGTCCGACCACGAAGAGAATTATATATATAGAATATATTCTGTTAAAAATATAATAAAGCAGTGTGGCTGACTATGAAATGAGAACATTTAGGTCGGAGACAAAAATAAAGAATCGCCATTTAGATACAATAGTTTTGGTTTATACCCATTAATGACATCATGCTAACCTGTGAGATGAGAAGTTTCTTGTTTGTATACAGGTGGGAAGAGGCTAGTCTCATTATTGCCATCAGATTAAGAATATTTTTTCTTTCTGTTTAACGGGGAAAAAACAAAAACAAAAACAAAAAAACCCGGGAAATTTGAAAAAGAGAGAAAAACAAAAGGGAGATAGACATATTGAGAGAGACAGAGAAGAAGACAGAAGGAAAGAGAGCGAAAGACAAACCAGAAAATAGAAAGTAAAGGTATTAAGAGACTACCCTTGAGTTTCGGGGTAACGACATAGAGAATAAAATATCTCTTCCACATTTAGACATTCTTTAAGCCTATAGTGTTTCGCTACGTTTCTGTTTATAAGTACCGAAACAATATTAAACAAAAATCAAATGTAAGTTCAATATAATGAGTTAAAGACGTTACAATGACTACACTTAAATTCTTCTTGCCAAGGTGTGTCACATTTGTGTACAACGTCGAGGTACATTCTGTAGTGTTTGAGAAATCACGTGTTACAAGTACCTCGAGTTGTTTCTTTTACATTAAACACATTCCATTACATTAATAAATAACAAGGGTTCTCTTATTTTATAAATTATAGGATACGTTCTGTACATTTAGTCTTAGCGAACAAGCTTATACGAGAATTTACTTATTTTTGTTTACTATGGTGTTCACCTGTCCTTCAACTTTATGAGAGTCACGTGTATATAACTGAAGTAGTTAACATCAAAACATTCCGTACTCATGCTCGCATTTTCAGGGGGTCTGTCTTCCGGTATTGAGGTACATTGCCAACACGATTCCAGCTTAGATATTCAGATTGGTAGCCAAGCATAGCGTCAGCTAAGGTACCCTCGACTCTTCGCAAGAAACACTGCTGTACAAATGCACTAATGAAGCAGTTTATATAGAACAGTGTTTCTCAAACTTTTTAGTATGGCGGACCGGAAGGAATTTTTCTATTGTTCAGGACCGGTGCACTATTTTAGCTGTACTGATGTGGTAGCGAAATGCAATTTATTATATTTTTCTTTCTTTCACTTTATGTGCTTATTTTTTGTTTAAATTGGGTAAATCTATAGGCCGATGGTAGACACCGCGTAACGCGCGGTGTCCACTCAGTTGGGTAGACACCACGCATTACGCGGTCTAGACTGTGGAGGGTAGATGGCGCGCATTACGCTGTCTAGATTGTGGAGGGTGGATGGCGCGCATTACACTGTTTATTTTGGTATACCCAATCCACCTTAATATGCGATCTCATGGTCTCTTATCTAGCATGGCGTTTTCCTTTTTATTTCATACCCTTTCTTATTTGGCCGATGGTAGACACCGCGTAACGCGCGGTGTCCACTCAGTTGGGTGGATGACACGCAATACACAGTCTGTTTATTTTGGTATACCCAGTCCACCTTAATAGCTTAAAGATTTATGATTTTAAAATTAATTTGGTAAAAGCAAAGAGAACTGTGCGCTCGATAAATCATATTTTTGGTTGCTATATTATATTTGTTGTTTTTTCTATTTTATTTAATTTAAAAAATAGACAACTAAACCTAACCCAGACCCTAAAACTGAAACTACAACCTTAAAAAAAAAGACTCAAACGAAACTCTTTTTCTATTTTAATTTAAAAAATAGACAACTAAACCTAACCCAGACCCTAAAACTAAAACTACAAACTTTAAAAAAAAAGGACTCAAACGAAACTCGAACCTCCACCTGACACCCAGAGTTCAAGAATCTAATGTCCTAACCGTGAGACCACAGAAGCTCATGTACCGTATGAAATTTTAAAAATCTTATAAAGTAGTAAGAGCAAAATGTGACGTCACGTTTACGCGACACCCAAGCTTTACAGTGGATGCCGCGTATTGCGCGGTGTCTAGCCACTTCGAAATCTATATATAGGGATAGTACTTATGTTTGAAAATGGAGGATTATAATTATATTTTACTGCCCTTTCATGATAACTTCTGCCGACCGGCAGCGGATGGCCATCGGACCGGCACCGGTCTGCGGACCACCACTTTGAGAAGCACTGACACAGACGACGCTCCCCGTAATTGATGTAAGCAGGATTTTGTGGGCTTCCGTCCTTCATCAAAGGGTTCTGAACCTGGGCTTAACCACGCACTTATAGGCCTTGATGATAATAATATTATTTCCGTGGAGTGCAAAATAATATGTTTACTAAAAAAGCCGAAGGATTTTGTTCAGAAAATTTATTAATTCTAGCGATTTGGAAAACAATTGACATTGAACTATTCAGGCATCGTTAATTATTTTTTAAACTCATTTCAAACATCTTGTAAACATGCAGTTGCTTAAATTCGGACACAGTTTTATAGAGGGCGGTGGTTTGTTCAGAAGTGGTTCTTGAACAGGTGACGGTTAAAATAGTTTTTTGAAAGTGAGGGGTAAGAATAATAATGAAGCTGAACAAGCCATTTCGTAAATGATGAAATTGCATGTTCTTTTTTGTTTATTTCCTAGATGAAAATTGGGTCAACTGTCCGATGTGAAACCCCCAGAGCGACTATATGATGATATGAACATTGTCTCTATGTGAAGAGTAATCGGACGGACGATTAACGTAGCTCTTATTTGTATACACTCTTGGGTGGGATTGTTAAGAAAAGAAGTAGTTGGCGACATGAAAATAACAAGGAGAATACATTTTTGAAACAGTACCTTAACTTTTTTATGTTGAAAAATATATTTACCTCTTAGTGCTATGTAAATTTGTATGTCAACAAATCTGTCTAAATTTTACAGGATATTTATCTTTTATTGTTAAAACTATTGACATCCTACAGCAGAAATAGACGTTTATAATTAAACAACTATCCACATCCTTATATAATAAAAGGCTAAGTTCTGTCCCGTCATCTATAGCGATTGGTCTCTCAAACACACATGACTCCTACAGCCAATCATATCAAGTTTACGCGGACGTTCAAAACGAGTTATTTTTGGTGCAGTATTTCTTGCAAGACTTTATTTTGAGTTATGCGCGTTGGGATTTATAGTCAAAAGCTCTGTTTTTACGAGTTATTCATTTTAACTATAATGAATAGTATTTTTGACGCGATGCACATGTAATGCCGTTCGAGACGGCTGTTGGAGGGGAGGTACAACATGCCACCGAACGGTGGCGGAACGTCCTTGGACGGGCTTGGTTGCTCGTCTTACTGTAATAGTGTATTGTTTATAATTATAAACATAACCCAATCTTACAATAAAGTGGTCTTTTATAATTTAAAAATCTATCCAAATCTTACTGCAATTTTATCTTTTATCATTACACATCTACCCACATCTTACAGTCATGTAATCTCTTCCTATCAATCAGAGGCGTAACAACGACTTGGCATCGGGGCAGTTGCCAAGGGCATCGAGGACTAATCCTTCAATAATCAATTTATTTTGTGTAATTTAGAATTTTCCCTATTTCTACAGGGCGCCAAAAAATGAATTAGCCAAGGGCGCGGAAAACC
The DNA here is from genome assembly GCA_944989445.1 of Ampullaceana balthica. Lineage (NCBI taxonomy): Eukaryota > Metazoa > Mollusca > Gastropoda > Lymnaeidae > Ampullaceana > Ampullaceana balthica. The sequence goes on along the minus strand of CALYLW010000012.1, from coordinate 1,230,724 downwards.
CAGTCACGCTTCTGGTATCAATGACAGTACTTTGGTTTTCTGGACGGGACTTTTCATGAGGTTGCATTGTTTCTTGTGTGTGTGTGTGTGTGTGTGTGTGTGTTTGTGTTAAATTTTTTATTTGTGGCGCTGCGGTGCAACCTTAGTTCTCAGCAGTTGGCAAAACACGTGAAGCTTAATTGCTGCCAGCCTCGGCGTGCACATGATAGTGACGTCATTTTGTGTTAATGAGATGCGTAGGTAGGTTGGCGATGATCGAAGACGGGAGAGCAGGTGTGGGTGGGGGGGGGGAGGAGATGGGTGGTTACAGTTCTGGGTTGGGATGGGGGGAGAACATGGATGGGGCTGCGAGATTGCTGGAAGAAAGGATGTCGGGAAGATAGTTCTTGAGTGTTTGGCATTGGTTTAAGAAACAATATTAACTGAGGCTTAAAAATGTACATCGTCATTGACATGATCTCTGTGAGTCGTCGTCCTCTGTCGTCTTCTATTAATAGCCCAAGATCAATGTTTCGATTATCCTTCCTCTCTTTTTTGCCAATTAGATTTATTGGTCCAATCCACAAAAAATAACATTTTAAAAGTATCTACTTTATAAAAATACTTGAGTCAATTAAGTTTATTAGTCCCGTAGATATAAATAAATAAATAAGAAAACACGAGTAGTTTTTTAAAAATAAAATACATCTTATTAAATTCTCTGTCTGAAAGGCAGGTTGTTTATTATAAGATTTGAGATTAAAAATACTGACAAGTTAATTTCTTTAATTTTTTAAAAATGTCATGGGTTAACACTAATGGCTCAGACAGATGAAACCCTTTGAAGATGAACTCCGCGTAAATAAATTAAGAAATAAACATTGTCTCTATTAATAAAAAATGTGTAAATGGCGATGCGTCATATCCATCTTCATTTTCTTCATATGATTTGTTTCTGGATCGTTCACTGTGGACACATCTCCGTTAGCTTGGTGTCTATGGCGGATTACGAGGGGGGGGGCTGAAGGGGCTAAAGCCAGGGGCCCCCGATGATTAGGGGCCCCCAATTTTAGTATATTTTATAAGAAAGATGGACAAATGTTTGCATGAATTCCTGAAAATATCATAAATTAAATAAATTAATTTAAAAAAAACTGATTTTATAGTATCACTAAGCGAAAATATTAAAGATTATTTTTTATATTTTTAAACTTCACATTTTTCATAATGTTTTTTCGCCCTGTTGTGCAAGCGGTCACGCGATCGATTCCCGGCGTTGGCATACATTTTTTTTAAAAATTCTATTTTTACACTCAATATTAGGATACCGGCAAATAGTTATTTCTTGGTATTCCATTTTTTCATGATTAATCTTTTTGGCTGGGAAGGCCGATAGCGTAGTACAGACAAAGTATGTTAAAGGAACCGATGAACTATTTAGTTACAAGTTACAGTCTTATATTAGCTGCTAGCAATCATTTTATTTAAAGGGACGCTGCCTGGATAGGGCCCCAGTTTGAATTGCAGCCAAGGGCCCCGTGCAGTCTTAATCCGCCCCTGCTTGGTGTTTTCATCCTGTACACATTACAATTATGTTCCTGAAACATCTGATAATGACGATCTGCGTTCTGCTAGTACATGTAAGACGTTTCTATTTTTCTTAATGATTCTGATACACACAGAAGGATTGCCTACACATTAGAAGAAAAAAGCTGTTTTTTTTAGTTTTGTTAGTTATGCAGAATTATGTCCAAACTGGTTTTAAGTGCGCCAGTGCCATTTGTATTAGGTTTATTCGGCGTTTTATGTTGTCATATGTTTCTCCAGATTTATTCAGCCCACTGCCAAGGTATATGAAGCTAACTACTTGTTATATGTTTTGGTTTTCTAGTTTTACGTCTTCGTCTCGTTCATATTTTGTTGTTTTTAGCATTTTTTATTTTTGTTGGTTTATTTTAAAGTCGCTTTTTTTTAGCCCAAACCTCACGCAGCCTGGGATTTTCTCCTGCATGTCTTGGAGTCTGTGGGATAGTATGGCTATGCCATCTGCAAATTCCATGCATTCTTCATTGTCAATCATACTCAAATTATTCACCATAAAGTTATATTAAAGCGAAATCGCATGTGTTTTGCATAAGCGTGTTTGCGCCTTGTGACGTCATCCCAACGTTGTAATAATTAGCTCTCATCAAAGTAAGTCGTAACGAAGATAAACATGGGGGCAGGGGGGGGGCAGATGTAATGAGTTGACGGTGTAGCTGGGAAACGAACCGAACTGAAAACTACGAACTCAAACGTTCGTGGCGACTTAAACCCAAATCAAAACTGAACTGGATTAAAAATCTGCTGACTGCCGGTCCAAATTGGAACCATGACTTCATGTGACCTTGAATCGAACCTTGATGGCAATCTAACACCAACCGAATTCTGGTGGCGCCTTCTATGAGACGCTATAATTATGAAGTGTAATGCGTTTCTGGTGTTAATATCGTTGTATTTTATATTGTTCATCGCTCACATACTTGGTAACACTTTACCCATTTAAGAATGACTTGTTTAGTCTGCAAAAGAAAAAAGTTTTTATCATTGGATTTTTTAAATAATGAAATAAAAAAAAGATATTTACAAAGATACAATTTTTATAATTTTTTCAGACTTGATCAATAGTCACATTGCGTTTAAATATGAGGAACGACTCGGGTAAACTTGAGTTTTAATCTAAACATCTCCCGCGTGTTTTATCGAGATTTATATTTCTCATATGTTTAATGGACTATATGTGAAAAAAGCATTAACGAGACTGCATGTGAAGTTGAAATTGTGGATAACTTTTTTTGGACCATATGTAACGAAGACACATAGTGAATGATGACGTTATTGGAACTACTTTTTATGCTGACTATGGATTAGTTTATTTATTTCCATGTTAAGTATCGTTTCATACAAACTGGGATAGATTCGCAAGAGAAGATTAAATTTACAAAGCTTGGGTTTATAAATTTAAATAAAACGATTCATCCTTCAATACTGTAGGGGTGTTCACACATTTGTTCAAATCTTAAATATAAATTTACCATTTATTTACCATTTGAGAGTATTATTATTTCGAATATCTGAAACTCACTACAAAATATCCACTAAAGATATTCTCAATTCGAAACGGCCTAACCACGCAATGCAATTTCCCGAAATATTCTGTGACAAGTGCTGGTAAAGAGATATTTAGTGGGAGGCAAGTAGGCCCCAGTGACAAAGTCATAAGCAGAACGAACCCTACCAGGTGATTATAAGGTATTATCTTTCATAATATTCCCTCGTTCAGCTTCCGCCAGGCGTATTTTTTAGAAGAAGCTGTTGAGCAACTGTTGTTGGCTCTCTGTATAACCTTCAGACTGCAAGACGACACACCTGGGGTAAAATGAGTGCTCAGTTGAGTAGTGGAGGAGCGTGTGATAGGTAGAGCCAAAGTGACTCTGGGTTTTGTTTTACACTTATTCACCCGAATTTTTTATTAAAAAAATTTGCGTTCTATTTTTAGTTTATTTGTGTGTCTTTTTTAAAACCGTTAATTAATACTATGCTTATAAGTGACGTCAAATATTTTGAGTATCAGGAATATTTATAATTTTAGAAATTTCAAATAAAAACATACTATCGACAATGAAAACTAAATCTTCTTTACATATCTAGTCACACCCGAAGTCTCAATAATCATCGGTTGTTATTTCCATCTTTAAAGGCTGTGTAACCTAACATTATTCCCCCCCCTCATCTTGGGATTACTATGGAATGTGCTTCGTTTAAGAAAGGATAGAAAGTGTTTTTAAATCAGGAGTTTTAGTTTTCGCAGGGGAGGCAATGCTCGGAAATACAAGGTCATGTTTGAGCTTGTAATCTGGTAACAATAAATAGAAGTATAAAAAGATTTTTAAAAACCACGTTTCTATAAGTGGACTAAAAAGAAGAAAATAATCTAAAACTTATGAGGTTTAACATATGCAGTTCATTCCTTCTCTCATTCATAGATCTCTCTTTTGCCTTCTAAATTATAAAAATGCAATTGTAATACCAAACACCCGCCCCACGTTTTTAGTCATATTAAATTAAAGTACTTGAACTTATAAGTTTTAAATTATGTTCTTCTTTTTAGTCCACTTATAAAAACGTGGTTTTTAAAAATCTTTTTTTTACTTCTATTTATTTTATTCTTTTTAGTCTAAGTGTATGCAATTTTGAGTTTTAAAGTATTGATTATGTTCAAATATAATACGCATTGCCCGACAAACATTTACAGACTGGAAATGACTGATCTCCCCTTGATGTTAAACATGGTTGATGTGGTCGGGGTTGGTGTGAACTCGGCACGTGAATGTAATGTAAACAAGAGCAGACGGATAATACATAGGCTTATATATAGATAAACTAAAAAGTTCAATAATTTAATAACGGTACATTGGATCGATCTGAAATTTTACTACAATGCATTGTCATCCAAGATCTATCTGTGGTAAAATTTTGAGATCTCTAGGACCATCAGAAGTGGTTTAATTTTACGTTGGCAGATCTGAAAAATCGTGGACAGACAAACAGGAACGAAAGTGAGTTAATAAAATCGTGGTAATAAAAATAAGATCTTACTCTACTATTTTATGTCCTCTAGAATAATTAGATTTCACCAATGAATCAGTGCATAGGTGGTTTACTTTCTGAGGCATTAAGATTGATTTAAATCTTTTTTTTTCGGAAACCAGAAGTGCAATGTGATGATATATCACAAAGTATGGTTGATAATGCTGCCTTAAAATTGCGCACATTACACGGTTTAAGCGTAAGCTAAACATCTTTCTGCACAGCGTTAAAAAGCTCGGAGTTAGCTTCCGCCAGCGTACGATTGCTAATATATCATTCTTTTAAATAGTTATCTGGCTTTTCCAATTGGTGCCATATCATTTTCACAGTATATTTTAAACCCTCATATCCTTTTCGAAGAAATAAAGATAGTTGGTTTTGATCGTTTCCCATTTGGGAAAAGCAAGAAGACCAAAATCTGATGCTTGTAGCAATAGTTTGTCGCTTAGAAGTCATTAATTTCACTGAATCAATATACATACAAAGGAATTAAGTAAATTATACATTTAAGCCAGAAAAATCTAATAATTTGTGGAAATTTTATTTTTTTTGGTTAAGCTTTTGCAATTTAAAAAAAAATGCTAGACAAATTCCATCTTCAGCAGACAAGAATATTGGAGAAAAACACAAACAAATAATACGCATTTATCGTGTTTCCCTTTTAGCTGATGCCGTTATACACATTTTGTTTAATATTTGGTCGGGTCAATGTTGAGATTGTTTTAGTCGTAATATGATAACAGTCTGTGGTTCAATCTTTAAAACATTAAATTCTTAATATTAATAATAACAGGAATTACGAAAATTCCATTGCCTTTCAGAGAAAAGAAAAGTAATTTCTTCAAGTCACACATATTCTGTTTTTGAGCACACATCAAATATAACAGAACTTCACAAGTCATAATGCTTTCAATATGACAGACGATGTAGTTCTCTTCTTATTGAATTATTGATCCAATTACTACGCCACACGAAAGCTCGTGATTTTTTTAACCACTAACTGTCTTATCTGTTTACAGACGCTCCTTCTATAACTGTCATGATATAAAGAAATTAAACGATGACTCTCGATGCAATAAATGAATACATGACTCTCAACCTGTAATTACAACAGCCGACAATGTTGAAATGGAAAGTTAAATTGTTAACAAAAACGTGAACGTTGCAATTAATTCTTTTATATGTGTTCTACTACAGTCAAATAAATTACATTTATATATATTTTTTTAACACATGTAATTTGAGGACCGTTTGAATGTGATTATTGCCTTTATTTCAAAAAGTGCTATCGTGTTAAAATAATGGTTAAATTTGTTGTTGATTTTTTTTTCATTCTTCACTACTGGTGTGTCATTGCCAAACAGAATGCTGGACACATACATCTGAATCTCAACAAACGAGAAGATTTCTACTTGAAAGTGTCTCTTAAATGAAGTAAATTTTCATCAAAGTCCAGTAGGACGAGATAATACGAATCACAGACGATGTTATAGTTATTTAAACTAAAACTGCAAAGAAAACTGACCTACTTTCAATTTTTTTCCCTCTACAACAAAACTTTCTCAAGAAACCATTAAATTTAAGAATGTGGGACACCGTTGTTACTGATAGTATTTTTTAAAGTAAAAGAATATGTTTTCTAGCACTATAAATATACTTATGGCTCATTCAATCTCCTTACGCTCTTGTTGCATTAGTGAGAGTTTGAATGGGTGATCATTGTCCGAGGCAGCTACACATTGCAGTACACATTTGGATACTTTTATTATGATTAACGTAACAGTTAAATGCTTGCATCACTAACATCGATCATCTTCTTGATAACTTCTTTCAAAATTATTTTTTTTAAAAAGATCACCGTTGTCCCATTATTTTTTGTTAACCTTGAACTTTGAACCACTCATAAAACTATTTTATAAATATATATTTAAAAACATTTACTTCAGAACAATCAAAACAAATTCTATTGTGTAGTGATACTGCGTTTTAATAAATACTTCAGGACGTTTCCTAACCTTAACTTGCCATTTAAACTTAATTAAAATTATCATGAGCTTCTTGTAAATTTTTAGCATTAGTTTTTTCTAATACTGAGCTTCGTTATTCCTTCACTATTTTTTGTCATAACTGGAGGGCTAAAAGACAGACAGTGGCCGATTAGAATTATTTAAAAAAATGTTAACTGGATATTTTTTAAAAAGAAAAAAAAAGATCTTACTTTTAATTAATGTTTTAAATGATGTGTTATTTCATCGAGAACTGAACAGACCGTAAGGTGAGAAGACTGTAAAAATATTGATATTGATCGCGAGATTTTTTTCCCTTGTGAAAGAAAAGCTCAGGAAGGGCTCAATACTAGCAAATATCCGATATCGAATAAAGGTGTTTGCGTCAAATAAAATAAAAATCGAAAGTGCTAATTTTTAGATGCAGCCCTTACCGACGGCTGGAGGGTTCAAAGAAGCGTGATTGTATCGAAATGCAGGTTCAGTGTAGTGCGCTCCACCCTGCGCCATCGGTTTGCACGCCGATTCCTTCAGTGAATGTCCGCATTGAACAAAAAGTGATTCACTGCCGCCTGTGCGCTGACAGTCAAAGTGCCGCGGGTGGTGGCGACCAAATGAATTGAGACATATTTGACTGCCAAGTGACGGGGATTGTTCACATAATTCACATTTGAACGCCTGGTGTGGGCCGGGCGCGATTTTCATTTTTTTTGTTTTAAACAAGTATAAAAAAAATTATTTGAGAATAAAAAGCAACGAGAAGGTATTTTTAAAAAAAATAATATTTCTCGAAAGGGCTTTATTATTTTTTAAATATTGTTTCTCTGTCAAATCGCCAACCCCTCTTATATAAAAGTGACTGTCTTTGCAGTTAAACAATTTAAACTACACGTGATGAAAACTACTTTTTATAAACAATATATTAGGCATGTCATTAATGTTGTTTAAAGACGTTTTAACTGACTAGAATTATCACAAAATTTTATCAAATATTTTCGACATGATCGAAAAGGAATTGTTCTGCTAAATGATCGAAAAGGAATTGTTCTGCTAAGATATCTTATTTCATAAAACAGTTCTGAATTGAGTTTTATAACTGCCTCAGTAATTAAACAAACTTCGTGAAACACGAACATCCAAATTTAGATTCAAAGAAAGCATTGCTAATAAACTGTTTGCCATTTAATAGGGCACGAAGCTACAAGGGCACTGAATTGTCTTGTCTTATCTATACAGACGCTCCTTCTATGCAGAAGATAGTTGCGTCCACAGACTATGACAGATGATCTGTTGGCAAGTGATGCAGCGTTCACATGCCACGGCTTTGTGGGTTCCACGCATTACCCAGCCTCCTAACTACGCGTAGTGTTAGGTACCCATTCGGAGCGGGGTGACTCAGGGACGCCCTAGGCCCCGGGAACAAACCCTTGCACTGCCACTCGACCACCGCGTTTGAAAGACAAACCGTTGTTTACCTCATACGTAAAAATAAGATTGCCGCGTTAAAGTTATAATTTAAATCACATGATTTTGTGTTCAATCCTAGAAAATGACTTCTCATCTGCCGATGATTTAAACTTGACATGGATTTATCTACAAAATAATTCCGCGTGGAGCTCATTGGCTCCCTGACAGCACCACTAAGACCTTTGTCTTTCGTTGCTCTATAGGACAAAGATTAATTCTCTCAATTTCATTGAAGGTAAACGATTTTTTAAAAATATTTTTTATTTCTAGTAAAATTTAATACCTGAAAATATAGATACAAATTAAAATTGTCGAGCCTTTTACATTTTCTTCTTTAAAAAAAATATTTAGGAATTCAAAGACATTTATTTTTAAACAATTCAATAAAGATACAACTTGCTTTAAATATAATTCAATCAATTGTTAGCGAGATGGTAAAAATTGTAAATTTGGTTGCGTAATGATGTACAAACTAAATTGAAAATTTTAATAAGTTGAGAAAAAAGAAGACAGTAATCTTTAGTTCAACTTGAACACAATTCAAGTAACAATGAATATCTACGCGTACAACAACGTTAACTCTATATTATTACACCGGAATGAAAATACATTTTTTTCTTAATTTTTTTGTGTGTTGTTGTTGAGATGGAGAGGGGCAGACGATCTCAAATGTCCCAATAACACAAATTTATTATCAACTTCCCGCCGTCTCGTTCCTATTCGCATCGTGTACTTAAGGCGAGCTGAACAACTCGGGCTGTAGTCCGATACCTCATTATTTGATGGCCTACGGCTGTAAGTCTGTAGCCGAGAAATCACAAGTATTTAGGCAATCGACCATAATTTCCTTATTAACGTTGCTAGGTGGCTCGAAAAACTGGCCATTAGTTTGATCAATTGGAAACATAAATATCTGTCTTTAAAAATAACAATTTAAAAAAAAAGAAAAAAAAAGATTTTTACATTTATTCTATTTCATATAAAAGTCGAATTAATTTGAGGATGAATGAAGTATTTATTTTTCCGTAAATTTGAAATCGCTTGTATTTATTAAAAGTTGTTTTCTCTGTTACCACTGCCATTAATGTCTCAAGATGCCTTTTTTTTTACACGCAGCATACAGAAATAATTTATTCTTTATTTTTTTCAATCTAAGAAATATTTAGCCTCGAGACATTAATTCAGGGAACATGTAAATCATAGTTTCTATGGTTACTGAAGTTTAAACCATTGGAATTACAGGAGCAGGAGAAACGTTATTCTAGTTACCTCTTGGTCAAACAAATTAAATGCTATTGTTGTAACTTAACAATACTTTGACTGAACTCGTTCTGTGAGCTAAATTAATGCCTTGTCCTCTCTCCGACTTCTATTCATCTTTCTCTTGCTTGATTCTCTCTTATTCTCTTTTCCTTTTAAATTTACCCCGTTATTGTCCATCTCCTTCATCCTTGTATTTCCTTCAACTGCTCCGATTTCTAATTTACCATCAATTTTACAAAGAAAGACCGGATAGTTTTTTTTAAATTTTTTCTCAATGGAAATAGATTAATGGAAACATTTTAGGATTATTAAGTTCCCTTTTTTTAAATTTTGGAAAATTTGAAAATGAAACACATTTTTTAAAATTTGAAAATATGTTTTAGGTTAAATTACTCAATGCAAAAATGCTTTTTAACGATAATATATTTTGGTTCACTGCTCTGTCCCAAGCTATTTCCGGTAGATCGTTGTTTCCGTTTTGTTGTTGAATAGGTAGGTGATTAGGTCCCTTTTCATCGGTCCCCGCTAATTGAATCCGTGCGTTGGTGCTGTGGGAAGCTTTCCCTATAGATTTTTTGGTCCCGATGTCATCCTTAGAGTATTACTTTGGGTGGAGGGTACGAGCCGAGAGGATTGTGTAGGAGGAGAGCCAGGTGTTTTGGTGCAATGTGATGAGTACATCAGTTGACACACACACAGATACACAGACACACATACATTCACACACACACATGCTCACACATATTCACACACACAGACATTCACACACACACACACATTCACACACACACAGATTCACACACATTCACACACACACATGCACACACACACATTCACACACATTCACACACATTCACACACACACACATTCACACACATTCACACACACACACACATATTCACACACACACATTCACACACACATATTCACACACACACATATTCACACACACACATATTCACACACACATATTCACACACACACATTCACACACACACATTCACACACACACATTCACACACACACATTCACACAAATTCACACACACACACATATTCACACACACATATTCACACACACACATTCACACACACACATTCACACACACACATATTCACACACACATATTCACACACACATATTCACACACACACATTCACACACACACATTCACACACATACACATTCACACACACACACATTCACACACACACACACATTCACACACACATTCACACACACACATACACACACACACACATACACACACATACACACACATACACACACATACACACACATACACACACATTCACACACACACATACATATACACACACATTCACACACACACACATACACACAAATTCACACATACACACACACATTCACACACACACATTCACGCACTCATACACACACACATTCTCATAGATAAACATACGTGGTTTGACATATTTGCTTTTTTTTTGAACGTTGGGAGTTCAATGTCAAATTCGGTCAAGTTGTAGGAAATGTTTGTGAAGCGCTGGTGGCCGTGTCACATAAGTATACATTATAATAATATATAAAATATATCAAAAAGTAAAAAAAAACCTGAAAAGCTTTTCTGTTAAAAACTATTGATGTATTCCATTTTGCTATATCCATGCTCAATTTTTTTGAGGCTGGCGTTCTTCATTCCAGAAGGATCAGGGATGTTCGCTCTTAGGGTATCATGTTTTTATTCTGTCAGATGAATATCCAGGCTCAAATAATGGACAATGGATCGTGTTAATCCTTCTAACTGTTGTTATTTTGTTTAGAGCCACTGAAGAATCTCAATCCTTATAAAGCTTCAGAATCGTTTACATGTGTATTGGAGTTCAATGTTAAAACCAATACAAATGGTGCATGGGCTTGACATGTCATTTGACTACTCTAATAGATGTGCTGCTTGTGGTTGAGATTTCGCAGGGAATTTCTCTGGAGGAAGTTCATTATAATTAGTTAAAAGTGGAGCTTAAATATTTAAATGAAAATGTACAGCTAAAGGTTAACACATAAATTCCACATGTGACTACAATGAGTCCTCGCGTTAAAACTTTATTCTCGTGTAAAATAATAAAGGTTTGCCACAAAATAACAAACCTGGGGGACAGCTTCTAATTACATGTTCTCTGGCGAATTCACATCTACGTATATACAGGATAAAACTACTGAGGTAGCCATGGTTTATTAAATGAGAAAATAAGTTGTTGCCCTCGCCTACCTTGCACTCCGTTTACGTTGAGTCAAAGGGTTTGTACTTTACCTCAATTATTTCTTATCTCTTCAAAACACAATTCGTGTGTCGGGATATGGCAAAGTGTACACTGTTGAAAGATAGCTGCAGCTCATAGCCGAGAAGAGTGTTGCGGATGCGCCTGTCATTCAGAGGATAGGGCAGCTGCAGTGAATTTCCTCTGGTGTCTTGTAATGACTTGTTCTTCAAATTATATATTTAAAAAAAAATCCTTTAAAATCGCACGCTGTTTGGTCTGTTTGGTTAGGTTATTATGAAAGAGTATTTAGTGTAAGTAAATACCAAAACTTTTACGTCTAATTCTTTGAGTTCATAGTTCAATTTATTAATCGATTTATTTCTCAGTAGGGGATACTTTGAATTTCACCTAAACAAGAAGAATGGATTATTAATTTATTAAGATTTAAATCAATAAATTCATTATATATTACTTGTAAATTTGGTTTCTCTTGTTAATATGTTACTTACTTTGTAACTGTTAGTCGCTGCTAATTTTAGTTAATATATTTACTTTAATTTGAATTTATTATATTATTTTATTCGATAGTTGAAGTTTTTTTTAGTAAATATGGCGGCATGGCGCTAGTCGCTAGAAGTAAATACGAAATTGTCTTAGGAAATTAGTTTATTAAATTTATATCTTAATAACCTCAAATTAATAATTTATATAATTATGTTACATTTGTTATATTTTAAACAATTTTTAAGTATACTAATCTTGATATTTATCGAATTCCAAAGTTGTATTTTTTAAGGTATTTTTAGATATTTGGTTGTTTCCGTGGGAACTATTTGCCGAGGCTAATAGTTCCTAAAATCCCGATATCCGGCCGGGGTTTCCGGTTGGTCCCTATTCAAAACATTGTTCCGCTTAAATGTAATCTAAAAATAGAACATTACCCAATGAGTTATGACGTTTTCCGGTTTTAGAAATGACACGCGCATTAAATATTTGTTTTCCTTTTTTTATTGCATACCTATAAAGGTCATAAACAGATTTGTTAATTGTATTATCATTGCTCAATTAAGTTGTCCATTAATTAAGTCCCCAAAGAGGCTTCCCTTTAGATTTACGAGTCATAGGGGTCTCATGCTAACGAAGAATTATAAAAACAACTAGACATTTAGAAATAATACTTTTTGCTAATACTAATATGCATAAAATGTTGTTTATCAGAAAGACGTCACAGTTTTGGCACACTTCCTTAATGTAAAATAAGAAGAATCGTGTATTTAAAGAGTATTTATGGCGTGACAGGATATTTAAAACAGAATGACGTCAACAATTTCGGCTTATTTCTTTGTTCCAAAAGTAGTTTTGAAAATTCATTCTCGATATTTATTTATAAAATCCATTTCCTCATTTATCTCAACCAACAAATCCGTGTAAATGGAGACATTTGAAACATTTGAATTGAATTTTATTTAATGACCAGATTCCTTGTTTTAAAAACTATAACTGTGTCCGTTCAAGAACTTTGATGGGCATTTAACAGGCTGGTTCTAATTTAGTATCCACCAGTAATAATCATCCTGAATGCTCTTAATGAAATAATGTGTTGGTATTTTAGTCGAGAAATCTCATTGACGTAATAGTTATTACCCCTGGGAAAAGACTCTCTGAATGCTAGACTAATTGTTCATTATTACCTTCTATCAAATGTGTCTGAAACGGCTATGTAGGGGATTAAAAATTTTCCTCTAAGAGAGAGAGAGAGAGAGAGAGTTGCCTTTAAATAATTTCGACACGGCATTCCAAGGTGAAATAATAATTAAGAAAATGAATGATTTATTAAGACGACAGTAGGCGTTAGTGGCAGTGATAGATAGTGTAGCAGTTTATATTAACAGAGTCTTAACCTTTAATCGGAGTCTCAAGGCTATCTTCAAGGGAATTTAATAGTAAAACAAAAGACATTATCAGTAAAATCTAACAAGGAAATGAACTTCATCTTTAAAATAAAGTACATTTTTCAGCGTAACGCAGTTTTGAGTCTTGAAGACAGCAGCGATGTTGTTAAAAATATCAATGCGATAAAAAAATATTTGTGACTAGTGGAGACTTTTCTTTCAATTTAAAAATTCAGTAGCTAAGCAAAGCATACGCAAATATCAATGTTCAAATCAGTCTATTCTACTAATACTACACGATTATTTTAGTTGTGAAGCAGATTTGTTACGATATGTTACGATATACGTACTTTTAGCTCTAGGTTTAAATTTATATCAAGTTTGAGTTTTTTAAAACTAAAATCGGCTTCACTAATTGAACCAAAATCTATAATTAAAAAACTGGACAAGTATAAATCTTCTGGTGTTAATTTTAGTATTTGTTTGCTCCAGGTTTTCAATTCTCACAGATGCTTCCATAAATAACAAACCAATTTCATAGATCACAAACGACGTGCAAAGATCACAAACCCCTCCATTGATCCCAAATGCCTCCATTAATCGCGTACCCATCCAAGGATCACAAACCCCTCCATTGATCCCAAATGCCTCCATTAATCGCGTACCCCCAATGATCATAAAACCCTCAATTGATCCCAAATGCCTCCATTAATCGCATACCCATCCAATGATCACAAACCCCTCCATTGATCCCAAATGCCTCCATTAATCGCATACCCCCAATGATCATAAAACCCTCCATTGATCCCAAATGCCTCCATTAATCGCATACCCCCAATGATCATAAAACCCTCCATTGATCCCAAATGCCTCCATTAATCGCGTACCCCTCCAATGATCACAAAACCCTCCATTGATCCCAAATGCCTCCATTAATCGCGTACCCATCCAATGATCACAAAACCCTCCATTGATTACAAATCCATCCATTATTCCCAAAAACCTACACATATCACAAAATGAAACTGATCACAAAAACTGCACTGATTACAAATTTACTACCATCGTCCGCAATTAGGATAGCTTCAGATAGAAAATGACATTCTTGGCAGGCGCCTTGCTTTTGGACGATCCCTAAAGATTATCTGAGATCATTTTGTTCAGTTATTTAGTGTAGCAACTTCACATCGTCCAGCTAGACATAGGCGTGCGTCTGGAATCGTACAGTGTGCTTGGTCTATTCATGAAAGCTAACAAAAGATTCATTTTTACTTACGGTCAGCAAAATTTTGATTACCAAATAATATTTTAATATTAATATGCCAGATTTATGTTTAAATTGTGGTCAAATTTAGTTTGCCTTTGATGTTTTCTTTTTTTTTCAATTAATGATTCTTTATGTAATGCAATTAAAATATTGTTGACTTACCTCGTTTGCTCAATATTATGTTCACCATTAATACTTAATATTTAAATATGGGGAATGCGTTCATTGTAAAATAAATTTCAGCTTTTTACCCTCAGCATTTCATGTATACGCCCAAGTCTGTATCTTTAATCCAACATAGTAAAGACATCTTTTCTAAGGCGTAAAAGTTTTTTTTATTTTAAATTTGACAATTATTGCTAACTGAAAGGCGAAAAAATGGTTTGGTAGAAAAGGGGAATGAAAAGGGGAAACTCCCGTCTGGGCGCCCTTTTTTAAGATGGTGCCGAGTTAGCTGAAATTAGCACAGAAATATAGATTTTTAGAGGAATGCACCTAAAGCTGGTTGTATCATGGGGGCAGCTGTCTTGTCCTTCTCTAATTTCCCCCGTCAAATTATTCCATCATTTAACCTTTGCGTCCGTTTGTAGCAGCTTTTTAAAAAAAAATAACGTATATTTTTTTTCAACAAAACTTAACAGATTATGTTAAATAAAACGACACCACACGCCACCCACACACGTCTATCCGGGCGCCGAGCAGCTCAATATTCGATTCTTTTTTGACGATATCATCTGACACTTCACAGAGCTGCTCTTGGGATCGATCCCCCGGCTTTGTTTCCTAACTTGTTGCTCCTTTATACCTAGCGCTCAATATCCCCCTCACATGAATATGGAACGTTTCAAATCAGATTCTATTAACTCCTGGCCGCTCGCATTTCTGGATGATTTCCTAGCTTTAAAAAAAGATTATATTAAAAATGTATATAAAAATAAAATACTTTAAAAGGTTTGGTGAGCTGTGATTTGTGGTGTATAAACCGAGCAATAAGAGATAAAACCAAGGAAATAGGAAATGCATCTTGTACATGATCGTGAATTTTAAACGTACGGAGTGCAATCCTTTCAAGTTATATTTCATCAAAATGATTGTAGTTTTGTAGTAGATCTTCTTCGGGCGACATAAACAATAGTTATTTAGTTAATGTCTCTGACAATCACGCCAGCTATGCATCAAATTATTTTGGGAATTTAAGAAATGTAATAGAGATTTGATGACATTTACTTACAATTTCTTTATACCATAAGGCATAAAACTTTAACCCTAACCCTAACAAAATCCATAATATTTGAAGAAGAAAAATAAAATTAAAAAAACCCAAAAAACTACGGATTTTATTTTTATAAATAATTTATAAAAGCAAAGGAAAATTTGTGTGATTAAATTACATTCGGTGATTTCCACCTCCCCACCCCGACCGCATTCGATAACTTTTTTCGGGATTGACTATGTTGAATACGTGGCGAGGCACCTATAACTCTCGCACTTGTTGTTGTGTTTTAATCACAGAGTTCTGTTTGAAATTAGAACTCATTAAGTTCGATTCAACCCTTCAAAACCTATTAACTTTAGTTTATATCCCATAGCGGCTGGATAGCGAAGTCAGTAGTACGCTCGCCTCACAAAGCTGAGGGGCGTGGGATCGAGCCCAAGCAAAGCAACAATATGAATGTTACGCTAAGAAAGTCCCGTGTAAGCTCTAATGGAAACATTAGGGATCCCCTACGACCATCGGTCACGGGACTAAATTTTTTAAAACTTATTTCCGATAGCACCAACACCGAGAGATGTGCTGTAATTATATCTAATTAAGCAACCATTGGCCTTGCCGCAAATCCACAGCTTATAAACCCCACAAATAATTAAAGAACGTGGTTTAATCGGTTAAAGAGAAAAAGAGAACAGTGCACGAATTTTTAACGCAATTTCCTTTGTAAAAATCGCGCTTATAGATTCGAAATATCTGCACATGCAACTCCTCTTGAAACCTTAACCAGGTAGAGTGTTCGGGTCTTTTGCAAATATGCTAAGGAGGTCCCAAGGATGTGCAACGGCCAAAAAACACCGAAAAGTTTTACTTGATTTCCTGGGAAATAAAAAAAAACCAAAAAGAAATCAGTATTTTGTCAATATCTCGCCAACCGTAACATCTATGGGGTTGAAACAAACGTCAAACAATAGCTAATAATATTTAGAAAAATGTTGGAGAAGGAATAGAAAAAAGAATCTTTTTTCATTCGACTCCCGTAATTTTAGAAGCAATTTTTGAAAGCAATTGTTTTGTTTAGTTTCAAAATTATTGATTTGAAAGGACTTTTAATGTAATCTAGAATGATAGTTAATGGGGTTTTCCCGCTTTTTGAATGCTTATATTAGATTGTTGCGTGGTGCGCACTATATTGACGCATTCTTGGTGTGATGTAGCGTGAGAGGATATGACGTCATACTGTGTTTAGTTTCAGAATTACTTATTTGAAAATGTTTTGGTATTTACTTTTATTGTAATCTAGAATGATTTACCTTGATACAAAAATCGGAAATTTCTTGTTGGAAATTGCATTTAAATACTCATTCGAGTATTTATTTCCTGTTTTTTTTTAAAATAAATCATATCATATTTTTAAAGCCCTCAAAACCAGGTTATACTTCTAGGTGGGATCCCTTCCACCTAAGTTTAGGCCGTTGTCATAGAGTTATTTCTCCACCTTGTCCGATATTTCAAACACAACAATCTCTTGCACTTTTCTGATGTTCATCACCCTCTCGTGTCTAATATCTTTGTGTGAGTTTTATTCACTCAGATTTGACGCCATTCGATTTATTGATTTATTTATTGTTTATGTTATCTTGTCGACTTCTCCCGACATCAACGTTTACATGCACTTCAAGCTCCGATGATGGCTTTTATTTTGAACTATAAACCTGTGCTTTACATCTCCATCAGGATAATTAATACTATTGCAATTTTCATCCTTCAGGTTTTATTTCATGGTCTGCGATCTATTTCAGATTTAACAAAAATATCCTTAGTTTTCATACAAATAATTTCAGTTGGTGAGATCACAATGGTTAATGTTATTTTATATTTAATATGATTTGTTAAAGGGATGGCAAAAATCGTCAATCTATTCATTACATTAAAGAACACAATACTCAAATTAAATTTTATTAGCAATTTTTCTCACATTTCTATTAGCTTTTTATATATTTGATGGTGACGTATTAAAATCATTTTAAACCTCTCTCCATATGTATATATATATATATATAAATATATGTCACTTACCCTCCCTCAATACAGAAGATTATTGCGTCTTATATGAATATATAATATACATATATGATATATATATATATATATATGATATATATATATATATATATATATATATGATATATATATACATATATATATATATATATATATATATATATATATACTAGGGGCAAGTACCCGGCTTCTCCCGGGTTTAAAATAAGGTTTTCTGTAGAAGCGTACACAACTAACTGTTTACTTGCATGCTATAAAATGGTACATTTAACAGTGTATGTGCTGCATGGCTTAATTTCAAGGATGTCACCATCCTCATCTTTCACAATAACAGTTTTGAGATCTTCAAATGAAATAGGTCCCCGAATATGGTGCAGCAGGAGGCGCATGTGAAATGCTTCTCTGTTGTGAGGATGCACAGTGTACACTCTTCCCAAGGCATTGTCTGTCACATATCCCGGGAAGTCTGCAAGAGGTATACCTTTTTTCGGATTTGCCAGACCTATTGACTGGCATCCCAGCGAAAATGTCTAGGCACTTCAGAATACAGCAATGTTTTTGCAAGAGGATCTGTTTTGCAGAGATCAAAAAACGCTGTTAATGTAGTCTTTGTTGGAGTGTCTGTCAAATGTGCTGTTGGCTGTCCTGGTTTATAGTATACTCCTTGGCCTCCTTCAAGATGTACTGCCAAGTGAACAACTGTTGGATACCTTTGATGGATGGGAAAGTTAAGCAGGCGCCACACTGCCTCACTGCTACTAATGTATCGTCCTTGTTGATAATTAATTGGTAACCCCATCAAGCCTGTTCGGCATTTCATTTGCAACAGTAAACATGGCTGCATCACTTCCCTTGGTAACATAATTGCAAATCTACTTGATGCTTGTGTTTCTATGACGTACATAGGTCATTCCATCCTGTGCATATTCATGCATGTAACGGGGCCCTCCACTGAAGGATGAAGGCAGCACCACTAATTTGCCAAGATTTTCAGAAGTCACATTGTTGTCATTCCTTACTGCCTCTAATAGTACACCATAGTCCTCAGCTCTAAGTTTTGTTTGGTTGAGTCTGATGAAACGCAATCTCTCATTCTCAACCTTAGCATACATATCCACTATGTATTGCTGGAAAAGGCGCGGGCATCTGAGGAGTGTATTAAATTCGTTGACTCTTTGCATCATGCGATATGCATAGTAGTCATTGCTTGTGGCCTTGTTTACATCTTTTATGTTCAAATCATAGCCATCTTCTCCTCTAACAAATAGCAGAGGATACTGAAGTGGATCATATGACCTGTGAGTGTCTTGAATCCTTTGAAGTGGCATTTGTGAGCAACTTCTTGAATGCAGCACAATGTCTCTACGATCACCTAGCTCTCCAGCAATCATGATGCCACTTCACTAACAGATGGTGCATTGAATCTGCCTTTGTGTTCATTTAATGGTGCTTTGCCGGAAATTTTGATTTTGTAGTCCACTTGAGTGTTATCCATAATCTCAGCAGCCATTTTAAATGACCTCACATAGCTGTTATGCTGATGCAGCATTCTTTGCAGTTTGAGGACAATGTTTCTGTCAACAGGACTGTCAAGCAAATCCAGTCGTCTTTGCACTTGCTCATCTTCTCCCAAGAAGTAAATCTGGAGATATTTGCTGTCTACAGCATTGACTGGATGAAGAGGTCCAGCATGGTGGTACACTTGGCCTTGGACCTTGAATGTTGGTGTCCACCCGTTATTCACGACAACATTAGACTTGAAGGAAGTCACGGCAAACATATTATTGAATAGTCTAATAAGTTTCACAAAGTCCTTTGATTGTGCAGTTTCACCATTCAACAGAATGCACAATGGTTCTGGTGGCTTTAGAATTGGGGGCAGTTTGACTTTACCACTGGAACAGCACATGCCTGGAGTTTCTTTGCTCAGCTGTTTCAGCTGCTCTGGGAACTCTGTGGCGGACCTGATCTGCCTGGATTTTATATATTTTTTTTTCGTATGTTATCATTGCGGGAGAGTACTCAACAACTTCCCAAAGTTTCATGCTCCTATTTACACGGGAAGTTGGATATTTAATGATTAGTCTGTTTTATATAGCTCATATTAGGAAAATACCTACATTTTGGCCCAAGGCCCCCTAGTGAGTAATAATTTTATATATTTTTTTCGCATGTTACCATCGCGCGAGGGTACTCAAAATCTTCCAAAAGTTTCATTCTTCTACTTACATGGTAATTTGGAGAATTATTGATGAGTCAGTTTGATATATGAAAAAAAACTACATTCAGGCCTCTGACCACCCAGTGAGTGATAATTTTTATTAATGTTTCGCCAGTTACCATTTTGGGAGGGTATATAACAACTTCACAAAGTTTCATGCTTCTACCTACACAGGAAATAGGAGATTTAATGATGAGCCTGATTTATATAGCTCATTTAAGAAAAAACTACGTTTGGGCCCCCGCCCACCCCCCTACCCAGTTAGTGATAACTTTAGACTTTTTCAACGACTTTCCAAATTTTCATGCTTCTACCTACTCGGGAATATGAGGAATTGGTGTTGATTCAGTTTTATATAGCCCATATAAGGAAAAACCGGTTTTGGGGCACCCGGCCACCCATGAGTGGAAATGTTTACATTATTTTTCACCAATTATCGTCATAATAGTGTATTTGGCAAGTTCCCAAAAGTTTCATGCTTCTACCCTCACGGGAGGTTGGAGAATTAGTTTTGAGTCAGTTTTAAATATACGGAAAAAAAATACATTTTGGCCCCGCCCCCAGTAAGTGATAATTTATATAATTCATTTTTCTGTTGTATGGGGTTTATTTGTTTTAAAGAAACATTTCGAAACGCAATGTTTGAGCTTCAAAATGTGCCCTGCTGGTTTCGTTTAAGTTATGCAAAAAGTATAAACACAGTTGCTTAGCTACAGTGTTTATGCCACCCAGGGATGGACGATATTATTGACTCCTACCCTCGCCGATAAAAGGAAAAAGCTTGATCGGACGACTGGATAAAATACATATAGAATATACAAAAAAGAAACAGTGTAAAGTAAAAAAAATATGTAATTTGCAAACAAATTTTATAAAAATATATACGTAATCTTGTTAGAGGCGCAACATTAACAGACATAAAAATAAACCATTTCATAACATTTAGTTCACAACAAAAAACACACACACTCACTGATTCACACATGTGCACACAAATACTTAAACGCATACCCACAGCGGTATATTAACAATTAAAAATATAAATTAAAATAATAACTGCTCTTTTCACTTTGTTTCCTATTTACAAATTAATATGAACTCAAACTATGACGTCACATCACATTATTTTATGGCAATAAACGCCATCTTGTTAATCTCGACACCAAAATGTTTAATATTTTACGTCTTAATTTTCAATAATTTTTATTTTATATAGCTCATATAGGGAAAAACTACATTTTGGGCCCCCAGCCCCCAGTATCTTATATATATGGAACGAAACCTGTTTAATAACCTTTCCGGTATAATTTTGTGTACGTGTACCAAATTTCACGTTATTTGGTTGTCTGGATCTTGAGTTATAAGGGAACAGACAGACGACGGACAGACAACAAATGCGTCTTATATATATAGAGATATATATATATAGTCTACCTTACCGCCACACATGTTTTGGCACTTTTTTAAGCCTTCAATGATGTATCTGTTTTAAGTGTCGCGAAATTCCAACCCGCTAGGATCATTCATTGTGCTTAAAGCAGCCAAAGGGTCTCCATGGAATTGATCCGAAAACAGCAACGGCCGGAAAGAGCGCCATTGTGCGTCCCGTAATAATGTTAACACATTTTACAGCTGGAGTTAGGACGCAACAAGTCCACCATTTGTTCCATTATTAGAAGCGAAAGTAGCATGGGAAATCTTCAGGGCCCTTAACTCACATAAACGCCCGGAGAGTTTCTCGGCCTTCCTGCCACATAAACACGTGAGAGTGGTCGGTGCATTTGATGACAGAGGATAAAAAACGCGCAAGTTGTTCATTTCTGTCAGCCTGTCCCAGGGGATTATGCCCGAGGAGTGCGCCCGACAGACGATACAGGGGGGACACACACATGCGTCATGGCTCTTGAAAACGATGTCTCCCATCACTCTAAGAACAGTTTTTGCTGGCGGCAAGAGTAATTATTACCACCACAGTGTATATTCTAATTATGTATACCGTTGTTACACAGCGTTTATTCGTTAAACCCATTACATTCGTAGTCGCTAATGTAGATCAAAAGGAATGGGGGAAATACATAAAAGTAGTTGCGGTCTAAAATAGTTGAAATCATAGCTATATTTAATTTCCAATGGACTAGTTTACTATTTTCAGATTCGATTTCTCCTAACTTTACAGCATCTTATCATTTTTATATAAGATTTTGTTTACTCGATTAAGAGGGCTTGCATTCGATACCTATCTTCATCTATTAATTTTTCAAAATGTTTGCCCACATCCCTTTCAATATATTTTCCCTTGTAAAGTCGCAATGAAGACTTCATAGATTTTTTTAGAAATCTAAGCATAAATCGAGTGATACATGCAGAATTTATATAAAGAGGTTTAATTGAAAATCTTTTACATTTTTTTTTACAAAATACCAAAAACAAAGCTCCCATTAAAAAAAGAAAATATTAGCAGTTTTAAAAACTATCTTAACACTGAGAGAAATTGGAATGAAATAAATTCAATTAAACCAGGAAATAACATATAAAAGAACAACACAACTTTACATTTAATGTAGTTTTTTAAAGTTTTTTAAGCACATGCCTAAGTCAAATAGCAAAGCCTTAACATTTTCTTGATGAATTGTTATTTTTATTATTATTAGTAGTAGCAGTAGTAGTATTATTTTTATCGTAAAATTTTTTGAGGAAGGTATTCTATGCTATCTCAAGTACAATTGCTTTAAGATAATGAACAACAACCAACATATTGTCTATGTGTGCTTTATAACCATTTGCGCTATAAACATACAATATTCTGAGGCGAACATAATTCCTCAGCTCAATTGGAAAAATCCAAGAATTCTGTTTATTTAAACATAAAAAGAAAAAAAAACTAGGGAAAAAAAACTAAACAAAAACAAACAAACAAATAAATAAAACACAATACATTGAATTAAATGCAGAGATTCATGACTCGGTTACCAATCCAGAGATTTGGGAAAAGTTGTTGCCCGGAAGCTATTAAAAAAACATAACAGAAAGGGTATCAAAAACAAATTTATTTAATGTCAGTTAGATTTGAATCAGTAGAGCATTTATAAAAATCAAAACAAATTTAAAATTGAAACCAACAAAGTTTGACATATTTATTACCTCATACAAAATATTGCATGCAATCTTCACTGTCCAAGGACAGATTACCTGATAGACTTGGTTAAATTCAGCCGTTACTTCAATAAAAAGCAGCCCGTTGGCTAAAAGCAAATTACTCGACACGCTGTTTGGTAATTATCGCGCGTTATCTTCTAATGTGTGGAATAACCGTCCAAGGATAAAGCACAGGCGTTAAAAGAAATATGAAAATTGGCAGAGTCTGGCGGCCACCGTATTACCGTGTGGTCAGTGAACAGCTAGCTAACATAGTGACCAGCGGCAGCCACCCTCCACCCACCACACATACCAACCTAACCCACCCCTTCACCCCCCTCAATGTCAGTATTGATTTGATAGATTGCCTCTCCGGGTGTTGTGACGTCGTAGGGTTTTATTTGTTCATGTCGACAGTGTATCGGCACGTATGATTTCTGCTCTTGGTTTGATCTGCGTGTTCCTCTTAGTGGTAAGGAGGCACTGAGCAGGGTTCTGGAGTATCCAGGAGTTGGGGAGGCGGGGAGCATTTGGGCCGAGGGCTTGCGGGCCGATACAGCTTTAGGGACCGAGAGCTGAGGAGGTATGGATATTACGAGGCATAGAGAAATGAGGTAGAGAACTTGGGGAACGGGAGCTGAGAAGGTATGGATATGACGAGGCAAAGAAAAGTGAGCAGAGAACGTGGGGACCGAGAGCTGAGGAGGTATGGATATGACGAGGCATAGAAAAGTGAGCAGAGAACTTGGGGACCGAGAGCTGAGGAGGTATGGATATGACGAGGCATAGAAAAGTGAGCAGAGAACTTTGGGGACCGAGAGCTGAGGAGGTATGGATATGACGAGGCATAGAAAAGTGAGCAGAGAACTTGGGTACCGAGAGCTGAGGAGGTATGGATATGGCGAAGCATGGAGAAGTGAAGCCGAGAAGTTGGGGACCGGGACCTGACGAGGTATGGATATGGGGAGGCATGTGGCAGTGGGGTACAGTCTTTAGAGGCCGGGATCTGGGGGCTGGGAGTGGAGGGTGCCGGAGGCAGATAGGATCCAAGAGCTGAGGAAGCTGGGATGCTGAGGGGGTCCAGTATACGTTAATGTTGGAGGGGGGGCTAGGTGGGATAGAGACTTTGGAACCACACATCGAGACGGTGAAAGTGAGACGTGGGTGGGGGGCAGACTTTGAGAGGCATATAGATGTGGGGTGCCTAATCAATCAAGGAAAAGATACGAACTATCATTGCTTAATAAAGTAAGAAAACTTAAGGAAAATATGCATCACAAGGGAATAAAAACAAAATTGTATCAGAAGTAAGGCTTCGAGTTAGTATTGAGATGTGGGCGGAGGGAAGGGAGGGGGAGGGAGGACGAACGAGATGTTCCTTGAGAAAAAAATTGCGCGGGGAAGGGGGTGTGGGGGACTTGAATCGAAGAAATATAAAATGTACGGTTAAATGGATATTTTGATGGATGGCCAGATGACTGGATGATGGGACGCTGCCCGTGGTTCATTACAGTTCCATTTACGTGTGGCTGTCTTTGTGGATGTCAAGACGAACTCCAGGCAACAGAGAAACACTGGCCGGCGATCAAGGCCCCAACAAGAATATGAGCTTGTTAGTGGTTGTTATGGTTATGGCTATTTTAAGGATGGAGCACGAACAACTATCATAGATTGTTTTAGGTCGAGTCAATGCCATGCTAGAAATAACGCATGACGCCTCAGAGATGAAACGGTTGGGATTGTGTAAGACGAGATCAAAAGCTCAACGAAAGCTGATGTTTCAGACGGACATTTTAAATAAGAAACCAACGACCATATATCAAATTTAGTAGAAGTATCAATAAATATTGTATTTAAAATAAAGATGTTTAACTTACAAAAAAAATAAAAAAAAATAAAGAAAATGCAAACGAGACAGCAAGTAAAGAAGTATAAAAAGCTTGTATGAAATAGAAACGGCAAGAACTCAAGTGTGGCAGAATCTATGGAATGGAGATGGAAAGAAAGCAAAACAGAATGAACGTTAACAAGCCTGACAGTGAATAAGCGAACCAGACAGCAAGACAACAAGTGAAACGGAATGTATCCAAGAAGATAGTGAGTAAACAATAAAGACAGCAGAAAACAAGTTAGACAGCATGCATGCAAGAACACGGTGAATAAGAGAACCAGACAGCAAGAAAACAAGTGAGACAGCATGCATGCAAGAAGACGGTGAATAAGAGAACCAGACAGCAAGAAAACAAGTGAGACAGCATGCATGCAAGAAGACGGTGAATAAGAGAACCAGACAGCAAGAAAACAAGTGAGACAGCATGCATGCAAGAAGACGGTGAATAAGAGAACCAGACAGCAAGAAAACAAGTGAGACAGCATGCATGCAAGAACACGGTGAATAAGAGAACCAGACAGCCAGAAAACAAGTGAGACAGCATGCATGCAAGAACACGGTGAATAAGAGAACCAGACAGCAAGAAAACAAGTGAGACAGCGTGCACGCGAGGGAGAGTAAGAAAGACTGTCAAGCAAAGGACGAAAATCAGAGTCGCGAGTTAATAGAGATGGATGAGGCCCAATGTCCGGCCAGTCAGTGTCCATCCATCGTGCTGACCACCAAAACGACCCACTCAATGGTATTGATTGATGCTATAATATTGACTCTCTCGCGATCATTCTCAGCTCTGTATTAGTGGGCACTATCGTGAATGTGACAGGGAGCGTATTGCTAGACAACACTACATCGGTTCGTCAGCTGAAATGATGAGTTATTTTTTGTGTGCTAAACACTCCATGATGTCATCTGAAATTTGACCATGTGTCAGAGGGACACGGGGTTTAATTTATCACTAAGATAAAACATAATCATACACCACAATTGATATTAGATTACTTTCAAAGTTTTTCAAATTTTCACTTACATGTTCATTTAATTGAAATATATATATAGACAGATTGCAATGACAGATTGCTATATAAATATATCATTATTCACATTAAAAAACTGTTACGCAAAATTGAAATAACTCATTTCTCAGTATATTTATGAAATGCAATATTGAAGAAAAATCATTTTTGACATCCATTTGCCTGAGATTTTATTCGTTGAATCTATTTTTTTATAAAATGTGAAAACCCAAATAAAATAAAATAAGAAGAAAAAAAATCAATTTTAAATATCTCTTTTCTTTTAACTTTTACAGAGCGGGTTCCTAAATTCGAAGTGTTTGAAGAGAGAGGCCACCGTGCAGACGAGAGGATCATATCTCCGGGCATTGAAGAGCTCTGCTGGATCTTCAAGAAATTACAATTCTTCAAAGCAGACGATAAGAAACAAGAGTTCAGAACGAGGCTCTGGCTTAACCTACAAATAAAACATTTCAAATGGTGAGATTTAGGGATAAGGTTTTCACAAATATAAGGACTTATGGGAGAATGACGCAAATATAGTACATATATTTTATTCATGAATGGAGAAAGGGGAAGGGCATGTTAATTTATAAACAAGCAATTTTAAAAAAAAACATTTATTTATTCTTAAAATACACGGGCTAAAATGTATTAAAAGTCGAGGGCATCACATTAAATCACATTGTCTTATTCTATCTCAATTTTCTGCTTTCAGCAGGCGATATTAAAAATTCGCTCGTCCAGACTATTCATTGAGACACAATTGTGGACATATAAAATCTAATGTGTCTCAAACAATTAACATTTTCGAAGAGTTAGATTTTGAATTTGTGTTGGTGCGATCCTAAGTTAATTTACTCAATTTTTAAATATAAGGGTTAAATATAAGGGTTAAATATCAGTGTTAAATATAAGGGTTAAATATAAGGGTTAAATGTAAGGGTTAAATATAAGGGTTAAATTTAAGGGTTAAATATAAGGGTTAAATAAAAGGGATACATATAAGGGTTAAATATAAGGGTTAAATATAATTGTTAAATATACGGGTTGAATTAGTTCAATATTATTATTTTTTTAAAAAATTATTATTAATGGAAATACGCTGTGGAAATGAGAGGCTAACAAAACAGCTGTTGAAGGGTTAATTAAATCTTATCTAACGTATCATTGAAAACAGTTTCCATGTAACTGTGGAAATGAGAGGCTAACAAAACAGCTATTGAAGGTTTAATTAAATCTTATCTAACGTATCATTGAAAACAGTTTCCATGTACCTGTGGAAATGAGAGGCTAACAAAACAGCTATTGAAGGGTTAATTATATCTTATCTAACGTATAATTGAAAACAGTTTCCATATACATGTAAAAAGCCCAGTGAAGATCGAAAGGTAAACATAAGCTTATTATAAATTAGACTAGTGATCAATGACCGATTGCTATATAAATAATCATAATAAAAATAATTTGCAAGGTTTAACAAAATATTTAGATAAAATTGAAATATTTGTAAAATAATTCTTTGGAACATTGAAAACAATTCAAATTAACGAACTGGGTTTAAAAATGGGAGTGGGTGGGGGGGGGGAGGAGGGTTAAAACAACAATCAACAAAGTAGTGTAAGTATTTTATGTTTTTATTTAACATAAAATAGACATTGACAATGTCCCAATTATAGACATTGACAATGTCCCAATAACAGACATTGACAATGTCCCAATAACAGACATTGACAATGTCCCAATAATAGACATTGACAATGTCCAAATAATAGACATTGACAATGTCCAAATAATAGACATTGACAATTTCCCAATAATAGACATTGACAATGTCCCAATAATAGACATTGACAATGTCCAAATAATAGACATTGACAATGTCCAAATAATAGACATTGACAATTTCCCAATAATAGACATTGACAATGTCCCAATAACAGACATTGACAATGCCCCAATAATAGACATTGACAATGTCCCAGCGTTATGCAAAGTTAAGTAACAATGATATATTTTTCAAAATAATGTCAACACTTCCGACTACACCCATTTAAATGTTTTTTTTAAAAAAATGATCACACATGCAGTAAAACAATCCCTAAAATACTCATTCAATTCATTGCCCGTGTTTTGTAGTCACAAAAATATCCGATCTCAGCAATTACCGTAGATTTGTCTCTTATAGCTTAAAGCCCTACACAGATTATTGATCGGTTAACATGAAAGTTCAACTCAAATTCTATCTTTAGCGTCCTTAAGAGAAATGTTCAGCTTGGGATTTTTTTTTCTTTCCACCCTATCTAATCGAAATCCACTGACTCCTTTCTTGTGAAGGCCAAAACACTTCACGTGAGACAGTGCGTTGCGAAACAAAATCTACTTTTAAGAAATCATTTTGTTCATCGTTCTCTCAATTGCTCATTGTTTTTATTGTGTGTGTATTTTGTTTTTTGTTTTTTTAAATTTATTTTTAAAAATTATTTTTATTAATCTTTTGACGACACAAAAGCATTTGTCTAATACAAAATAAAATAACATCAGATTTTCTTGTTAAATACTGATATTAAAAAAAATTATAATTTAGAAATATCTTTAAAATATATTTTCAATTTTCTTTCTTCTTAAATATCTTTTAGAATGTCCGGGTAATTTAGTAATAAAAACAATAAACAGGCTAAGTTATGAATCAAAGCAAAGTACACTTGAAGATCTTATCAAAGAAAGAAATGTTGCTTGTAATGGGAAGGGTGATTATCAATGTAACGTACGTAAACAAGTCATCACCGTATCTCCCCTTTACGATGATAAATCATTTAATAATTTAATAATGAAAGTGTCTGTTTTGCTAATAAAAAAAAATTTGATCACTGTAACAATAAGGAATTTCGTAAACGTATTATTATTACGAAAGAGTGTTGGACATTAAGTTTCATAAAATGATTTTATTAGATGAGGATATAATGTGGATACATGATGTCAGTATGTCACACCTACTTTGAAATATGAAATCTTTTCATATGTTAAAAAATACAAATTTAAAAAAATATAAATAATTAAGACAGTTTTGTTGTATCGAAAAAATCTTTTCAATACACGCCTTGACGTTTATATTGTTTAAGTAAATAAATTTTATTAAAGTAAAAAGCGGACTATCAATAGAAAACCATGAACTTAAATAAATTATTAAGGAGTTTTTCAACATTCATGCATTATTTTTTTACAAGATAGCCATAAATTATTATATATTTTTTCTCGCTTTCTCTCCAGCAGTGTGTACGAAGACTACTTCCCTATCGTCATTTCCGGCCAATGAAGAGAGGTTATTACGGATGCACGGATCAGGAATAGATTTTGAGGCGCCATGATTTTGACTCATATCCTAGATGTTTTCCTCTGGCTAGTTATAGCAGGTAAGATACACATACATAGTGGACCATCGTTTATCGTGGTCAATCTTTTCCAGACTCTACCACAATAGGTGGATTTTCGCGAAGTAAGTAATATTTCCGTAGTTAGAGCATAGAAAACACATATGATCCCAAAACATTTTTCAAACTTTTTGAGAGCCTCGTAATGCGAAATAACACACTTCAATCACCAATACAATCTTATCAGCCAGTACATTATATTAGAAATACATTTAAAAAACAAAAGTAGGCGTTAAAAAAAAGTCATAAAATTATTGAATGTTAAATTACACATAAGCTCTTACAGGCAACCGCAAACATATAAAAGGGGTATAAACTGTTTAATGACTACATACTAGTATATATATATATATATATATATATATATATATATATATATATATATATATATATATATATATAAATATTGATATAGATATATATATATTTATATATATATCAATATATATATATATATATATATATATATCAGTGACAACTTTTTCTAACTTTAAAAAAAAACTAAAACCAAATTTGATCATCTAAAAGATTTATAAACAGGTACCTTTAGAGAGAGCAGTTCTAACAAAAAGTTATGTTTAACTTGTTATTCTATTCTAAATGTGTATGAAGCTTTCTGTTAAAAACAAATGAATCTACTTCTCCCACTCTCATTACGGTGGCTGCCATTACTTGTACTTGAATCTTTATGTTCCATAGAAATGGTTGCCATATAGTAGAAGGCAAAATTATGTATACCTGATTAGTACATTTGTGTACCCTTCAACCTGCTAGTTAGTTTGTATTCAAATAAATTGATATAGCTTTCAATGTTCATACGTATTTTTAGTATGATTTCATCAGTATTATTTTAACGTATATATCATGGGCATGTTTCACGAAACTAACATAATTCTCACAAAACCCTCATTAGTAAAAAAAATATTTTTATTTTAAAAAATCCACACGGAGCGCTAATTGTTTTTTTTTCCGCTTCACATTTACAAGTATCCGATTATAATAACAGCATAAAAATCCCTGAAAATTGTGTAATTTTCTGGGGCTGTCTGTTACGCCTCAGAAGACATCTCTTGAGATGCTACTCCCAAATTTTTTTATAAAAATGTTATCTTTACCGTTTGAAATGAAAATATCGATAGCCCATTGAGAACTATAACAAGGGTTGGCTAATGGCAATGTTTAAAAAAGGTCATCAGTCCACTGCTCACCGTGATACTGTTTTAACTCAACTTGACTATTTGGCATAAGCAATATTTCAATCTTGCATTAAAATTACCAGCTGCCTGTGTTGTAACAGTCGACAAGTATTCCATAGTGTCAAGAACAAAAAAATAATTATAAACGAGTTGTAGAATTTCATTCGCATCAAGATTAATCGGCCGTTCTTCAATAGGTTTACTTCCTAAATCAACGCGCATTTGCTTCCAAATGATTTAATAAAACAAACCCGTAAAAACATAGTTTTCGATTATAAATCCCTTATATATGAGACATAACTAAAAGTATTTACAAATATTTACAGACTAAATCTGTCTTTACTCCCCTTTGCTTTTAACCCGGTAGGGGGTGGGAGAGGGGAAAGGTCTTGTCACCGATCGTTGGATCGAGCTCAGCGTGACACGCAAAATGTAAACAAAAGCACGCCTTTACACCTATTTAAAACACGAGACGTGTTCACCTGTGGCTGGGGTGAAGTCAAGCGACCCGTAAAATGTAAACGATTGTGACTGCTACTTATAGTTTATATAGATAAACTAAAAATGCATTAATATAATAACTGTACGTTCGATCAATCTGAAATTTTGATACGATGCATTGTTAGGTGAAATTGTTAGCCAAATTTCAGCTCGATGGCTGCACGGGAAATGGGTCATTTTTGACTTCTGCTTTTCCGCTGTGCCCGCCCAAGACAGACAGACAGAGAGAGAGAGAGAGAGAGAGAGAGAGAGAGAGAGAGAGAGAGAGAGAGAGAGAGAGAGAGAGAGAGAGAGAGAGAGACAGAGAGACATAGACGCCGGTGAAGTTAATATAAGAGATTTAAAAATATATTCTCATTAAGTTATCGTCACACTGACATTTAATTTCATAAATCACTGTGATTAAAGGTTGTAGGTGTGGGGTTCAATCATTGACATGACAAATAAATACACGCAAACACAAGCATGAATCAAAATCTAAATTCTTGTTACATAGATGACTGAATGACAGAGCGATCTGAGCTACATACTGTAGTTTGTAGCTTGTCGTGGTAAAGGGGTGGGGTGGTGGGTTAAGGGTATCACAGAATCCCTAAGGTTATTTCCCAAGCCCCTATATCCCAAGACTGCATCGTTTCTACCGATGTGGGAAAAAAATGGACACAGATCTACTTAGGCTTCTCACTCGTTACGTGTGTTGTGCCCCGAGTGATGTGATTACAGTGGGACTGGGTTGATACAACAGCGGTCCATCTCATGGGCGGAGTCTTGGGTTACAAGGTTACCATTTGTCTTGTTTGTCGCTTCAGGTAATGGTGTTTGGAGAATGGGTGGTGGTAGGTCCGACTCTGACTGACATAGATTCCAAACCGCCCTCCCCCCAACTCTTCCAGATCATGCCCTACATTAAGGACTGTAATGGCCTATCAAAGATTAAAGAAAGGATTGGTGCAAAAAGAATATTCTTAACGAACTCATCTTTAGGACTCAACTTTAGAACAAATAACGATCAAAACATTGATCCTACGACCTCAACAAATAAGAATAAAATAGAATTAACAATATCTGTAGTTTTCGAAATATATATATTTTTTCTTCTTCAAAATGAGGAAATGTTAATCATTGTTTGTCTGTGATCAAATATTTTTTTTTAGATATATCAAAATTGTTTCCATGTAAAACTAATATGTTGTTTTTACCAAGAGATAGTAACGTTAAGGTGTGTATATTGTATTGAAGCATTAGGGACACAATTTCAATACTCAATCGTTTTGAGCTTCAAAGAAATAGACATTCCAGTAGAAACTTAAGAAAAACAATTAATTTGCACACTTCAGTGAGCAGTGGAAAAATAGATGACAAATATTTTATGTGACAAACACCGTGTGATATGACCCGTTTGAGACTTACTCTCATACTTACTGCGGCATCTTGTTCTGTTTTTAGTTCACATGCTTACCTCGTAAATATTTAATCTGCTTTTCAGATATTTATCACTGAATCTGACCGTTTGTTAGAGTACATGGGGAGCCCATTGTTACCACTGCACTTCAGTATTCACGGGTGCTAACCGTAAAAATGTTTTTAAAGTACATCGTTAAAAATCTGTATATCCAATGTTGATTTGTTTGTTGAGCACCGTTAGAAGCTAACAACTGTCACGCACATCATTGCGTCTACCAGCCTTGTATGATGACTCGATCTTTCTTTCTCAACGAGAATTTGTACAAGTTAGAAATTGATCACGGAATGATATAGAGACTTGTTTATACGTTCGTCAGTTCTGAGCTTCGAAATCGTTTTTATCAAAAACGCTGTAAAAATTTGTTTTTAGAGATGTTTTCATTAATCGGAGCATAGGGCCTTTTAAAGGGTAGAATATTCTAATTTACCCTTACAAAATGCTGAAGACCCTTAGAATTAAAATAAAATCAATGAAAATTTAAACAAAGGGTTTTATTAGGTCCCTTGAAAAATTGCAATGATTAATAAAATGACAGAATTCATAGTGAAACATTATGACGATACAGGGTAAAGCCAAGTATTTTAGTCAAGATGACGTTTCATGAAATGCTCTTCATTCTCTAGCCAGATAAAATAAAGGTAACAAAAAAGTTTTTAAAATTTTACTTTTAAATTCAGTATTCGTGTACTAAACATTTAAGAACGTCTACCACATTTCATAAACTAATACAAATCGTTTCCTTCATTGTCTTGTTACCGTCGCTACATCTAAATCTCGCTGTCACACTTTCTGACCTCGAGATTTCAATAGCGTCGTGTCCTGATTGGCTAATGAGTAAACACTCTTTGGACTCCCTGAACTTGCGAACACAAATTACCGGCCTGGGATGTGCGGTGTCCGCGACGGCTTTAAGAAGTGCCGCAAGCTGCGATGTCAAGACAAAACGTGACTTTGCTGTTGTCTATAGACACGGCGTTGGAATGCGTTCATCGGGGTTCATTAGGGGAGAAACATAATCTTATACTTTGCAGGAATATATGTTTGTCTAAGACATTTATTGTGGCCTTGTATCGGATCACAAAAATGAACGGGCTATGAAAAGAATATCCTATTTAATATGTTGCATTCATTCATTAGCTTTATTCATTCAGTATTTTCTTAAGTTGAAATGAATTCGTAACTGCCGTCAATGTTCCTCTATATCGTTTGAGGTTGTCAAAACGAGCGTTTATTTTACAAGTATAAATGGTGTCTAAAGTCCTTCAAACACTGACACTGAAAGTCTAGAGATAAAGAGCTATATTTGAAGGCTGTGCTAGTTCCAAGTAAAGAAATATTTTAAGAATTGTTCTTCTTGTTGCAAAAATAGAGAATGTACACTTGCCAATAGGTGAGTATTTTAATCTTAGCTCAATAATATCTAAGTTGAAATAAAACCTTGACTTCAATGAGACATGCGCACACAAAAAACCCGACATTTAATCATTATTGAATTTGATGACTTAGAAATAAACACAAAATCATATTGTCTATTGAATGAAGAGAATAGAAAAACATACATGATTGTATTATATGTAGCTTTCTTACCTACATTCTCTGCATGTAGAGTTTATTTCATTCTTCTAAACAAATTTTACGTTTAAATATCTTAACTTTTAATCTTACAAAATGGGACTTCTTAGTGTACGCATACAGCTGCTACGCTACAAAGTAGTCTATCAAAAGCATTGTAACTCATCTCTCAATCTTTCAACAGAGGAACGACCAGAAAATATAATGTATATAAAATCAGATAAAAATGTATAGGATGCTGATTTGTCAAATTATTTTTATATTTGTGAATTACTATGTTATATAATTAAAAAGCTACCTAGATTGACTTTTGAAAATTCTGCTTGTAAAAATGTAGACAAACTTTCAGAGTTGAATAAAGGGAGGGTAACAATGGGCGTCATTAGAAGAGAGCAACAATGTCTTCTTGGATTTGTTTTATACTAAGAAAGACTTAAGGGAATGAAGTGAGCCAATAAAGCTACTGCGCTTGGACAGCATGATTGTGGGTAGCTTTGAATTATCGTCATTAATTCATACTATCAAATATTTTTATGAAAACCGTAAGTTAGTTTCAGGTACATTTTCAACTAGTTATTATAATTATATTTGATACTAACCGTGAATGTTTAAAGTTTGTGCAGACAACGTTTACTAAGCTGGTGTCTTTAAATATTAAGGAGATGTTTAATGATTATTGAATGGAGGTAATTTAAAGTTAACTACATGTCTATTCTAATATAATTCCCAGGCATCAGATAGTTATCTTCTCAATATGCAAATTAAAATCATGCTGTTCATGGTGGATTTCTGCCTAACAAAACATGTTTTGAATTAAAAATTTGTATTAACGGCTTTTAAATTATTCTCATTTCATGTAAACAAAACGTATACAGGATCTGTGTAAAATAATAATAACAATAATAATTGATAGTTTATATAGCGCTGTATCCCAGCAAGGAACCGGGCTCACAGCGCTTTACATGGAGATCTTAACATACATATAATAATTAAATAACCATTCATTCCATAATAACAACATAAAGGACAGTACATTACACATAAGCTACGTTAACCATTAAAAGAAAATGTTGTTTCATTAAGTCTGTAAATATATTTTGAAAAGATGCGTCTTAAGTGCAGTCTAGAAGGACTTTGTAGTTGGAATACTACGTATGTATAATGGTAGAGAATTCCATAGTTTGGCTGCACAAAAGGAGAATGACCTTTCGCCAAATGTTTTAGTTCGTGTCTTAGGAACACAGAGAATGCGTGTGTCAGCTGAATCGCGTAGCTGACGACTGGGTGAGTAGACCGACAGAAGCTCAGTAAGATAGGAAGGGGATGATTCAGAAAAGAAGTTGTGACAGAGAACAGCCAGTTTGTAATCAATTCGAGCTTGTATAGGTAGCCAATGAAGTGAGTTAGGTAGCGGAGTAACATGGTCATGTTTTTTTTTGGACTTCAGAACTAGTCTGGCAGCTGAATTTTGAACTTTCTGTAGTTTTTCAATGAATTCTTTTGGCGCACCTGACAAAAGAGAATTGTATTAATCAATACGAGCTAGAACAAGAGCACAGACTAGAGTTTTTGTGGCACTAATTGTTAAGTAATGACGGATTGAGCTGATCTGACGAATGGCGTTGTAGGCAGAGCGACAGATGTGATTGATGAAATTGTTGGTAGACATGATGAAATCAATCTGTTTGGTATTGGCTGCATTATAAATATTCTATCGTCAGTGTGTCTGACCACCACTGGAATGCAATGTAATTAAACACATGGTCACTGTGTTTTTGATGTCTACTCCCTCCTTTTATTTGTTCTAACACTCCCAACTTATTCCCCCTCATAAATTTAGCACACACCGACCCCCTGAGTTATTCAATAAATATTCCATTTAATACACGCCCCTCACGGCCAAAATACAAATACCTCAGCAAGCACCCTACATCACCAGCAGTCTCATCCACACCAGGACTACAAATAAAAACGGCTAGTCCTTGAAAATCTTCGGAGTTGATGTAGCTAAAGGTCAAACAGGCCACTCGAACTATCGATGGCCATTGAACGCCTTCTGTATTATAAAACGCTTGGCACTGCCAATGACATGTTACTAACTATGACTGTTGCCTTGTCATTGATGAAATCCATATTTTGACTGGGAATCCCGGAGATATTTTTATAATGAAACGAGGCCTGAAGATTTGGATAATCTCTTTGCAATCCAAATACATCCACTGAATACAAACGTTTATAACATACGGTACATACCATACACTTCTGATTCAAACTGCATTGGCTGGAATTTGTTTTCTGCTGAACAAGCTGCTTTTTGCTGATATATTCATGTTTACATTATAGCCCTTAAATGAAGTTGTATTATTAAATTATTTTTTTCCCCTTATTTTTTTCTTTTAAATCTATTTACTCCTGCCCCCATCAATCCTACAGTAATTTGATACATGAGTTATTTGTCAAAATTATTTGTCGAAATGTTATAAACTGGGGTAATTCCTTAACGTATGACGTGTGGAAATATTTACTCACCTGATGATTGGAGTTTCCACATCTCTACTAGGGTACTAGGATTTCAGAATCTGAAAGTGAAGTTAAGCATTGTCGTGATATGGCGCATCTTACTCATTACTGTGGGAGGCGAGTACTATCCCGTTTAACGGCACCAGGTGTTTAATATTTACTGAAAGAAAACAAGCCCCAACCAAACGTTTCTTTTGTTGTTCTCATTTATATTTACGGTTTACAGACCGGGTTGGCGAGAGCTATTTCTTTGACAACCCAACAGCTCATCCAATGACCGTTTCGTTTACCAAGGAATGGGCAAAAGGAAAAACGTCAAACATTCGGAGCCGCCCTTGATCTAAACGAGGAGAACTGCCGCTGAATGAGAAAACTCCTTCACGAAGGGGTGAGAAGACAGGAAAATGGATATTGACATTGGCGGAGTGGTAAAGACCACTTAAACTGGAATAGGATCTGGTCATCTGGCTTCGTTCAATAGGTCGGTGACGAGTGGAGTAGGTGGTTGAGTGGACGGTGGCGTTAGGTTAGGACAGGGGTTATGGAGGAAAAGAGAAACGAGTTGTGACCCTGGATGGTTACGATTATGATGGTATATCTTCTGTTGTTAACGATAAGAATTGTGAAAATGGTGGTATGTTTAGTATATTTTCAAAATTAGAAACAACATCGGGAATTCGGAAGAATTTTTAAAGTAAAATTTTTTTTCCAACGAACAATTACCAATAAGTTTATGTCAATGACTTGCCAAAGAGAATGAGTATAATGTTGTCTAGCAATAACTCGCAAAACAGTTATGGCTGAAGATAATCCACCAAAAAATTACGGCAGCAACGCAAGAACTTCTTATCGTCCGCTTTAGTTGAAAGACGGATGACACATTTAAACACCGCACTTTATCCTAAAAGTATTCCAGTGATTCCTTACTCACTTCATTGTGACGCCCAAATAGTAAAAATTCAATAACATGAATATTTAAAAATCTCAATTGAAACATCTGATTCTACACACGCATACATTTACTTTCAGTAAAATCAAACAAAATTCAATATACCCAATGGGGTTTTGGTATTTGAAGGAATCTCTAGCAGTGCATACAAGGAAAATTTATCTGTTGTTTTCTTTATGATTTCATTTTATAGTAACGTTTCTGTGAAGGGCCGACTAACGGAGAATTTTAGTCTTCTCTAGAGTGTTTCTATTTTACAAATTATTCAATATACATAATTCCCGTCGTCTGTATGGTTGTAATGTAGATGGCGCTGCGATATCGATGTAATATGTAATGTTGTTAGGACGGCGCTGCGATCGATATTGTTTTATAGTGCTGCACCAAAAATAAACACTTTTCGAACGTTCCGCATAAAAGTGTTCAATATGATAATAAATGAATCAAATAAAAATTAATAAAATAAATGAAAGGTCTGTATTACGTTATTTTTTAATCTCATGTGTATTTATTTTGAAAACTTCCGTCATTTTTGACGGGGTGATAAACTAGTTATTTTTATAATTCAAAACGTCATACTCTTTTTGCAGCTCCCACAAACCACCTCTGTACAATTTTTTTAACGATTTTAATACCTGTAGATCTAGAAAAAAAATACATAGTTTAAAAAATGAAATTGATGAAAGACAAAGATTTTTCACATATTTCAGTATTGATAATTCATCCCAGACATTTTTACACGCCTCTCCTTCCGAGACATTCAGTTTCTATTTCCCTGACAGTCCACGATGACATCCCGGCCACATCAAGCTGAACAAAACGACGACCGCAGTAGGCCAGTCCCTCTGAGGCAGATCAGATCTTATTTATATGAGGGACAAGCCACCTTAATGAGACAGAGGGGAAAAACATGGCTGCACTTCATTACTGGAAATTTGGCGGGCGAAATTAAAAGCATAAAAAATATAATTAAAACAATTTTAGCGAGCGGCCATCGGGAAGGTTGAGCCATGTAGAGCTAGCGGTAACATCTGCGAGGCGAGTAGATTAACAAACTGAACTAATTAAATAACGTGCTCACGTTTAAATTGAAGCATCGATATAAAAAAACAGTTTGAAAAAATTTAGATTGGCTTATTGATATCAGAGGAACGGATCATGAAGTTAATGGTAAAAAACGTGAGTAAACGACATCTGCAAAAAAATTTTGACTTAAATGATATAAGGTTTTCATCTTATTTATAAACACACCTTTCAAGTGAAATTTAAAGATTGACTTATTTCCAATTATATATATATATGACTCCCAAAAATTATTTTTTAGCCTATTACAATACAGTGGTACCTTGAGATACGAGTGCCCTGACATACGAGTTATTTGAGATACGATCTGTCGAGCGAGCGAAGTTTTGTTTTGAAATACAAGCAAAATTTGAGATACGAGCACTCTCAGGAACTGATGACCGATGAATTACAAGAGTTACATTTGCAGCAGCATTCGGGGGTTCTGCAAGAAATTGGTTTTCAGGAAGAGCCAGAGTTGGAGGTGGTTATCTCTACAAGTGAGATAAAAGAGATCTTGGGAATGTGGGAGAGAGTTTCACAGTTCGTGGAAAAGAAACACCCCGAAAAAGTTGCAACTGGTCGTGCATCGGAGCTATTTAATGACACTTGCCTAAATAATTTTAGCAGAATTCTGAAAGGAGGAAGAAACAAAATTGGACAGTTTATTTTTGGTTTTGTTTTTTTCTTTGTTGTGGAATCCGGCGAAAAAGGCGAAGACCAGTGAAGAGAAAAGCAGTGACTAAAATTAAGCATACAGTAGCATTTAAGTTGTGTGTAAGTTACATTTAAGTGACCAAAATACAAATATGTATGTACACTTTATAAAACCAATTTTTTGTGCTTTATATTCTCTTTTATTATGTTTTTAGACAATATTTGTCATTTATAAATGCATTTTTCTTTTTCAAAAACACGTAACAAAACAATAAGGGGTAGCAAATTTTTGGGCTGGAACGGATTAATGGCATTTCAATTAATTTCAATGGTGAAAATTACTTTTAGATACGAGCAAATTGACATACTAGCAAGGCAATGGAACGAATTAAACTCGTATCTCGAGGTACCACTGTATCAGTGGCGTAGCTAGAGGGGGCGGTGGGTGTGGTCCGCCCCGGGTGGCACACATTTAGGGGGCGGCATTTCTGGGCATATAAAAGGTACAGCCATTTCCGACAACTGCCCTTTTTCATTTGAAGAGGGAAAAACAAGGTGAAACAAAAATATTCGTAATTTCGAGTTTTCATTTGTTTGATTACATAGTGGTTTTTATAACTAACGCAAACCCATTCAAAAATTTAAGATCGCTCGCAAAAGGTATCGATTTGTTTGGAAAAGTAAGCGGTATACTTAAATGAAAACTACACACAAAAACATGTGCTATTAATATCGCCACGACTGTTATTGTGTTGAATTTTGACATGCGCAGAATGATGCGCGAACAAGTACCTACATGGCATGGTGGTTCAAATATTGCATTTAACTTGCTAGTAGTAATTTATATTACTGTTTCAGCTTTTAGAAAATTATTGTAAGGGAATTCTTAAATTTAATTTTATTTTGCTTTTAAAGTAACACAAACAATTTTTGCTCTTTTTTTATTAAAATACTGTTATTCATTATAAATGTTACGCATATTCAATTAAAGTAATGTGTAAATAATTTGAATTATGACAAGGATATGAAAATATTCAAATTTCTCCGTTAATAAACAATATCAATAAGCATACATAATTTTGAAAAAACTATACTGTAAAATGTCAAGCTTCTAGGAAAAATTGACATCTGAAGAAGTAACTAGTAAAACGATATCAGATATTGGAATTTAACTCTATTCAATGAATCTGTTTCTTTTGTACGTTATCTCAATTTATGGGGACCCGTCTAATTTTTTACAATTAATGCAAACCCATTTCATGGAACAAAGAGATTTGCTAATACAAAACGCTGTTACATCAGCCAAAATAATTTGTGAAAAGTTGGATATATCAACTGAACGCCGAGTTAGAGGGAGAAAAAATATGAGTGGGGGCAATTCAGAAGACGTGGTTCTATCTTTAAGAAGAGTCATTACATTCGAAAAACGGGGGGAAAGACCCCTTGATCTTTTAAAATTTATTCAACAGTATTGATTAGAAAATTATGTACCCAACATTGTAATTTTGCTAAGAATTTTTTTCAGCAATTGCTATCAGTGTCGCTAATTGTGAAAGGATCTTCTCCAAACTGAAGTTGATAAAAAAAATTATCTTCGTTCCACAATGAGGGATTTAATACTACAAAATCTTGCAGTATCGTCCATAGAACAAGATATTAAAAATAATTTGAAATTTTGATATAATTTTTCTACTATGAAAGTTTGTCAAGTAAATGTATAAATATGTTTACATACTAATGTATAGAGTTTCTTTGTTTTTAAAAAAAAATCATTTATCTATAATTACAAAATAAATGCATATTAATTAGTAATGCTTGTGGGTGTAAATTTGGAACATGTTTTGTCTTGTGGGGGGAGGGGGGCTACTGCGACCTCAGTATCTTTCTTGTGGCCTTTAAAAAAGTATCTTGTATTTTTTTTAAAGTGTGTATTTATAGTTATATCATTTTATGCTGCCTATTTAATTACTGCTTACATAAATATAACATGCAATGGAAACAATGTTTCCCAACTTTACTTCGATTCAAATACAATTATTTATTCATGTTTATTAATTTTATAAAATCCATCATACGATTGACTTAAGTGGCCATCCATAAATGACGTCACGCTATTTGGGCTGATTTCCTCTCCCCCTCCCCCTCGTAACGCTTCATCAAAAAAACTTAGACCCCTTTTTCAAAAGGACGCCACAAAGCTTTGCCCTCCCCTCCCCATAAAAAGCCGTATTTACTATTTAAAAATGAGTATGTTACAAATCATTTTGTCATTTAAGTTTTTTTGTTGTGTGCGCCTGCGATGTAAAACGTCATTGAATAAAGTGTCAGTAATCAAATATGTAAGTGAAACTTTTATTTAAAGTTGCGCGTTTTGATGTGACGTCACATTTATTAGACACACACACCCCCTCGTCACACATCGCCACAAATGTGTGGATCCCCCCCCCCAAGTGCGTGACGTCATTTATGGATGGCCCCTAAAAAGGGCGGCTAATTGGAAACCGCCCCGGGCGGCAACAGTTCTAGCTACGCCACTGCACTGTATTAACATTGTAACAGATATAATTCTGCTCGGCATGTTCCTTACTTATATATAAATGTTTCTTTTAATATATCTTATTAGGTTTAAATGTCCGATCACGGAGATGAGAAACATAGCCCCCACAATAATTGTATATATTATTCAACGGAAATCAATCGTTTATATCCTTTATCTGATATTTTACATTTAAATACATAGAAAACTAAATTACAACTTACGGGAAAATCTGAAGTGAGATTGAAAAATAAACCCAACTAAATTATTTTCGTGCAACAACACCGAGGAATCTTTCCGCATAGAGAGAAAACAGACAAACAGAGAAATCTGCAATATTACCTAGACATGAGTCTGAAAGAGACTGGCGTAAGACAACATGTAAAGTGTTCACAAGTTTCAAACCAAACAAACAATTTGGACGGCTTGAATAGTTAAACAATATAAGTAGTTGAAATAAACATAATAAAATAACAATTATTGGGGTACACTCGCAATTCAATAAACAGCATAAATCAACAGATCGTTGTATGTTTGTATCTATAAATCACTTTAATGTAAACCCAAACATGTTGGGAGAGAATAAGTAAGGGCACATTCCATTAAGATAAAAATGCTGTTGTCTTGACGCACTGATAGGATTCGATGTATACAATTTCATAAGTTATATTTAGGTTAGGTCAAATCATAAGGCTTGGTTAATGTTACCAGTCATTATCGAAGGCTAGAAAATTATAAAAATATTTTGTATTCACAATTGTTGCAAGTTATTAAAATATCACGTGCTCCGTGACATGAATATCTATATCTTTACTTTTGTTAGAATACTGTATTTTAAAATCAATTTACAAGATTTAGTTTACCATCTGATAAGAAATGTATATTTACTAGGGCTGTTAACGATTAATTTAAATTTAATTGTTAACTTTTGAAAAATTATCGATTAATTTGATGTCATAAGTAACACTTATTAAACGTTCTTGTTGAAAATCTAAATAACACTGGAATGTCTCCATTATATGTCGTCTTTTAACAAATTAAACAAAAAGACAAGTGTGTTGACATTATTTGGTTCAAGTGATTAGCGGGTCTAATTGACAATATAACCAGTCGAGCTGAACAATCATTGACGTGGAAATGATGTAGCTGGTATGCACAAAACAGTCTTGGCAAGGAATGTCATTATCGGATTTCGGTGTTCATTAAGTTTCCACAATTGAAGAGGTTTAATACTTTCATCTCCATTTTGTAACGCAGTAATTCATCAGAAGAGCTGTCGTCATTTTCTGTCTCTGAGTCAGACTCCATTGCTGCCATTAGCTTAATACACTTCTCATTTGGTTTGATAAGTAGGCGAAGTGTTAGGTTAGATCCATGGTAGGCAAACTTTATCCACATTTTGAACAATCACGTTAGTCAATAGTTTAAAACCTAATTGTCTGTGTAATTGTCAGGAAATTTGTTATTATTTATCGGCCGCTTTTTTATTATTATTGTTTTTAATTTGTTGACTTCCAATAATTTGTAAGTGATGAGTTGATTAATCGTTAAAAATAATTTAATCGTTAAATTTTTTAAATGATTAATCGTTAATTTCCGCTGCCCTAATATTTACTCATAGCAAATTTTGCATAGGTCAACGATATACTTGAATTTAAAAAGTTAATATGACAAGAGGAGCACTAAGCAAGTTTTAGAAAAAAAACAACTCCCCTTTCTATTTAGGTTAGAATCTATATATTTAAAAAATCAACAAAAAATAAATAAATAAACATTTAAATAAAAGTATCATTAAGCCGATAAACTAGATAAATAAAAAAAAATTACGATACTCTATCATAAAAGCGAATCGTTTTTTAAGACATCGAGACTAACAACTGAATCTCCCTCTCTTCAAACAAGAGATCGCGAAACAACATCTTCAGTGTCCAACACAGACACAAACACAGACATTCGGATAAAATCCTCTAACAAATTTATTGTCCACACGACAAGACACTTTAATATACCTTTAAGGCCCCCCAAGACGCGCCCGAGTGTATCTGTTCTGTTGGGGGATAGCATGACAAAAGCAATAAACCAGGCTATTGAAAAGCTACAAGAGGCCAGAGAGCTTCGAAAGATTTCGGCGATTGAGCAATCACAATTTGAGTTTCATTCGCGGGAATATCGAGCGAGCTTCCCGTTAAGTTCCTTGGGAAGTGAGCAGACAGCGTGTAATTTGCTCTGCCCCTGCGCGCAATTTTGCAGGAAAAATTGCTTACGAAGCGGCCTCCCGAATATTACACGCTGTCTTGTACAACTTGGAAGAGCATCCTTTTCCGAGGCGGGGGATTTTTCCGGGCCAAATGTCAGAGCTTAAAACTGACGATGGATGCTTGAATTCTTTTTCAACATTTTTTCCCTTGTTGGAAGCTGATTGTTAAGTTCGGAAGGTTTTAGGAAAGGCGAGCCAGGATTAAGGAAATATACTTTAATTTTTTTAAAGCAAGATTGTCATGATTTAGGTGTTTTTATAAAAATAAGAAAGCAAGGACAGATTGAAGGAAATTATTTGCATTTGTTAGTGACTTTTTTTTTATAACCAAAATATTAGTGGTTTTATAAGAAAGACGAAAAAAGTTTTGTAATTTATCTTATTAAATG
Organism: Ampullaceana balthica; assembly: GCA_944989445.1. NCBI lineage: Eukaryota > Metazoa > Mollusca > Gastropoda > Lymnaeidae > Ampullaceana > Ampullaceana balthica. Next base: position 1,185,908 of record CALYLW010000012.1, on the reverse strand, counting down.
AAAGTATAAACAAAGCGAATAAATTTAATCTACACTATTGTAAATTAAAGCAGGGTTCGGGATACTTTTTGTCTGAGAGACCCATAAACAACACATATTTTGAAAATTAATTCTGTTAGAGCAATACATTATGTTTGTAACTAAAAATTCAAGTAAATGTGGCATTTTGTGTAATTTCAGCACTAAAAGTACAACAATTATGTCTCTGAATTCTTTTTAATAACATTGTTATGCTGTGTTTAAAAAAATGCAATTAATTACATATTAAACTAAACGTTTTTTTTTAAAAAAAATAATCGAAAATTTGCCTGAGAGCTAAATGCAGCCATCAATAGAGCCATATCTATATCGCGAGCCATGGTTTCCCGACCCCTGAACTAAAAGATATATATTATATATATATATATATATATATATATATATATATATATATATATAATATATATATATATATATATATATATATAAACATACAGTTCTATTAAAAAAAATATTTGTTGAACTCTGAGACCGAAGTTGAAATGGCTATAGGAATACTTCTGTTTGTGCACCCTAAAAGTAAATTTGTAAATTTGAATGTCATAGTATCCTGTTAGCATTTCATAAAACCTTTCAAAGAAACCTAACATTTTAGATATTATTTTTAGTTTAAATGCTTACATTTATTGTCTTAGCCACTTATAATTGTTTAGTGTTTCTTGTATTAAAAAAAAATTCTTTTGAAAGCTTTAGCGCAGTCCAAATATGTGTGAAAAAAGTCTGATTAAATGCAACATGAAAACTCTATAATTTCATCTATTTGCCAGGAAAAAGTTTTCAAAAAATGTAATAAATATAAATACAATTTACATATATAACTCTTTTGCATAGTTTAAGTAATTTATTCTAACGATTTTCCTCTTCTTTCCTACGCTTTTATGACGTACCACAATGAGACGTCTGATAAATTGACTCGTGAGAATTTCTCATACAGAAGGCGGAGGACAGCTGTCAATGAGCCGGACTCGAGTCTCTGGCACGACATGCATTCTTCGATATTAATGTCACAGGCAATTCGTGCTATTGCCAGGGCCTTGATGCGGTGTGTACGTATGACAAAACATCATCTTATTGACCATTTTTGAAAGGTCAATGCCTCTGCTTCGTGGTGTAATTAATATACAGTTACTTTAGCAAGTCAGCCATAAGCAAACTGGCATAGAAACTGGCCATTTCATAGTGCAGTTGTCTGAATTAGGCTTTTACTGGCTCAAATTGTTGTTCGAGCTAGGGATTCAGATATGATATAGAGCTGTATTTCTCTAAACCTATTTTCCTGTGTCTTTTAACCCCTATACCCATGTCTGTCTAACTCAATAAACCTATATAGTTCTAAGCCTACTTCTTTCATCAATTGTAGGTATGTATGCCTCTGTGACTCTTTTCCTCTATACCGCTATAAGCTTATGCCTCCATGTCTCTACACATCTATACCTCTATACCTCCGAACCTCTTTCCCTCTTTAAGCCGCTAAACGTGCTTAGCTTTTTTTTTATTTTTTTTTATCATTTAAACTCATTGGAGGTTGTAGCCTTGATATTGATTCAGACCACCTACAACCCGTTGTAATGGTTAACACTGAAAATTAATGGGGTGTGTTTAAAAAAAAAGAAAAATGTTCTTTCCCTTTGGAATAACAATGAACGAAATAGCTGATGGCTGTTAACAATGTAACAAGCGGCTTGTCTTTAAAATATTTGAAAGATGTTTACGCTGTTACGAGCGGTTTGTCTTTAAAATATTTGATAGATGTTTACACTGTTACAAGCGGCTTGTCTTTAAAATATTTGATAGATGTTTACACTGTTACAAGCGGCTTGGCTTTAAAATATTTGATATATGTTTACACTGTTACAAGCGGCTTGCCTTTAAAATATTTGATAGATGTTTAAATTGTTACAAACGGCTTGCCTTTAAAATATTTGATAGATGTTTACACTGTTACGAGCGGGTTTGTCTTTAAAATATTTGATATATGTTTACACTGTTACGAACGGTTTGTCTTTAAAACATTTGATAGATGTTTACAATGTTACAAATGGTTTGTCTTTAAAATATTTGATAGCTGTTTACACTGTTACAATTGGTTTGTCTTTAAATATTTGATAGATGTTTACACTGTTACGAACGGTTTGTCTTTAAAATATTTGATAGATGTTTACAATGTTACAAGTGGTTTGTCTTTAAAATATTTGATAGATGTTTACACTGTTACAAGAGGTTTGTCTGTAAAATATTTGATAGATGTTTACACTATTACCAGCGGTTTGTCTTTAAAATATTTGATAGCGAGGCGGGGTGGCTTCCATAAAACAGAGTTTGAAGTTGTATTATCTCAGTCTTCTCCGATGCTCCGAATTCATTCTGAAGGTACCGTTGACGTGACTATTCCACGCATGACCGGCCCCCTGTGTAGTGGTCATTACTTTCAAGCTGGGCTAAACGCAGTGGTGGTTAGGTGGTCGGGAATGTCTTGTCGCGTCTGATTTCCTCACTATTCATCTTCACGTGTTTAATGTGTGAGTTGAAGCTAAGGGGAGATCAAATGTTAGTTTTACCCTCAATTCATTGATGAACGTGTTTATTGATATGTTTACATTTTAAATAGTCATCGTCAAATACAAAGAGGTCGGAAAAATCTGTTTCTATTAACGATCAATTCTTTGAATTTACGGGTCGACCATATGTTGCAAAATAATTTAATCGGGAGCAACAGCTAAAATTGTTAATTTCTTTCTAACATTAAAATCTGGAATATACTAAATAGGAACAACTTTCTATTTAACATTTCTGTTTTCTGCTTATTTCACTTTTAAAAAATAAAAATAAATAAATCATGAACTGTCTTTCCGCTTAGTTCAATTATCCGATTTGTGTTTGTACTGCTGTGGCTATTTAATTTTCTTCCTAGTGTATTTAATATAAAAAATAGAGTAGTTATGAAAATGTAATGCAGTGGTACCTCGAAATAGGAAATTAATCCGTACCGGGGTGGCTTTCGTATCTTGGATTTTTAAGTATCTCGAACTAAGTTGTACATATTAAATACCTAATCCGTTTCAAGCCACACAGAAACAACACTAAAAATTGAAAATATCATGGAAAACTATAGAAAATCAAAGTAGGATTCTTCAATCATTTTTTTTTCGTATCTTCGATCAGAAAATACTGGCAGTGGCCTTTCGTATCTCGGATTTTCGTATCTTGAAGCATGTCCAGTGGCGTAGCTAGAACTTTTGCCGCCCGGGGCGGTCTCCAATGTCGCGCCCATTTTAGAGACCGTCCATAAATGACGTAACGCACCTGGGGCGGGTAGGAGAGTCGTACACTTGTGACGATGTGTGACGAGTGTTTGAGAAATGTGACGTCACGTCAAAACGCGTTAACTTTACTTAAAATTTCCACTTAAATATTGATTACTGACACTTTATTTAATGTTATTTACGTAAAACGCATGTTGCGATTTTAGAGTGCAGCCTTGCACTAAAAACATACTTAAATGACAAAAATTTGATTTGAAAAATGCTTAATTTCAAATAGAAAATACGGATTTTATGGGGGGGTGTCAAAGTTTTATGACGTCATATTGAAAAAGGGGTGTCAGTTTTTGTGACGACAAACAAAGAAATTGTATACATTAGTATGTAATCATTTTTATACATTTACTTTTCTAACTTTCATAATAGAAAAATCGTGTATTATACTATCAAAATTTAAATTATTTTTAATATCTTGTTCTATGGACAATGTTGCAAGATTTTGTTGTCTTAAATCACTCATTGTGGAACGAAGAGAAGCTCTTTTTACAACTAGCGATACTGATAGTCATTGTTGAAAAAATTCATAGCAAAATTACAATGTTGGGTACATAATTTTCCAATCTTACTGTTGAATAAATTTTAATAGATCAAGGGGACCTCCCCCCTCCCGCTTTTTTTTCCCTAACATAATGCCTCTTCCTGAAGTGTAGGTACAGCCATAAAAACCTGGATCCTTTTTATTGCAATATTGACCTGTTCTTTATACATGTCAATAAAGTAATTTATTTGATGTTCGAATGTTTCATTTAGTAGGTTACATGGTATTAAATACGAATATTTTCTTGCAAGGACTTGCAACTCATCAAAGCGTTCTTTTATTTTCTTTTAAAATTCCATCCATGCATAAAAACATTTCCCGTTGTACTTCTTGTTCTAAAGATAGAACCACGTCTTCTTAATTTTACTCACTCATATTTTTCCTTCTTCTAACTCAGCGTTCAGTTGATATCTCCAACTCTTCACCAATTGTTTGGCTGAAAGAACAGCATTTTTATTAGCACATTCCTTTGTTCCATACAATGGGATTGCATTAATAAAAAAATGACGGGTTCCCATAAATTGAGATAACATAGAAAAGAAAAAGATTGCATTGAACTGAGTAAAATTCCAGCATCTGATTTCGTTTTACTAGTTACTTCTTCAGATGTCAATTTTTCCAAGACGCTTGAAATTTTAAAGTATGTCTTTTTCGAAATTACTTATGCCTATTGTGGTGTTTATTAACGGAGAGAATTGAATATTTTCATGTTCTTGCAATAAATAATAATTTTCAATAAAATAGACGAATTCAAATTATTTACACATTACTTTAATTGGATAGGCGTAACATTTTTAATGAATAACCGTATTTTAATGAAAAACACAAATTATTTGTAGGTACTTGTTCGCGCATCATTTTGCGAATGTCGAAATTCCACGCAAAAAACATCGTGGCGATATTAATAGCACATAGTATAGTTATATGGCCTAGCGTGATGTGTTTTTTGTGTAGTTTACTTATAAAAGCGTCATATGGTCGTATACCGCTTAATTTTCCAAACAAATCGAGACCTTTTTTTGCGTGATTTTAAATTTTTTTTTGAACGGTTTTGCGTTAGTTATAACATCCACTGTGTAATCAAGCAAATGTTATGGGAATCCGTTAATTAAGACTAGAAATTGCGAATATTTTTGTTTCACCTTGGTTTTCCCCTCTCAAAAGAAAAGAAGCGTGGTTGACGGAATAGGTTGAACTTTTCAAATGCCCAGAAATGCCGCCCCTAAATGTGTGCCGTCCGGGGCGGACCGCCCCCACCACCCCCCTCTAGCTACGCCACTGAGCATGTCACATGTGAATCATGAGTGAATCACGTGTGTATAATGAGTGGTATGACGGAGAGGTCACGTGAGCAAAAGCGCGGGAAGGAAAGAGTCGTTCCCATTGGCTAAAGAGGTGGGGGAGAAGAGTTGTCAGAGATCTTGCGTGGTGGAAGGACGTGATGTGTGTGCCTGAATATTCCACGTTATATAACCTAAAATTATGTTATGTACATAGTATACATATTAAAGTTGTTTTATTGAAACAAGTTCTTCAGAGGATTATTGTGTACAAGGTTTTGTATTGAGAGAACGCCTACAAGTTACATTAATAAGTAAAATCAGTTACATTGGTGTCAAGAAGAAAACGAAATTTGATAAAGGAGGTTTCGTGGAAGTTACAAGAATATAAATAAGTATTGTGTATTTCAAAAAGGAAAGTATTCATTAAAAGAAGAAATATTAGCAGCTAACGTATTTTGTGAATATTCAAGTACGTAAAAAGCTGTGAATAAACTTGTGTGGTTCAATGGAATATTTGATACAGGAATATTTCAAGATGGTGGCCTAAATGCACGTATCCACAGCGTGCGCTGTATAAAACTTGGTCAGCTTAGTTGGTTCTAACCTCACAGTCAACTCAGTCCAAGCCTAATAGTGTACTACAGTACAAGCACTACCGAGAACTGGTAGGTCGATACGTCAGCAAGCACGTAAGTTCTAAATATACATGCCCGGAATCTGGGTCACGAGTTATAAGCCAACTTTCAAGTGAATACAGTGTATGGTAACACACGGTGAACGTATATAGGTCAACAAGCTCACTGGTGTGGTTGATTCCAGAAAATATTTGTAAACATAACCTTGAACTTGGAAAGCTATGGACTATTAACAACTGTGTCAGTGTGAAATATAAATCAAGGAACTTAATTCGTATCCATTCATTGTGTGAAGAGTTTGATAATTGCAATTTTGGATTAATGGAGTGAACTAAATTGTCTATAAACTACTCAAAAATTGGACCATGGACCTATTGGAGACCCAAGAGACATTATAGACAGAATTGGTAATTCCAGAATATTCACTACATTTGACTTAAACAGAGGTTTTTGGCAGATAAATATGGATCCTGATTCTGTCAAATACACTGCATTCATAGCCATGGATGAGGTGTATGAATGGTTAGTGATGCCATTTGGACTGAGTCAACAGTACAGCCACTTTTAGCAGATTTATGAAAGTGATGTTACAAGGAATTCCAAATGTGGTACATTATGTCGACGACATATGTATCCACACTAAAGATTGGGAAACACATATCCATACACTTGAAGCTGTACTGGATAGACTCAAGAAACATAATGTGACAATCTCACCAGAAAAGATCAACATTGGAAAGAAGTATATAGATTTTTTGGGATACAGAATAGGAGGTGGTGCAGTCACTCCTACTGCAGAGAATGAAAACAAGATATTTAATCTGTCAGTCCCAAAATCTAAGAAACAAGTGCAAGCCCTGCTGGGACTATGTAACTTTTACAGACCTTTTATTGCAAATTATGCAGAAATTGTTCACCCACTAACAGAAGTTACAAAAACCACAGATATTCGAAAATTTCAGTTTTCAGGAGATTGCCTCAACGCATTAGAGAACATTCAGGAAGCATTTAGGAAGAAACCCATCTTAGTTACACCTCAATGGGACAAACCTTTCATTGTTTCTACTGATGCATCGTCCATTGCATTAGGAGCGTGCCTCATGCAAGAACATGATGGTATCCTTCATCCTATACAGTATCTTAGCAGAAATTTGACCAAAACAGAGTGTAACTACAGCACCATAGAGAGAGAATGTCTAGCCATAGTGTGGGCTCTACAAAAACTTCAAAAATACCTTCTAGGTAGAACATTCACTCTTCTAACAGACCACAAACCACTTGTGGCATTCAACAAGAAGAAGATCAGCAACGCAAAAGTAAATCGCTGGGCTATGCTATTAGCCGACTACAAATTTGACATTAAACCTGTGAAGGGAAAAGGACAATGTGGTTGCAGACATATTAAGTAGAATGACAATAAATAAAGACATTCTGTGAATTCCTAAGTGATAAAACCAGAGACTGTATTAATATTAGCTTGAATTCCTCAATGATAAAACCAGAGACTGTATTAAAAAGACATTCTGTGAATTCCTAATGATAAAACCAGAGACTGTATTAATATTAGTCTGTGAATTCCTAAATGATACAACCAGAGACTGTAATAATATTAATACTTTTTATTCGTTGAACAATAGACAAGGAACAGTGTTTGAATTCCACTGGATTATTAGTTAATTTTAATAATATTGATTGTTAAAATATTTTAATTACACAAAATTACAGATGTGTTTAAAATTTCAGTTTCATTTTTTCAGACAGTAGACTGTTGCAGTCCTACAGATTTTTTCTCTTGATTTTTATGTCTAGATGTTGTGTGTAAGGCAATGAATGTCCATTGATGATAAATATTTGAAATTTGAATATAGATATAGATTAATTTGATTTTATTAAGACTAAAAATGTTGTATTTCATAAACATTTTTTTTGAAGGATGGGGGTGAATGTCACATGTGAATCATGAGTGAATCACGAGTGTATCATGAGTGGTATGACGGAGAGGTCATGTGAGCAAAAGCGCGGGAAGGAAAGAGTCGTTCCCATTGGCTAAAGAGGTGGGGGAGAAGAGTTGTCAGAGAACTTCCGTGGTGGAAGGACGTGATGTGTGTGCCTGAATATTCCACGTTATATAACCTCAAATTATGTTATGTACATAGTATACATATTAAATTTGTTTTATTGAAACAAGTTCTTCAGAGGATTATTGTGCACATGGTTTTGTATTGAGAGAACGCCCACAAGTTACATTAATAAGTAAAATCAGTTACAAAGCATTCGTACTCGAAGTACTACTGTATATGTTCCAATATTTTCAGTCAAAAACATTTTGATGGATTTGTGTGTGTGTTTAGTTTTTTTTTAAATGTGGACTGGCGCTCAGTCTATAACTTTGAAGAGCTTTGATGTTGTATTTTTTAACATCAAACATAAAGTTTAATTACAATATGTAAATAATATAAGCCATTCTGCTGTTTTATAAATCCTAATGATTTGAATTTTGTTTTTTAAAACATATTCGCTGTAAAAAAAATAATAAAAATTTTTTTTGTGTGTGTGGAGCTAACACTGTTCGTTCATTCATACAACGTCTGCAGTGATCGCCAACAAGCTTTTCATATCCAGTCATAGTGTAAGAGCTTCATCGTTTGGAAGAGTACTATTTTTTCTAGATTAACCTCTTCAAAAACTTCACGCGTCATTCCGAAACGCTAATGAAAGACACTGAATTTTTTGTTTATGTCTTTCCACCCCCACCCCCGGCCCCGAAAACACAAAAAAATTAAATTAAATTAAATTAAAAAAAAATTAACATCGTGTCATCAAGACGAGGGCCCTTGAATGCTAAAACTCAAGAGTTCCACACCCATTCTCATCTTTCGCCAGAGCACGTTTCCTTGTTATTATTATTGCGCTGGTCAATGGCCTGTCAATTATGGGCACGGCCCTCTTGAGGTGTCGGGTATGCTCTAAACTCTCTGGTGCGTGCAAATTGATGTCTAATGAAAGGCGGTGTTAGGATGGCGGGACAGTGGGGAATGAGATCATCTGTGTGGCAGATAAGCTCTTGAGTCTTTGGATTATCGAAAGGAGGGGGGAAGGGGGTTGGGGAGGATTCAGCTCACTCACAGTAAAGGAGATTTATAATTGATTTTGGAATGTTAGGACTAGGCAAGGTGATCAAAAATGTAATTTTTTATTGATTAAAAAATTACTAGGCTATATTTCTCGATTGTATTCTGTTTACACAATTCGTTTATTATGCTTAAATAAGAAACATTCAGATGTAAATGTAATGCTATTTTTATATAAAAAATATAATTGAGTTTTTGAGGTGGTGCTGGTGGTTGTGGGGTTGGGGGGGCGGGGGTTTAGGGATTTTTTGAGATAAGGAATAAAACTTTTTAAAGATTCATTCGAGTGAATCAGTTAATTCAGGGGTCTCCTAACTACGGCCCGCGGGCCAGAGGCGGCCCGCGAGGCCCTCTCATCCGGCCCCTTGAGACCTTTTAATCTAAAAAAAATACTATTTTTACCTGTAGTTTATTACAAAACTGTGTGTAGTCGGCCCCCAACTGCTGTTTGAGAGTTATTGCAGCACTCCGGCAGAAAAGTTTGGCGACCCCTGAGTTAAAGGAATAAAATATTTTATTTATTATAAATAAATAAATATTATGTTATATATATATATATATATATATATATATATATATATATATTATATATATATATATATATATATATATATATATATATATATATATATATTAGTGCTGCGGAAAATAAAGATTAATATCTCGATTAATCGTTAAAAAAATTTAACGATTAAATTATGGAAGCCAAAAAGTAAAGAAAAGAAAATTTAAAAGAAATAGCCGCTGATAAATAATAACAAAATTTCCTGACGATTGCACGAATATTTTGGTTTAAAACTATTGAATAGCTGACAGTCATTCCTTGCCAAGACCTTTTTGTGCATACCGGTTACCTCAGTTCCATGTGAATGATTGTTCAGCTCGGCTGGTTATATTGTCAATTAGACCCGCTCATCACTTGAACCAAACAATGTCAACACACTTGTTTTAGTTTGGTTAAAAGAAGACATATAAACGATACATTCCAGTGTTATTTGGATTTTAAACAAGAACTTTTGATTATTAATAAGTGTTACTTATGACATAATGAAAGTTAATTGTTGGCTTTAATCGAAATTAGCGATTAATTAATCGTTCATTTTTCAAAAGTTAACGATTAAATTTAAATTAATCGTTAACAGTCCAAATATATATAATATACTAGGGGCAAGTACCCGGCTTTTCCCGGGTTTAACAACAGCAGCAACAAAAACAAAAAACAACAACAAAAACAAAAAAAACAAAAAAAACAACAACAAAAAAACAAACAAAAAAACAAAACAAAAACAACAAAAACAACAACAAAACAACAAAAACAAAACAACAACAAAACAACAACAAAACAACAACAGCATCAACAACAGCAACAACAACAAAGCAACAACAACATGAAGGGCATTGTCGTCGCAGGGCAAGGGATGTGGACAACAACAACAGCAAAAACAACACAAAAACAACAACAGCAACAACAACAAAAACAACTACAAAAACAGCAGCAACAACAACAAAGCAACAACAACAAAAGCAACAACAACAAAGCAACAAAAACAAAAAAATTATTTTATGGCGATAGTCGCCTTCTTGTTAATCTCGACACCAAAATGTTTATTATTTTGCGTCATTATTTTACGTCTTAATCTATATATATAAGCCGCATTTGTTGTCTGTCTGTTCCCTAATAACTCAAGATCCAGACAACCAAATAACGTGAAATTTGGTACACTTACACAAAATTATACCGGAAAGGTTATTAAACAGGTTTCGTTCCATATATATAAGATACTGGGGCCCGGGGGCCCAAAATGTAGTTTTTCCTTATATGAACTATATAAAATAAAAATTATTGAAAATTAAGACGTAAAATAATGACGCAAATTAATAAACATTTTGGTGTCGAGATTAACAAGAAGGCGATAATCGCCATAAAATAATTTTTTTTGTTGTTGTTGCTTTGTTGTTGTTGCTGTTGTTGTTGTAGTTGTTGTTTTGTTGTTGTTTTGTTGTTGATGTTTTTGTTGTTGTTTTGTTTTTTTTGTTGTTGCTGTTGTTGTTTTTGTTGTTGTTGCTGTTGTTGTTGCTGTTGTTGTTGCTGCTTTTGTGTTGTTTTTGCTGTTGTTGTTGTTGTCCACATCCCTTGCCCTGCGACGACAATGTCCTTCATGTTGTTGTTGCTTTGTTGTTGTTGCTGTTGTATTTGTTGTTTTGTTGTTGTTGCTTTGTTGTTGTTGCTGTTGTTGTTGTAGTTGTTGTTTTGTTGTTGTTGTTGTAGTTGTTGTTTTGTTGTTGTTTTGTTTTTGTTTTGTTGTTGTTTTTGTTGTTGTTTTGTTGTTGTTTTTGTTGTTGTTTTGTTTTTGTTTTTGTTGTTTTGTAGTTTTTGTTGTTTTTGTTGTTGTTTTGTTTTTGTTGTTTTGTTGTTGTTTTTGTTGTTTTTGTTTTGTTGCTGTTGTTGTTAAACCCGGGCGGGAGCCGGGTACTTGCCCCTAGTTTTCAATAATTGTTTTATTTTATATAGTTCATATAAGGAAAAACTACATTTTGGGCCCCCGGCCCCCAGTATCTTATATATATGGAACGATACCTGTTTAATAACCTTTCCGGTATAATTTTGTGTACGTGTACCAAATTTCACGTTATTTGGTTGTCTGGATCTTGAGTTATCAGGGAACAGACAGACAGACAGACAACAAATGCGTCTTATATATATAGAGACTAGGGGCAAGTACCCGGCTTCTCCCGGGTTTAACAACAACAGCAACAACAACAAAAACAACAACAGCAACAACGACAAAAACAACAACAGAAACAGCAACAGCAACAAAACAACAAAAACAAAACAACAACAAAAACAACAAAATCAACAACAAAACAACAACAAAACAACAACTACAACAACAACAGCAACAACAACAAAGCAACAACAACAAAACAACAACTACAACAGCAACAACAACAAAGCAACAACAACATGAAGGACATTGACGTCGCAGGGCAAGGGATGTGGACAACAACAACAACAGCAAAAACAACACAAAAGCAACAACAGCAACAACAACAAAAACAACACAAAAGCAACAACAGCAACAACAACAGCAACAACAACAAAAACAACAACAGCAACAACAACAAAAACAAAACAACAACAAAAACATCAACAACAAAACAATAACAAAGCAACAACAAAACAACAACAAAACAACAACTACAACAACAACAGCAACAACAACAAAGCAACAACAACAAAACAACAACAAAAGCAACAACAACAAAGCAACAACAACAAAAAAATTATTTTATGGCGATAATCGCCTTCTTGTTAATCTCGACACCAAAATGTTTATTAATTTGCGTCATTAATTCTCGTCTTAATTTTCAATAATTTTTATTTTATATAGCTCATATAAGGGAAAAATTACATTTTGGGCCCCCGGCCCCCAGTATCTTATATATATGGAACGAAACCTGTTTAATAACCTTTCCGGTATAATTTTGTGTACGTGTACCAAATTTCACGTTATTTGGTTGTCTGGATCTTGAGTTATTAGGGAACAGACAGACAACCAGACAGACAACAAATGCGTCTTATATATATAGAGACTAGGGGCAAGTACCCGGCTTCGCCCGGGTTTAAAATAAGGTTTTCTGTAGAAGCGTACACAACTAACTGTTTACTTGCATGATATAAAATGGTACATTTAACAGTGTATGTGCTGCATGGCTTAATTTCAAGGATGTCACCATCCTCATCTTTCACAATAACAGTTTTGAGATCTTCAAATGAAATAGGTCCCCGAATATGGTGCAGCAGGAGGCGCATGTGAAATGCTTCTCTGTTGTGAGGATGCACAGTGTACACTCTTCCCAAGGCATTGTCTGTCACATATCTCGGGAAGTCTGCAAGAGGTATACCTTTTTTCGGATTTGCCAGACCTTTTGACTGGCATCCCAGCGAACATGTCTAGGCACTTCAGAATACAGCAATGTTTTTGCAAGAGGATCTGTTTTGCAGAGATCAAAAAACGCTGTTAATGTAGTCTTTGTTGGAGTGTCTGTCAAATGTGCTGTTGGCTGTCCTGGTTTATAATATACTCCTTGGCCTCCTTCAAGATGTACTGCCAAGTGAACAACTGTTGGATACCTTTGATGGATGGGAAAGTTAAGCAGGTGCCACACTGCCTCACTGCTACTAATGTATCGTCCTTGTTGATAATTAATTGGTAACCCCATCAAGCCTGTTCGGCATTTCATTTGCAACAGTAAACATGGCTGCATCACTTCCCTTGGTAACATAATTGCAAATCTACTTGATGCTTGTGTTTCTATGACGTACATAGGTCATTCCATCCTGTGCATATTCATGCATGTAACGGGGCCCTCCACTGAAGGATGAAGGCAGCACCACTAATTTGTCAAGATTTTCAGAAGTCACATTGTTGTCATTCCTTACTGCCTCTAATAGTACACCATAGTCCTCAGCTCTAAGTTTTGTTTGGTTGAGTCTGATGAAACCCAATCTCTCATTCTCAACCTTAGCATACATATCCACTATGTATTGCTGGAAAAGGCGCGGGCATCTGAGGAGTGTATTAAATTCGTTGACTCTTTGCATCATGCGATATGCATAGTAGTCATTGCTTGTGGCCTTGTTTACATCTTTTATGTTCAAATCATAGCCATCTTCTCCTCTAACAAATAGCAGAGGATACTGAAGTGGATCATATGACCTGTGAGTGTCTTGAATCCTTTGAAGTGGCATTTGTGAGCAACTTCTTGAATGCAGCACAATGTCTCTACGATCACCAAGCTCTCCAGCAATCATGAAGCCACTTCACTAACAGATGGTGCATTGAATCTGCCTTTGTGTTCCTTTAATGGTGCTTTGCCGGAAATTTTGATTTTGTAGTCCACTTGAGTGTTATCCATAATCTCAGCAGCCATTTTAAATGACCTCACATAGCTGTTATGCTGATGCAGCATTCTTTGCAGTTTGAGGACAATGTTTCTGTCAACAGGACTGTCAAGCAAATCCAGTCGTCTTTGCACTTGCTCATCTTCTCCCAAGAAGTAAATCTGGAGATATTTGCTGTCTACAGCATTGACTGGATGAAGAGGTCCAGCATGGTGGTACACTTGGCCTTGGACCTTGAATGTTGGTGTCCACCCGTTATTCACGACAACATTAGACTTGAAGGAAGTCACGGCAAACATATTATTGAATAGTCTAATAAGTTTCACAAAGTCCTTTGATTGTGCAGTTTCACCATTCAACAGAATGCACAATGGTTCTGGTGGCTTTAGAATTGGGGGCAGTTTGACTTTACCACTGGAACAGCACATGCCTGGAGTTTCTTTGCTCAGCTGTTTCAGCTGCTCTGGGAACTCTGTGGCGGACCTGATCTGCCTGGATTTTATATATTTTTTTTTCGTATGTTATCATTGCGGGAGAGTACTCAACAACTTCCCAAAGTTTCATGCTCCTATTTACACGGGAAGTTGGATATTTAATGATTAGTCTGTTTTATATAGCTCATATTAGGAAAATACCTACATTTTGGCCCAAGGCCCCCTAGTGAGTAATAATTTTATATATTTTTTTCGCATGTTACCATCGCGCGAGGGTACTCAAAATCTTCCAAAAGTTTCATTCTTCTACTTACATGGTAATTTGGAGAATTATTGATGAGTCAGTTTGATATATGAAAAAAAACTACATTCAGGCCTCTGACCACCCAGTGAGTGATAATTTTTATTAATGTTTCGCCAGTTACCATTTTGGGAGGGTATATAACAACTTCACAAAGTTTCATGCTTCTACCTACACAGGAAATAGGAGATTTAATGATGAGCCTGATTTATAAAGCTCATTTAAGAAAAAACTACGTTTGGGCCCCCGCCCACCCCCCTACCCAGTTAGTGATAACTTTATACTTTTTTCGACTGTTACCATTGCGGGAGGGTACTCAACGACTTTCCAAATTTTCATGCTTCTACCTACTCGGGAATATGAGGAATTGGTGTTGATTCAGTTTTATATAGCCCATATAAGGAAAAACCGGTTTTGGGGCACCCGGCCACCCATGAGTGGAAATGTTTACATTATTTTTCACCAATTATCGTCATAATAGTGTATTTGGCAAGTTCCCAAAAGTTTCATGCTTCTACCCTCACGGGAGGTTGGAGAATTAGTTTTGAGTCAGTTTTAAATATACGGAAAAAAAATACATTTTGGCCCCGCCCCCAGTAAGTGATAATTTATATAATTCATTTTTCTGTTGTATGGGGTTTATTTGTTTTAAAGAAACATTTCGAAACGCAATGTTTGAGCTTAAAATGTGCCCTGCTGGTTTCGTTTAAGTTATGCAAAAAGTATAAACACAGTTGCTTAGCTACAGTGTTTATGCCACCCAGGGATGGACGATATTATTGACTCCTACCCTCGCCGATAAAAGGAAAAAGCTTGATCGGACGACTGGATAAAATACATATAGAATATACAAAAAAGAAACAGTGTAAAGTAAAAAAATATGTAATTTGCAAACAAATTTTATAAAAATATATACGTAATCTTGTTAGAGGCGCAACATTAACAGACATATAAATAAACCATTTCATAACATTTAGTTCACAACAAAAAACACACACACTCACTGATTCACACATGTGCACACAAATACTTAAACGCACACCCACAGCGGTATATTAACAATTAAAATAATAACTGCTCTTTTCACTTTGTTTCCTATTTACAAATTAATATGAACTCAAACTATGACGTCACATCACATTATTTTATGGCAATAAACGCCATCTTGTTAATCTCGACACCAAAATGTTTAATATTTTTACGTCTTAATTTTCAATAATTTTTATTTTATATAGCTCATATAGGGAAAAACTACATTTTGGGCCCCCAGCCCCCAATATCTTATATATATGGAACGAAACTTGTTTAATAACCTTTCCGGTATAATTTTGTGTACGTGTACCAAATTTCGCGTTATTTGGTTGTCTGGATCTTGAGTTATAAGGGAACAGACAGACGACGGACAGACAACAAATGCGTCTTATATATATAGAGATATATGTGCCTTAAGTACATCATTTTATGGCACTTACTTAGCTTGTTAACTATTTAATACATTTAGAGAAAATTCTAGCTTCTATTAATCTTTTCCTTAACATGTGGATACGAGAATAACTACCGTATTTACTCTTTCGTAAGCGACCTTTATTGGACAAAATCTAGGGGAAAAGTTTGGGGGTCGGCTTACGAGCGGGTCATAGGTGATTTCTGCATGGATATTGAATATCGGTGTTGTTATTGTAGATCATCAATGTCCTTTTCTACAATCTACAAGATTTTACTGCTCTACCAGAAGCTATAATATATTATTAAACATCTGCGCCTACATTATTTAATCATTTTATTTATTTTTGTGAACGTTTTAATAAATTGTTTTACACATTTTGTTTTCAGCAACGAATTTTAATGTACGCGCTTTCGTCACTGTTTAACAAAGATTTTTTTTTAAAATACCGGTAACCCTTGCCTAACAAAGAGCACTAAGACAAAGATAGGCAGTACAAAGTAAACAATCCTACTGACCGATTTAGCTTGTCGTTTAAAAAAAAATTGTACCATTTTGTTTAAAAGCTGTCGTATAAGTTTTGGGGGGTCGTCTTGCGAGCGGTTTATACACTTTTAATACTTTTCTCTTCCAAAAGTCTGTAGGGGGGGGTCGGCTTATGAACAAATGGGCTACAGAACAAGTATATACGGTAAATAACTTAAACGTGTAGTCTATCTACTAAAAACTGACATGCTTTTTGTTTTTTGTGTGTGGGGTGGGGGGCGCCGGGAAATAAACTGAAGATTTCATTAAACGTAACTTGACCAAACCAGAACCCGCCTCCGGCCACGAGTATACAACCCGTGCGCCCACCCACCCCCACCCCTTTCGCCCAATGCTTATTGTTACTGTCGAGAATCTAAATAAATATCCCACGTGGTTTAGTTTGAAGTGATTCGGGCGAGCTTAAGATACGTCAATATTTATTTTGGTCTGGCCGTGGGGCATGCTGGATACATGAAATCAAGTGTTAATTACAAGGGGGCCTGTAAAAAAAAATCGCTACCAGGCAAGTTTGTGGACAGGGAAAACAAGGATTATAATAAGTGAAGCGTGACAAGTTCATTTCTTATTGATTAATTCAATATCTGAAATTGTTCTTTAAAATTAATGTAATTATTAGCCTTTAAATCTAAAGAATCGTCTCTAAATTTAAATTGTAGGTTTTAGATGTAAAGTATCGTCTTTAAATGTAAATGGTAGTCTGTAAATGTAACGTGTAACATTTAAATACTAATATTTAAAAAGATATTATTATGTTAGTTTTGTTACAACCCATCCATTTTTATCACACTTCAATTGTAGTGTAAGACAAAGGTAGTAACCATGAAACAATGCACTTATAGTATAATAATATGTATGCTTAAGCAATATCAGAAGCATTTTAGTGTGGTTGATAAATAAATATATAATAGATTATAATATCTACCAAGAACACACTGCACTATAATATATGTTTAGTTTAATACATGTAAAGAAATAATACATTATCTTTTATTTTTATTTATTTTATTTTATTTTTTGCTATAAGAAGGTACATTTTTAAAAAGGCGTTTGTCACTTTAAAAAATATTTTGTAAGGTTTATAAAATAACGTGAATCATGAAAATAATTGAAACTTCGAATAACGAATGCTTATAGACGCTATTCTATGAAATAATATAAATGGGCAAAATTAATAAGTAATTTTTAAATTTCATTCCATCATCTCAGCCTTTATTTTTCCACATCAAACCAGCCGCGATGAAGTAAGGGTTAATTTTAAAAAAAACGTAAAAAATAAGCTTTTGACTATAAATCCTTTATGTTTGAGACATAACTAAAAGAATCATATATATATATATATATATATATATATATATATATATATATATTTACACTCAATTATGTATGACTGACTCACGCCTAACGCTAAGGGACATCTCTCTGCTTTTTAAAAAAATTTAAAATATAGACTTAAAAAATCATAATCATTTTGGTTTCAAGATTAACATTAACCAAACAACGCACGAACCTTTGACGTCAGCATTTGTGTTGTAAACAGTGCTGACTGACTCAAAGAGTTATTTTTTGGTGCAGTAATTTGGTGCGCTGCTTTCTAAAATTAGTTAAAAAATCGTGTGGTGATTAGCACTGTAAAATAAAACAAACCCGTAAAAACAAAGTTTTTGACTATAAATCCCTTATATATGAATCATAACTAACAGTATTGATTATTTTCAAACGCGACAAGCATTTACAGACTGAATCTGTCTTAACTCAACTTTGCTTCATAACCCTAGGGGGGGGGGCGCCGAGATCAGCATGACACGTAAAATGTAAACAAAAGCACGCCGGTACTTCGATGGGTCGACGTCAAAGCGTCAACTCAAACTCTCACGTGGGAAAAAAAACAATAACAAACCGTGAATTTGAATTAATGTACATACGTTATATAAGGATAAACTAATAATGCATTAATTTATTTACGGTATGTTCAATCGATCTGAAATTTTGATACAATGCTTTGTTAGGTGAGACGGGTCCGTGTGCCAAATTTCAGCTCGATCGGATCACGGGAAGTGGGTCATTTTTGACTTTTGTTTTTCCGCCCGCCCTAGACAGAGAGAGATGACGACAGACAGAGAGAGACGCCGGTGAAGTTAATATAAGGGATTTAAAAATATAATATAAACTATCGTATCACCCGTCAAAAAGGACGGAAGTTTTCAAAATAAATACACACCAGATTAAAAAATAACGTAATACAGAACTTTTAATTATTTTTAATTTTTTTTTGGATTAATTTATAATCATATTGAACAATTTTATGCGGAACGTTCGAAAAGAGTTATATTTGGTGCAGTAATTTTTGTTGCGCACTATTGTACAAATCAGCATTACATCCAAGAAGCATTACATCCATTACGGGAATTATGTATGTTGATGATACTTTTATGTACATTTCAGGAATATTTAGTATTTATCATACCAGGATAAGTTACTTATGCTTTTGACAAACAAAAAAAGTGGGCGCCTAGTAGGCGCCCTACAACCCTTATTATAAAATACTTTGTTTACATTTCAGGACGTTTAGTATTACGTATTTCCCATACAAGGACAAATTAGTTGGGCTTTTGAAAAAGATGGGCACCGTAGGGGTCCTAAAAAAAAGTGGGTGCCGCAGGCGCCACGGCGCCGCAGCACAACCTAGTGTTCATTATAATACGCAGCGCAACAAAATCCAAAATACAAAATTGTAGTTATGTGTCGTAAAACATGTTTAATATAATGCGCACAGCTCAGGAATATGTTTTTAAAAAAGATTGTCAATAAAATACGCACCTCATTGCGCGACAGGAAAGGTTGTTCAATATAATACGCACCACGACACTATAGCAAAAAAAAATACATGTTACATGGAAATTAGAAATAGATAAATATAATCTAAAAATTCATTAAATTAATTACAGTACATTCGATGTATCTGAAATTTTAAAACATCATTTTTATCATCGGCACGAATCTGCCTGCAAAATTTCAGCTCGCTAGCTTACGTAGAAGTGGATTAAAATCGATCCAAAGTTTTTTCGGCACCACGCCCGCCTGCCTCAAGCAGACACCACGAGTAAATATAAAGGATTTTTTTTAAAAAAATGGTGCATAAATTTTTTTAAAACGTGAAAATAATACGAAAATAAAATGAAACCAGCATTTCACGCGAAGCCATATTTAAAATTGAAGGGTGAAAGACCTTCCTACCAGGAACCAAACGAACATTTCTTCAAAGGAAAATTATAGGTTTAAAAATCTGTGATTGACAGAAGCTGACCAATCGTGACATCAACCCTCTCTCCCCAAAGTAACTGAAACCTTGATGTACGTAATTTTGAATATAAATAGAGTTGACTGACTCGCCGCTTGTAATCATATCAGCCTGGTAGCTCAGCCTTACAGAGATATTGCTAAAGTTGTGTGTCGAATTTGAAATTTAAAAAAATATAAAATTCTGGCGGGGTTTCAAATTACCGTCTTTGTGTCTTTCATTATAACAAGATGCTCTCATTACGCGAGTGACATATCAGAGTATTGAAAGAAATTTTAAGCACGAACCTGACTTGAAGATTTATTATTTTTGTATGTCCAGTTCCAAGTTTGATAATGTATTTTTTCCTATTTATCATTTTAGTTGTTACAAATTTTAGCTTTTTCAGAAGCGCTTTAAAACTTTATATAAGATCCTTTGAATATACAAGAAACAAAAACTACAAAGCTAGGAAAATTAAAAAAAAACTTGGTAAAAAAAATAAAAAAAATAAAAACACACTTATATTATTAAAAAGTTGTACAATTTATTCAAATTTGAAATTAAAAGCTAATATATTCCTTGCTATCGCATACAAAACATTTTGTTATTTTCAAATTTAGCTTTTTTTCCCTGTAAAACTTAGCTTTCATGGTAGTTTACTTTTTTTTCCAAACCTTTTCAAACAAAATTACACTCTTCAACTTAGTTCATACCCCCTACTTTTTTTCCGTTCTTTAACGTCTTTTACTAACCCTAATCCTAACCTTAAACCCCGCACCACACCCTTTACATTCAAATCTCTTCCAAACCTTCTCAACGTCTTTTAAAATGGCGTCACCTAGTACTCTAAGTCCTTCCCTACCCTACCGCATCCACCCCAACCTCATACTCACCAACGCAACTCCAAATAGCCGTCTTAAGAGATGTTGATCTAAAGCCTCATTAGTTCCCTTATCTGCCCCTACCGATTCGGGCCTGACCCCCAAGGACACACGACTGACGAACAAACATACGCTTGAAATCTCTGAGGCCTGGGGCCTACTCATAAACCTGTCTGGCGAGTGATTAGCTGTGAGCACGACTGGAGACATCGTGATTAAAGAAAGGGGCAAAAATGTCCCGGAAAGCGCTAGGATGGGGGACACGGGCAGGGAACAAAAATTGATCGAAATACCCGACCCTCCCGCAAAACATTACCAATAACTTCAAACTATAGAATTTTTATTACCACTGGAATATGCAGGGAAGACGATACTTTGCTGGAGTTAAACAATATTATCGATGAAATTGTGTTTTATAATTTTAAAAATATATATATTTATGAAAAATTTAAATGCATATATTTCTATAGAAAATAAATTAACTTGTCAAAATTATATTGTCAATTGTGAAACATGAATAATGAATAGTTCTTTTTCATTTATAATAACAAAAAAATTATACGAACTCATAGTTGCAAGTCCCTTTTAGGATTAATACTAATATATATGAACGCACTTTTCCCGTCTGAAATAGAAAGTTATACCAATATTTAGAACAATCTATGTAAAAAATAGTGAAATTTAATTTGGATCAACCATTTATGGCACTTTTATAGATTAATTGAAAATATTGTAAGGTATAAACTTCATGGAATGTTAGGTAAGATTATATTAAGAAATTTTCTAATTGACTTGGTAAAAAAACACAATTTCAAAATGCATACCATTCATGAATACTTGGTTGATTTCAACCAAACTCTAATGAAAATAGCATATTTTATCTTTATCATAATTCGAACAAAGTAGTAATCATACATCAAGCAATTAATTCTAATTTAGAAATACAACACAAAGATAACTTAATACAACCCTCAGATAGACATAAGGATAAAAACACCTTTCTTATTCCGTATGCAAGAACAAACACATACAAGTTTTCCTTCTTCCCCTCCGGAATTCGGGCGTGGAATGGGTTGCCTGAAGAATCCAGGAAAACCAACACTTAATCAACATTTAAATCTCTAATAGAAATGCAGGACTAAACACAAACCATAGATAAGCGTAGGACGCAATAATCTTCTGTATAGAAGGAGCGTCTGTAAACTGATAAGATAAGATAAGAACACCATTTGATTTAAAGGGAAAATCCAAAATATAACATCAACTATACAATCTAGATTTACTTGTGAAGTTCTTTTCCCGTAAAAACGTATTATTATAGGTATTAGATTTTTAAAAACTAAAATTGTTTAAATTTCATTTCACATTAGTGTTTCAAGACATTGAAGAGATCCTGTGTGCTCTGTTAAGGTACTTAAAGTAATGGGGTGTGACTGCAATCAGGCTTTTAAAAAGGTAAATGCATAAAATAAAAACAGGGTATTAGTAGGCCTGACGGGACGTAACACAACAGCGAACGTTTCGGCAAAGAGCCTTCTTCAACGGACAAATAGTACACAAATGAAACGAATAAAACGAAATAATAGAAAAAAAACACTTAGCTGCAGTGAAATCCAAGTAGTCCAGTAGAGATAAAGCAAGGAGAGAAAAGTAAGAGCTTAAATAGGAAAGGAAAGGGTGGGTGTGGCCAATCAATCAGCTTGTCAGTGCGAACACAACGTTGATCCCATGTGGTGTAAGAGTCCCATATTCATGGATTAGTCTATTCTCCAGACTGATAAGGATAAAAACACCTTTCTTATTCCGTATGCAAGAACAAACACATACAAGTTTTCCTTCTTCCCGTCCGGAATTCGGGCGTGGAATGGGTTGCCTGAAGAATCCAGGAAGAAGGCTCTTTGCCGAAACGTTCGCTGTTGTGTTACGTCCCGTCAGGCCTACTAATACCCTGTTTTTATTTTATGCATTTACCTAAGGTACTTAAGAGCGCTATAGTCATTGCTCCTTATCGGAGTCATTTCTACATTAATTAATATACTTCAGACAAGACATGACGATTGTTGGCTTAGTATTGCGTGTATAGGAATGGCTTTGTACGGCAGCGTCCTTTCCGTGAGCTAATATTGACCAAGTCTTTCACATTTCCGGTTTCGTCTTCTGGCGGAGAACATCGTCCGTGCATTGAGTTACTTCCCATGGTTCCAGTCGATATTTGGCTTCTGGTAAGGTCAGCGCTAGAAAAAAAATGTAAAAAAAAATCATTAAAATTATATTTTCTTTGTAATGGAGTTTAGATTTATTTTCATCTTCAACCAATAACATTTGTTTTAATTTGCCATCAACAATTTTTATCTATCCGCCCATCATTTTCAACAAAGCATCTAACATGGATATTATATTCCCTCATCCAGCCTGTTTTAGTAATGTAGATCACGAGTCACTTATCCAAATTTGTAATCCTCTATCTTGCAATTACGGTTATATAGTATTATGCGTATTAAACTTCTAGCCTGTAAGGTTTCGTACGCTATAACATGTCCCGCACACGTTGTTGAAGTTTTTTTGAACTAGAATCTTCTTGTGTATTGTAGTATTAATGCAAAGCAACTGTCAACTTCTTATGGAAATTATAATTGATAGGGACAACATGAGTTATTTTAAAATCTAAAATTTCCATAATATCTTCGGGATATGATATAAATAAAATTTATGTCTGGTGTTGAGTTAATCATTAAGTATATTTCCCTTTGCTAATGTAAATCTACTTGACATACACATTTTCCATGTAAATTATTTGATATTATTTTCATGATTTTCAAGTATAATTTATTTGCTAGTTGGTTACAAAGCTAATTGTAACTGTATGTTGATTACAAATTTGAGAAATAGTAGTTGCCTTACTTATAACGTTAATTTCTTATATTGTTTCAAAAATAATCAAAACACTCAAATATTTTTATGACTCACTGGTTTCCTAAGAATAAAAAAAAACAGTTACAACGGCTGTAAGAGTCTTGTGGTGATACCTAACACTTTCTCTCGCATCTTGTAAATTTTACGATCGTGTTGTAGTTTTCCGAGTGCAACATAGAATAAATGTATTAGTATAAGTCATAGAGTTATTTAGAGAATCTTAAAAGGCGTCCGTTCCACTAATATTTCAATCGTGTGTGTTCGTTGTTTAAAGCAGTGTTTCTCAAATTTTTTAGTATGGAGGACCGGCAGGAATTTTTCCATTGCACCAGGGGCCGGTGCACTCTTTACTTGCACTGACGTAGTAGCGAAATTTAATTTATTATGGCAAGTTGAAAACAAAAGGTCAGGCCAGTACCTTTTGTAATTTTTATATAAAATGCTTGCTTTTGAACCATGATTTTTCATCGTGGACCCCCCTTTTTGCTCAGCTGGAGTGAATTTTTTGGAAATTATTTAAAATTTACCCCTTAAGACGTTTATTTAAGTCCATATACATCATATAAAAACAGTAAACATGTTAAAATGTTAATACTTTAGAAAATGAAATTTAGGGTAGTTGACCCCTTAATTGTAAGTGCTTATTTTCGAAAAATAGCATATTCTATAGGATTAGTATTAATGGTTGCAAATGGAGGATAACAATTAATGTTTTCTGTCCTTTCTTGACAACTTCTGCGGACCGACGGCGGATGGCCCACGGACCGGCACCGGTCCGCGGACCACCACTTTGAGTAGCACTGGTTTAAATGCCGTATGTTGTTATGAAACGTGACCTTTTCACCCGACGCGTCATGGACAGTCTCCTTGAATTGACGTGAAAAGTTTCTTGACCGACAAAGCTGTGTCGAGGCTCGGAGTTTTGTTTGGGAAGTGAGTAAAGAGGAAATAAGAAATATTTGTTAAATAAAACAACAACCACAACTGTCTGCTTTCATTAATCATGGGGAGTAAGGAGAGTTAAGTTTAGACAAGTATTTTAGTAGAAAATTTTACATCTATGAGTATACTGGGTAAGAAACATGACTAGCTATTACGGATTCAAAATTTTGTAGACTTAATAAACAATCATATGCCTATCTGATGTAAAGATAAAATAAATAAAGGTAAAAATGGAGTTTTAAAAACCCCGTTTTTATAATTGGACTAAAAAGAAGAAAATAAGTTAAAACTTATACATGAAAGTTCTGCGTTACATTATCACTACAAATGTTGGGTGGGTGTTTGGTATAAAAATTAAAGATTTATAATTTAGAATGCAAAAGAGAGATCAATAAGTGAGAGAATGAGTGAACTGCATATGTAAAACCTCATAAGCGCCCGCCCCACGTTTTTAGTCATATTAAATGAAAGTACTTGAACGTATAAGTTTTAGATTATTTTCTTCTTTTTAGATCACTTATAAAAACGTGGTTTTTAAAATTCTTTTTTTACCTTTATTTATTTTACCAAACACGTCATCAGCACCCGCCCAACGTTTTAAACCATGGCGATGAGGTCAAGGGGTGAACTCGGCACGTGAAGTCTAACAACGGTAGTCCGATACAGATGCTTATATAGAGATAAACTAAAAATCCATTAATTTATTTACGGTACATTCGATCCATCTGAAATTTTTATACAATGTATTGTCGTTCAAGATCTATCTGTGGTAAAATTTTGAGCTCTCCAGACCATTAAAAGGGGTTTAATTTTACGCTGTCAAATTAGGAAAATTGCGGACAGACAGACAGACAGACACGAAAGCAAGCTAATAAAAAGTGGTAAATAAAACGTGGTAAAAATAAGATATAGAGATGACAAGGAGACGGGAAGATAATAGAAAACATTAAAATAACATGTTAGTTAAGCTTGAGCCCTCTGAGCTATGCTCCTGATATGTTCCTACGCAGGCGAATACCTTGAAACGCCGAATAACGAAGTATTAGCCTGTAGTCGCCATCATTGCTTTCAAAGCAGCCCCCAACACTAGTGCTGAAATGATTTTAAAGTTGTTTTTTTAAAGCTATTAAACGTCTTCTCACCGGTCCTTAAATAGTTTACTTAACTCATTTACCAATCAAAAAGTGCAGCTTCCCTCAGCCACGAATTTTGAGTTCTGAGGTTGAAGGAAGATATTTCTACCTTCTGCGTAAGGGATATTGAGATTGTTTCACGTATATTGTTTGAAGGGATTGGAGGCATCATGTTTCCGAGAAATCGACAGGAAGTGTTCTCTTGATAGAAACTTTTTTTTTATGCCTGTGTAAAAAGTAAGTAATTATACCTGTTTTTTTAAAGGCTTACTTTGTTCTAAAGTTTATAAGGTGGATAAATACAGATCAACATTTTGCGAACTAAAAACAATGTAAATTATTTAAAACAAACGAATAGGACATCCGAATACAAGTTTTGACAATGATAAAATGTTATTCGGTTATCTTCGTGGATTTTTATAATCAAAATATATTTTAAAAAATCATTTTATCACATAAAAAAATTAACGAAACTCATAAGAACCTCATATCCAGATTAAAATAAATACATTAATTGATCTGAAATACGAGATTCATTCTACCTACAAAGAAAAATTTGGAAATTAAAGACATTATTCTTTAAAATGTCTATTCTTTAAAATGTCTTTAAGAAGTATAAAAGGATATTTGATTCAATATACTTGCGTTTCAAAGACCCTGATTATCATAGCTTAATTAACTATCTTTGATTTAAACAGATTTTCATTCAAATGTGCACTTCCAGAAAACAGCTTAACTAAAGAAGTTCAACGATCAGCTTTCTTCATCAACAAGGTGAAGTGGTATATAGAGCTAACAAAGGATCCAGACATTTTCTCTCATAGACACACATCTGTATTAATATCAGCTGTTAGGGACTCATGGAACCTTGCGTTTGCTCTTTGAACCGAGTGTGATAGATTGTGTTGCAGATTTCAGAATGTCTACACTTATTGAGATTCCCGGGGAAATCCCCTTGGGACATTCAAATATGTTTTGTTGAAGGGGAATTCCTCGTCTCTTCCAGACTAAGCAATGACGAAACTTCAGATAGGGTCTCTCGTCAAATGATCATTCATAATATTATACGTTTTTTTCGCAAAGAGCTTACTGGAATTTATTGTCTTGTGAGAACAGAGACAAACGAGTTTATGAAGACATGCTTTGTTTTTTTTTACTTCCAGTATTGTTATTATATTTTCAATGCATGCCCGTGCAGAATGTTAAATAATTCTTGTTTTACTCGGGTAAAAAATGAAATTTAAAAAAGGAATAAAAGATAAAATTTAACAATATATGTTTGTATTATAGAAATACTTCGAGAAATGAAAGATTTCGTTACAATTTTTTAAATAAAAAGTTACTTAAGTTTTCACGATTTTTTATTTAGGAAACCTAAGTAATGACTAAATAGGAATGTAATATTTATATCACGCTTTTTTAAGGGGAGTCAATATAAACAATCTCCCCTCCCCAAAAGTTAGCACTGATGGCTTTATAAGAGGTCCTCAACATGAAGGTTATTTTTTAAAAGATAAAGATTTCTTTAAACATAGATGAGAAACTCGCTCATTGCGTTAGTCGTTATGTCTTGTTATTTAATTATACTCAAGATTCGTGTCATATCAAAAAACTTATTGCCATCAAAATGGTTTTTATAGACTTCACCTAATAAACGCGTGTATAGTCATTTAAAAAAGATCAATTTGGGTCTTTTGCGATTGTAGCTGCCATCTTCTGCAATTGTAAAATTTTAAAACTTTCCGTTGTTAATTGTATTAGCCTCTGTTGTAAGGTGTCTCGTGTGGGACCATTTCAAAACAAGTTGAATACAGAAACTCTACCGCTACCCATCCTTCGTCCCCTTTTCACAGTTAAGACGTGGTCTTTTCAAGAAACAAAATATGCGCTTCATTTCGGACACCTTATAATACTAACTATATATTTTCCATTAAGCAAAAATGCGGTCGGTGACGTATACGGATGGGACAGGGCTTTCTCTTTCTTGACAGGCACCTTAAGTGACTTCTCCCACCACTCCTCAGAGCAGCCTTAAGCTTGTGCCCTTTTCAAAATGAATGTGATCCGCCCCTATTTTATAAACCGAAACAAGGCTTTCAAATCTCTTCGCCGTTCTTAATAGAGGCACGTCCTATAGATATACTGTGTATTTTCCATTTCCTTTTCACACATGTTTTCAATTCTGAAATAAACAGTTCTATCCGTAAAGTCTGTATTAGGGCTATAAATAGCTAAGATGAAAGGGAGAGCATGATAGGCAGTGAAAGGCGCTCAGTTTGAACTCTTGAGTTTTCAATAAAGCAATCTATCAGGGGCACAAGCGTGTTACAGGGAGATCAAAGGACGTCACATGTATGTCGTGGTGAGGTCTAGACGGGATTTGCAGGAACAGACACTGTTGAAATAAGACATTATTTACTGTGCCGTCATTAAAATTTCTAAATAATCCCATTCCATGATATGACAAGTGTTGATATTAGTTCAGTCAAGAGAAAAGAAATTGATGTTATTGAAATTACAGTTTATCTTTTTAAAATTCACTGACAGTCAAACTTCTGTGACTTTATTTTTATTCTACATATTCAACTCAACTCGTCCAGCCATATGTCATCTGTCTTTCTGCCAGGAATCTCGCGAGCTAAAATACATCTACTTCCTGGTTATTAAGAAAGATGAAACTTGTTACAGATGCTCATCTAATTAATTGATGAAGCATCGGTGAAATAAGCCGTGTTCATGCCTTATTATCTAAAGAAGCCAGCAGTTGAAGTCGAAGCGAAATCAGATTATACATATTGAAATAATTCTTAACAAGTCTTTTTGTGACATAAAACTTAAAGCCGAATGATTTTTAAACTTACACTTATTGTAATGAATAAATGGTTCATAATTATAGATTCAGAGTTTAAAATTGCTTGATTGTTATTTACTAAGTTATCATTATTAATGATTTATAAATAGGAGTGATCTAAATGGCTATAGGATTTAGGTTAAGAGTATGGCTTGTACTGATTAATCGGGAAGAAATTAAATCGATTAATCGATTAACTTCTCAATTATATTTTTATAACGCAAATATAGATTCCCTTAAGTTGCGATGCATTATTTCATGAAATCGGTTAAGTCTCGGTAATTCCATTGTGTCCAATTTTTTTTTACGTATGCACGTCTAAAATAATAATAATAATAATACGAGGGAAAAGTATGTAAGTAACAAAAAAATAAATTGTTAATAAATTGACAAAAATATGTTAGAAATATTTTCTTAAATTTTAATGGAATTTTAAAGATCAAATTAATATTAAAGGATTAAATTTCTTAAAATTTATCAATTAATTAATCTTTAATTTCCGCAGCCCTATTTAAAAGTAATAACAAAACTCTGAAATGCCGTAATCGAAGAAATAAATGTATGACTTTTAAATTTGTATTTGTCATGATTTCGTTTTGAGATGTAAATAAAAAAAAATTCTTTTATTTTAATGTTTTTAGTTAGGAAAATCTCTAGGTTTGGAAACTTTAGCAAAAATTATCCAAATTAAAACATTCCTTTTTGGTTGGGAGTTTCTTATAGTGCGACGTAAATCCATTGAGTATTCTATCTACTCTACACGAATGTCTACTGTGTCAAATATACGTCAACGTCGTGTGCCAATTCTACACGGGTGTCTGGCGTGTCTGTCTTTAAGAAAGTTAAGTGAGTTATCGTGTTTTTTCTGAAGTTTTGATAATCATGACTTTTCCGAGTTTCTGAAATATACGGGGTTTTTCTTTTTACGTCTCAGTGTGAATAACAGAAAAAAAATGAAAATATAAAAGGTAATATATTTGTATTCAGAGATGATGAAACAAGAACAAAGGTAGCATATTGAAATGACATACATAAGAGGGGCATAGATATTAAGAGCAATCTTGAAATGAATGGGAAATGCAAAGATGCTATTTGAAAGTAATCTTAAGTAATGAATGAAATCAGGAAGTGATTATATGTGAAACGATGTAGCGCCATACAAGAAGCTTCAAAACATTAAGTCTAATTTATATCTCACATCAGGCTTAATATAAATTAGAAAATACAACA
This sequence comes from Ampullaceana balthica, assembly GCA_944989445.1. Lineage (NCBI taxonomy): Eukaryota > Metazoa > Mollusca > Gastropoda > Lymnaeidae > Ampullaceana > Ampullaceana balthica. Next base: position 1,156,098 of record CALYLW010000012.1, on the reverse strand, counting down.
TAACACACAATCAGAGCATACAAACGCACGTGAGTTAAAAAATATTAATAACATTTCTAGTTTTTCCGTACCCAATTGACTCAGGGATACACAGAATCAATTCCGTTTCATTGCAAAATAATGGCAACAGTTGGCTAGTTTCTTTTAAGATATAATAATTTTCTTTCAGTCTTGCATGCTGTAGGAAGTGACGTCACATTCTGTCCGCGCAGCCTCTACGACTGCGACAGCCTGGAGGCAAGACTTCACTCCTCTGCCGACGTCATCATCACGCCCGAATTCATGACGTCATCGCACGAAGAGAGCTACATCGATGAGATTTGCAAGTGAGTTATCACCGCTAGTCAGTTAGCTAATTTTCTCCCTTTTTTTAAAAAAGTGTCTTCATAAAAACCGACGATTCCAATGTTAAGGTAATATGCAGAATTTTTTAAAAATAAATTCTAGTTTAAGTATGGCCGAAACAAGGTATACACTAGCTTGATAATTATAATTGATATACCGATCTTAGCGTGTGACAGAAGTGTAATTTCATAAAGAGACAAACATATTACAACATATAAATATTTCAATTTTAAGTCAACTAGACATGGTCAATAATTTTTACGTGAATGTATGGAATTTCTTTTTCAAAATTTGTAAAAAAAAAGTACTATTCAATTCAATATGTGATTCAAGTTGGACTTATTTCCACAAAAAATATTCAATGATTCTACAAAATGGTAGTCTAGACTTTCTGACGGGAATCTTGAAATTTCACCCCCCCCCTCACCCAAACTTCCCATTGTTTATGCGCCTGAAACTTTGCGCACATAAATACATTTAAAAATTCAAAAATCAACATTCATAATTCCCGTAATGGATGTAATGCTTCTTGGATGTAATGCTGTTAGGTTCAATAGTGCACACCAACAATTACTGCACCAAATATAACTCTGTTCGAACGTTCCGCATAAAATTGCTCAATATGATAATAAATGTATCAAATAAAAATAAATAAAATAAATGAAAGTTCTGTTTTACGTTATTTTTTAATCTGATGTGTATTTATTTTGAAAACTGTCGTCATTTTTGACGGGTGAAATATGTATATAAAATTATTAATTTACTTACTTAGAATGATAAAAGTAGACAATAATATAAATACAAATAAGGTATATTAATTCAGATCTACAGCAAGTTTCTTTATAACCTCCATCGGGTAGAGTTAATGTGTTAATTTCTTCTCGAAAGTTCGAATTTTCTGGAATGAGTTTCTCTTCTTCCTATTCTATATCATTCTATATTTCTGTATATGTATTTTCAAGTTTAAGCCCCGAATCACTTTTCAATGTTACCACGTGGCTTGAGTCCAGTGCATTAAACTGGGAAAATGGCTTTGTGCTTTGATTTATTGACATGTCTAATCCAGTGGCGGATTTAGGTTTGTCAGCGTGGGGGGGCCAGCAGAATTTCAAGGGGCGCCGCAAAAAATTTTTTTATTCACTTAGTATAAATATTTCTAGGTGCTGAAATAAAATGCATTTGTCTAAATGGCTGGTTCTGCAATGAAGATTAGAAATTTGATATGAGATTCACTCTTATTGCTATATTTTATGTTGAAAGAAACATTTTTGCTCACTTTAAATGTGAGATTTACTTTAATAAGTTTTCATCTTAAGAGACTGATGCAGTCTCAAATATGAAATCTAAGGTGTGTTGTTTATGTTCCATACATTTTCAGAGTTGCCCTGTGGCAACTTGCTAGACAAAAAGAAACATCTAGTCTTAAGTAGACATGGTTAATCAATTGAATTTATGAAAATGGTAGTTAATTTGGGAGCTGTTATATGTGACAAAATCTAAATATCTCATAATCCTCTGTGTTCACTTTCAATTGCTGAATATCCTAGCAGACTTTAACATAGAAAACTCAGCATAATAAGTTTATAGTCTTTGGGCTAAATAAAACATCTAAAATGTTTTGATAATGAGGTAGAATTTGATTAAATTTTTTATAGGCTTCCAATAGTTTGTTGTACTATCTGCAAGATTCATCAGTTTGTTCAGCTTGCCATAAATAGCAGTGACAGTAACTCAAACAAATAACTAAGTGTTAAATAATAAATGCTGCGTTGATCATTCAAAGTAAATTATTTAATATTCTTTTTGTTTACATCAAACCAATTCAATGAATCTCTTCAATATACAAACACTTTGTTTATATTCAGGAGAGTAATAGGTCACAAATGCAAACAAAATATAATGTATTAAAAAAATGTTAATCCTTATATAATAAAAGGCAATGTTCTGTCCGGTCATCGATAGCGATTGGTCCCTCAAACACATATGACTCATACAGCCAATCATATTGAAAACTTTTACGCGGACGTTCAAAACGAGTTATTTTTGGTGCAGTATTTCTTCCAAGACTTTATTTTTAGCTATGCGCGTTGGGATTTATAGTAAAACTGATGCTTCAAATAATGAAAAACAGAGACTTTGGTGGAGCGGATTAGTCAATATTAATAACACACACACACAAAGAGTGCCAATAATATCATACTTATAAATAAACTAAACAATTTACTTCAGAATTTAAAAAAAATAATTCATGACTGCATGTTTGAGCATCAAACTTTAGGAAAATCAATGAACTTTACACAAACAATGATTGTAATTTCCTTAAATAAACATTTAAAATTCTAATAAGAATGCAGGACTAAACACAAACCATGGATAAGCATAGGACGCAATATTCTTTTGTATAGAAGGAGCATCTGTAACAGATAAGATAAGATACGATAAGATAGAGCCCTGAGCCCTATATAAATTGCTTTCTACGTGATTTCATTGAAGCAAAACGATTTCTTGTTGATTCAACGTCAACGTTCTCAGCTAGATCACGTTTGATTGAAATTAATGCCAATCCAGACAGACGTTCGTTTGTCATTGTTGAGCGCAAATAACTTTTGACGAGTTTCAATCTACTGAAACTTCTTTCAGCAATAGCACTGCTAATAGGAAGAGTCAAATAAATTTTATAGAGTATTGACAATTTCGGGAGACCTGATGCCATTTGTTTTTCAGTCAAGAATGGCTGAACCTTTTTAAGTTGTAGTTCACTAGATAGTAATGTATGTATTGTTGCATACAAATCTTTGTAGGTATCATATTTCCTGATTGCTTCTTCAAGAATAATGTCATGTTTGTAAATTTTGCATAAACTTCGAAAAGAATATTTATTTAATATTCTTCCGACATTTGTGATGGATCAATACAATAGAAATAAGTAACTGTGCCCCAAAAGTCATTAAATCGATTTTCTATTTGTATTTAAAGTGTATCCATGATAGTGAAGTACGTTTCAGATCCTTTATATTAACTCGTGGTGTCTGGTTGATTATTTGCTTGTCGAAAAAAAACTTTGGATCTATTTTAACCCACTTCCTCGTAAGCTAGCGAGCTGAAATTTTGCAGGCAGACTCGTGCCGATGATAAAAACGGTGTATCAAAATTTCAGATTGATCGCATGTACTGTATTTAAAGTATTGCATTTAAAAAAAATTATATTTATCTCTATGTATCATGATACATTTTTGAGATAGAGTGTCGCGGTGCGTATTATATTGAACAGCCTTTCCTGTCGCGCAATAAGGTGCGTATTTTATTGACAAACCATTTTTATAAACATATTCCTGATCGGTGCGCATTATATTAAACATGTTTACGACACAACTACAACTTTGTATTTTTGGAAGGTCTTGGTATTATAATGAACATTCTTTTAGTTACGTCTCGTACATAAAGGATTTATAGTGAAAAACTTGGTTTTTTACGTTAAAAAAAAATTATATCCTTTATTTTAACTCGTGGTGTCTGGTTGATTGCTTGCTTGTTTGCTTTTTTGTCGAAAAAAATTTGGATCGATTTTTAACGCACTTCTTCGTAAGCTAGCGTGCTGAAATTTTGCAGGAAGACTCGTGCCGATGATAAAAACGAAGTATTAAAATTTCAGATCGATCGCATGTATTGTAATTAAATTATTGAACTTCTAGATTATTTTATTGCAATTCACTTTTCTTTAGATTCGGATTTAGCAAAGGCGTTGCAAGTAGTTTGATAGCACGAAGATAATTTTTGTACAAATAGCATAAGAAAAACAAAAGAATATTTTTTAATTAAAACAGATAGTCCCATAGCTTCTGCTCTGACACTTCCTTTATATTCTGTTGATTTCCCTGAATCAAGTGTGGCTAGAATAGCAGAGAATGATCCAACAACTGCATGCTTACGGCTTGCACATCTTGTATCAGAAAGTCGTTTCAGAGTATCTACTGTTGATTCATATTGAGATTTCTGATGTTCTTTAAAAGTATGTAGACGTGGTAAACTAGACGTAAAGAATGCATACAACCTTAAATCTGTGCCAAAAAACAACTGTACATCACTGTTTACAGACATTGCTTCGATTGTAACCAAATTCAAAACATGGGCACAACAATTGGGTGAAATTTTCTTTATCTGAGTTTGAAGGCCACTCTTAATTCCTGAGTATGCCTGTCCTCGACAGAGTGTAAAATCAATGTTTTGCTTTTTTAGTTCAGTTACAATCTTCTCAGCAAATGCGGTAGCATTTTTTATTTTTTTATATATTTTGTGAAGTCCCATAAACGGTGGTCGTAGGGGGTCCTAATGTTTCCATTAGAACCTACTAGGGGCGGTGCTTGGTAGTCCTTGGTGGGCGCCCCATCTCCCTTCCAGGTCAGTGGAGGACTTTCTTAACATTTGTCATTCCATTTTTATTGTGACTTTAACGTGTAGGCTAATAGATCACACGCCCCTCAGCTGGTGAGGCGAGCGCACTATTCACTATCCAGCCGCTGTTTACAAAAGTATAAAAGCCTATAAATCTTTCCACATGTCCTAATTTTTAAAAAAATTAACGTAAAGAAACTGACATCTGATCAATTCTAGATATATCAATGGTTGAATAAAAAATTAAAGAAAAGAATTGTGCAGACTTAACTTAATTATCAATTGTCGCCGATAATTCAGATGCGAGTGATTGATTTAAACCAGATATTACAGTTTCGTCGTTTTAAATACAATATTTAGCAAGCAGTTTGGTGTTGATTAGAAGTTTCGTCTTAAGCAATCTTTTTTTCTGCTTTTGTGGCACCTTTTTGGTGTTAATCGAGGGCGGCTTTAGGGGGCGCCATTTCAGACCCAACAGGGGCGCGGGGGGGCAAGCCGCCCCCCCTGCCCTATAGCTAAATCCGCCACTGGTCTAATCCCGTTATCTGATAATATATACATTTTTTAAACCTAACAGGAGCTAAATGTATAGCTTAGAAATTTGAAGAATTGCTAAAAGTTTAGAAATCATATTTACGTTATATGCTGCACTGGGGACATGTTCAAGGTCTTGACATCAGGATTTAAAGATTGTTGATATCACAATTCTAGGACTCATGATATAAGGATATAGTACTCATGAAATCAAAATTCTAGGTTTCTTTCTTATCAAAATTTTTATAATTTTGAATCCAGGATTTTAGAAACTGTTTGTTAAGACTTAAAGACAAAAGAAATGTTGATCGTAGGAATTTTGATATAAAAATATATGGTTTCTTATAGAAAATTTAAATTGAACATAAATACTTTACCGTATCAGCTTACACGAGAAACACTTTACTATGAAGCGCACTCTTATTTAGATTATTAATCTGAAACATTTGCGCACGTATATTACTGTTTTCGCAACGAAATCGAACCCCAAAAACTCATCGGGGAGAGAAATGTAAATACAATTAATAGCCGGAAATCGTTTACTCAATTTAATAACGATAAAAATAAAAATAAGATTTAAATTAAATCGATGAATTTTTAATAGTAATTCGTGTTAACCTTATCAAGTAAATGTTTACTTAAATAATTTTTAACAAATGTCTTAATTTCGGGGAATATTCTCCAAAAAGTGAGTCGAATCGGATAATTATTTTAATATCATTTTAGACAGAGCTTTCTTTCACTACTCTCTCTTCAACTGTTTTAATCTGTCTTTACACACACACACACAAACACACACACATGCACATGCACACGCACACATACATACATATATATATATATATATATATATATATATATATATATATATATATATCTTTAAACTATATTTATCTTTAATCTGTAAGTTGGTACGGATAATAAATTCACTAATTTAAAAAAATATATTACAAAAAACAACAACTGGTATTTACAAGTATTCAAACGTGCCCAAATATTTGTAAAAATTCCATATATGACAATGACAGCATCACCAATCCAATAATTTCAGATAATGCAATGATTTTAAACAAATATTGTCTTTTTAAGAATTAAAAGAATAAATGTACACATGACAGCAAATAATAACGTTCTTCTTTAGTTTGTAATTGTTCATTTACCTGATAGCGTAACACTCTATAAAATCAATGACAAGCAGTTCACTAGAGCTTATTTACATGACGCATCTCTTCAGAGCAATGTAGTGAAATTATAGGTATTTTGCCTATTCTAAAACATATGTTCTGAACAATAATATAATTTAATATCGATACTCATCTATAATTGTAAATAGCAATCTCGGAAGTAATAGAGTATAAAACAACGTTGCTACACAATCATGTGGAATCTATTATTTTTATTTATTTATATTTTTTTAAATTATTTAGTTTGTTTGTTTAACGTTGTCCCCATTTAGAAGTTTTCAAAGCGAAATGTGCATTGCCTTTAATTACGAATTCATTTGTTTTTAACGTGTTTCTAAATCATGAAACCACTGACTCACTATCGTGACTAACAATAAATCTCCGACCACTTACGTAAGTACGTACACAAAAGACCAAAGACATTTACATTTTACTATACAAAGTCCAGACGGACTGCACCCTGCTATTCCCACACCGATTTTCAACCATTGGCACTAATTAAAACCGTCGGTGCCACTTTATCCCTCGACCTACTTCATCCAGGTCCCCTCCCCCCCCCCACACACAGACGTTCCCCGTTGTGTGGCGACACAAAAGGGCGTGTCTTAACTTTCCGTCTACCCGTGCTGACGTTAATGGGCCGTGGGTACCGAAATGGAGATCTGATCTTTGGACGCGGCTCTCAAATAGCAAATACCCTCTAAAAAGATTGGATCTCGGATTTAAAATGTTTTTCAACGTTTTTTTTCCCTCGGAGAATCTAGAATAGAATGATTATGTGGGGCGATTTTGTAATATTAAATGCATATCTTGCTTTTCTTATTTATTTATATTAATTCATTTTACAATTTTGTTTTATAAAACAGATTTTTTTTAGGAACTTTCGAAGCAAATGTAAAAAAAAGGAAATAATTATAATAATGTAAACATTTCTATAATGAAAATCTTTCTAAACGTTCGAAAAGAGTAAAAAAGATAAGATGAGAGAAGTCAGTTTATTGCTAATAAATCCATCAAATATGTGTCTGTTACTTACAAATTGCTCAAACACAACCACATATTAAACTACTGTCCAATTATCTAACACAAATCTACTTCATAATTGTTGGCACACATACATGTGGTTCTTTAGATTCGCTTTCAGTGTGTCTTCATCCGGCTTGATTGACGTAAAAGTATCGACAGCCTCATGCCACCAATGCTCCTCTTTGATTTGCTTCTAATGTATAATCTGGTATCTCTTTTGTCCGTCAAGTGTTTGGCCAAACATCTCAGCAATGAAGACCTGTCTCATCTCCCTTTAATATCTCGCCCAACAATAATCGCATGACAGGCAGCTGGCAATTTATATTTTGAATGGGGGAGGGCTTAAAAATGTTAGTAATTTAATTAAACAAATATAAAATTATGCCATAATCTTGATCCAGGAAACTGCGATAATTCCATTTTTGAATCGTCAAAAACTTCATTTTCGCTCCTCATGAGTGTTGCCTATTATAATTCAGACTCATTTCTTACACTTCAAGAAAATTTCTTTTCTCTCAATTATATCAATATCCAATCCATGTTTACTTGGCCAAACAATGCATGACAACCACGAATTATAAGACAGCAACATTGTCCTGCATAAAACTATTTCGGATTTTCTATTAGAATTAGTTTTTGTTGTCGTTTACTTTCTTAAATGAAAGTTTCCTGATGGGCGCAACCACCCAGCAACTTTAAAAGTGCATTGAGACATCGAGTTCTTAAAAATAAAGACACCATTAAAATTAAAACTTCAATTGAAATGGTCGTGGCCGTTGACCCATTGTTATTTAAACAACGTCATGATCTTGAGAGAAAATATAGAAAAACATCAATTTTCTTAAAACCTTTCCTCGTGTCCTTTAGAAATTTAAAGTCTAAATTCAAATAACCGAGGTTATGTTTTTCGTTTAAAATGTTATTTCTCTTAGTTTCCTTCTCATTATTTTCTTTGCATTTAAAAAATCCTTGACTGTCTTGTCACGCTACTAAAGCATTTATTTAATATTTTAATACAAAATGTTCTCTCTGTAAAAGTGAAGTGGCTTCAAAGCTGTTTCTATATAATATTTTTCCCGAAAACAAAACTTGAGCTAATACAATCTGTTTGTGTAAATTATATCCAAATACAATGTTGCCACGAAATCAGACCATCTTTACTTGTGTCATTTCTTTTTGTTGCTGCTTGTTAGTTAAGACCTCATATGTTTTCCATCTCAAATTTAAAAAAAATTGCGTTTGTTTCTAATGATGTTATGTTTACATCGAAAGATATAACCAGAATGCGATTACGAGTCATTCTAAAATACGAATATCGCATTATCCTGACGTACCGCTAAGCAGTTTTTTTTTCGAGAACTAAGCCTTGATCTTCAATACATTTCCCTAATTCAAAGATTTCAGAAATTTCTTAACATTAATGTGATGACGCCTGGGATTATGGGGAACTTACCGGGATATAAGCCGGAAAATGTCCGGATTTCACCCCTCCCCAAGTTTTCTTTAAAATGAAATTATTGGTCATTTTAAAAAATAATTTTCAGACTTGTATGACGTTGACGTCAAGGGGATGGAATCCCTTTAAACTTTATTTGCTGTTACGGGATCATATATTCTCAATAATTTTCAGTTGTGTTACCATACACACCCTTTGGTCTCAAGCCATAGTGCCGCACTTTCCCAGTGTTAAGTGCATGTAGTCATAATGAAAAAAAATCGAGGAAGAAGAAGGAAGTCCTAGAGGAGGACGAGAACATTAAATAATAAAATACCATCACACCTGGATCACTTGAAATGTATCAGGGCCGGCTATAGGCATAGGAAAACTAGGCAGCCGCCAAGGGCCTCCGATAAGTCTCAGCATTAGCGGAGGCCGCGCACAAGAATCTTTCCATATTTATTATTTTATTTTTCTATTGCATTTAGGGCAACCAAATTCACTTCGCCTAGGGCCTCCAATTCCCTTAGGCCGGCCCTGAATGTATGTTGTCTGCATGCTATGGAAAACAAACAGAACGTAAAAATAACATAAATGCTGCAGATTTTAATATTAACAAATCCTAGATGCTCTCCCCCAACCCTTTTAAAAGCCGTTTAAACCGCTGCTACCGGACCGATATTTAATATTCTTTATAATTAATTTCTTTCAAAATCTAGATCTAAGCTAAAACCGTTTACCAACAACGTTTATTCAAAAACCCACAAGAACATAGTCGATAACAAAACACTAAATAAAGGATAACATTTTCGTTGTTATTGGCTTTGTCATAATATGGCTGAAATCTATCAATAGAAATATTGGGGCTATATATATATATATCTTTTTTTAAGGACAAATTTCATAAAAATTTAATAAAAGATACGAGTCAATTAGTAAATGTATGTATATGGAGAAGGATGTATCTTATCAGCTATTTGTTAATTCTTCGTTAATATAAGACAGCTTATTGGACTTGAAAAAGGAAAAACAGTTTCATAATTTTACTATGCAAACAATTTTGAGAACATAGTAATTCGACTGTATTTATGCTTCAAAACATTGTTTCCGCTAAAATGTAGTCTAAAAAAAGAACATTACTTATTCAGCTATGGCGTTTTCCGGTTTTAGAAATGACAAATCCTATTTTATTGCTACAAATCCTATTTTATTGCTACAAATCGAACATAATTGAAACAGCAAAAAGTAATCTCAAGGTGATTTAATTATATTCTTTGAACAATATGGTCGGTGATCTGGGGAAAAAGAAGAGTAAATCCAAAACAACTGATGGATGACAAGTTGGTTTGCAGAAATGTCCAGGTCGTTGGCTTAGAAGCAGATGACTATTTCCGGTCAAAAACACAGACTCAGTCTTCAAAATGCCAATGTTCACGAATTGAAATTAAAATTTATACTTGAACAAACGACGAAAAACTAAATTCCCTTTTACAGGCTACGTTAAAATTTTAAAAAAGGAATAAAAACAACAGCTAAATCAATCTCGAACTACCACTGAAGCTAGATAAGCAATAAATTTTAATCAATTATTCTGAACAATAATATTCTATTTCCTTGTACATTTCACTTAAAAACAAAACAATATGTAACCTTCATTGCTTAAAGCGAAATCGAATGCATTTAACTTTATTTTAAACATTAAAATTGAGGAAGTGCATCTGATGTGCGCTACCAATCTTCACATTCGACAGCACAAAATTAAAACTTCTGGAAAACAGCGGAGAGAGAAAAACACATTCGCCATGTGCACATTCCCCCCCCCCTCCACCGTTCTTTAAAAAAAGAGTCATTCTCAACATGCCAGCCATGTTGGAGATCTTCATGCCCTCTATTTACCACATTCCCCAAAACCGCCTCTCTTTAGGGTTTCTTATTCCAAATATCCGAAATTAGACTTGCATTGTGTGCTGCCGCGGTTTTCTGCCTCCGGTCTTAATAAATCGAATGGGAGATTAGCAGAGAGGAGGGAGGTCAGCAACATGAGATTGATGGACGTACAGAAGTAGCATGGAGGAATAAATCGGGAAGAATGGAAGGATGGGATGATTAACGGATTTTTAAAAAAGTGTGGAATGAAGAAGGGGGAGCATAGGGAGTGAGTTACATGTTGTTTGTACTGAAGACGGGTTTAGGTATGACAGATGGCGTCGTTTGGGTCTTGCATTGACCGATGTAGTAAAAAAAAGTCAACGGTCTTAGTTTTTCAGTATGGATCAATTGGAAAAATAAGGGGGGGGGGACAAATTTATATTTTAAACATGTAGTTTTACCTAAATTCATATTATAGGTATACATATACATTATTTAGGGGGAAAAGGTTATCTTGTCACGAACTTATCTACCACTTTATTTATCTTTTTGGGATGGTATGGGGGTGTTAAGAGCAATAAATATTTTGAACTAAAATTTCTTTACAAAACATGGCCTCAATAAAGGGCTTCCGATAATCGATTCCAATGTTTAATTAATATAATCCACTGGTTTGGCAAGAAGAGTTCAAAATGTGCATAACTATTCATATCTTATCTGTCTATCCATTCATCCATCCATCCATCCACAAATCCTTCGAAAAATCCATCCATCCATCGATCTAACCATCCATTCATCCATCCACCCATCTACCCACACGTTGACTCGTCTAGTGTTATTTTGTGTTTCACGGTAGCCAATCATTTGAACATAACATTGCACTTCTAATAACTCTAACACCAAAAATACTACATTTTAAAAAGACAATCCATGCAAATATTTATGCTGGAATCACTCGCTTCAAAAGCACCACATGTTTGTATTGATCCACAAGTTATTATTTTCTCCAGTGGTTCCCTTTAATAAAAATCTTAGCATAACACAAAATGTGGGTCCGGATTGCCTACTTGAACCTGGTTAATTTAATGACTGAGCCCGGTACAGGGGACGAACTTTCTCTATCAGTCGCACGATGGTTCTACAAACAATGCGAAGGACATCTCGCCGGGCCTCGATTCATTTGGGCACATAACCGCTTCCAGCTTTGTCAACACAGGATTCGTTGACTCTGGGGCAGGTCTTATGACCATGGGCCGGCTGAGCATACTTCAACCCTTGTCCACTGCGAGCTTTGATTTCCAGAGGGTGGACTTTGCGTCTTAATTGTATTGATGTCCGATAGCTGACCTGACCTAGCAAGTGTGTCTTTAGTTAAATGCCTTTTTAATGTGAAGCTTAAGATCACGGACTCAAACGAATCGGTCACACATTCGATTTCCGGCTGTGAATTAATCAAAAATATTGTAGGATTGACTTAACATTAAACGTGTGAACAAAAAACCGCGAACATGATAAAACGCACATAAACTGCACACTTCATTCATGCTAAGGATATCTTTGAACACAAATCAGAATTGGTAAAAATCTTTGTTACGTTTGAAAAGCGTTGTAAAAAATACTACACTTCTCTTAGCTGCAAATTATTGCAAGCGATGTCTTATGATGATGAATAGGCTCAACAAAATAGACTCTTTAATTTGTACTTATTTTTGCTTTACCTTTTCATTCATAAAATGGCTTAAAAGAGGATCATGAAAGCGGAAATATATGACCGCCTGAGAAATTGTTTTGAAATTTTCTGTTTGTCAAATTGATGTGCGGCTTTTCAACACAGCGGATGTCATTTATGCAAGAGCGAGAAAACGTCAGCTTATAAGCTTAGTGATCGTATTTTCAGTCCCTGTTAAGTCCAGGTTTAATAAACTAATTGAGTTTCTGGACGTTTCGTATTGACGATCTATTAACAAAAAAGTGAAAATGCATTCAAAGAAAATAAAATGGAGAAGATCCTTCACACCCAGTTAATGCATGTGTCGTGTCACGCACGATCAATTTTGTTTTTTGTAATATTCGTGAACTAAGATTTCTTTGTAACACCAATGATAAAATTGTAATCAATTTTAATCTCCAGCCGGATGTGGCTGCACATCTTTCAATATTTTCTAAATAAGTTCATTAATAAGGATATAGTTTGTAGTAAATAAGAAAAATATGGATGATTCGAATTGGACTCATATTTTCTAAACTAAAGCGAAATTTCGAAATCGCTAATCCAAGCAAGAACACAACCAAATCCTAAAAATGTCATGTTTACCAATCTGGATGTTTAAAAAAAACAACAACAAGAGATGTCTGTTGAGAATGAGATCAAATTACAACAATATTTTGGTTCCTTAAGACAATGGCTTGAGAACTAATGTAACTCTAAATTCCGTCCGCCATTTGGAACATTTGAAATGTCGATTACAAGGTTTCTGTAAGACTCATGATGACCACAAGAGACGAGTGTTTTTAAATCACTTATATTAACTTCGCGGCCGTCTCATCATCTCATCATCTCATGGGCTGGGCGGGCGGAAAAAGAAAAGTCGAAAATGACCCACTTCCCGTGATTCGATCGAGCTGAAATTTGGCAAACTAACCCGTCTGACCTAACAATGCATCGTATCAAAATTTCAGATCGATCGAACGTACCGTAATTAAATTAATGCATTTTTAGTTTATCCTTATATGAGGTATGTAATTCAAATTCAAGGTTTGTTATTGTTTTTTTGCCACGTGAAAGTTTGAGCTGACGCATTGAGGCGACCCAACGAAGCGACGGGGTGCTTTTGTTTACATTTTACGTGTGACGCTGAGCTCGGTCAAGCGAATCGGTGACCATACTTTTCCCCTCTCCCCCTCCCACCCCCTCCCCCCCTAGGGTTATGAAGCAAACTTGAGTTAAGACAGATTCAGTCTGTAAATGTTTGAAAATAATCAATACTGTTAGTTATGTCTCATATATAAGGGATTTATAGTCAAAAACTTTGTTTTTACGGGTTTGTTTTATTTGTGTATGCTTTGTTAAACTGTGGGTTAAAATTTCTATACAAGGGTTGTCTTTCTTAGTTAAGGAATGCGAGTTGCCCTGAATGGAAGAGATCCTGTTTCAGTCATATTTCATTCGGTCATATTTGAAAAGGGAACACCACCATATCATTTAAATTTCGATTGCGCCATCTATTTGAGAATGAATACTTGGCTGCTAGTCAAAATAGAAAAAAAGGTTGTTTTAATATTTATTTAAATAATAACGAAACTAAATACCATATCATTTTCCTAAAGTTTTAGACTAATCCATTAAGATAAAGATATTAGATGAGTGTATTCTCTGACTATATGACTACTACCTTATTTATCCAAAGACAAAAAAATGAATGCTTAATTAATTTATTAACTTTTAAAAAAGTTATTGTACAATTTTAGTATGGCTGCCTCCAGGCTTATTTCAATTTCAATCTTTTGAGGATACTTAAAACTGCAAAAGGTAGTGCACATTTGTAACAGCTATTACTATTGTTTAATTATATAATAATAATTTTTAAAAACCAGTCTATATCCAAGACACAAAAACAATCAATATTTCCCGAAATTTTACGTATAATTTAATCACATAAATTCTTACAATGTTTTTAAAACTGATTGTATGAAATCGAATTTGTCTCCTTTCTCCCCCCAACTCCACAGAGATTCCTACGTCTATCTAATGTCTTAAGTCTACAATAAAATACTGAAAAAAAACAAATCGTTTGTCATCTAACACCCTTTAATTTATAACCTTCTACACCACTCTTCACACCCTCCTCCACCACCTTTCATGCCCTCCTCCACCACCCTTCATGCCCCCCTCCGCCACCCTTCATGCCCTCCTCCACCACCCTTCATGCCCTCCTCCACCACCCATCATGTCCTCCTCCACCACCCTTCATGCCCTCCTCCACCACCCTCAAACCCTACTCCACCACCCTTCATGCCCTCCTCCACCACCCTTCATGTCCTCCTCCACCACCCTTCATGCCCTCCTCCACCACCCTTCACGCCCTCCTCCACCACCCATCATGCCCTCCTCCACCACCTTTCATGCCCTCCTCCACCACCCTTCATGCCCCCCTCCGCCACCCTTCATGCCCTCCTCCACCACCCTTCATGCCCTCCTCCACCACCCATCATGCCCTCCTCCACCACCCTTCATGCCCTCCTCCACCACCCTCAAACCCTACTCCACCACCCTTCATGCCCTCCTCCACCACCCTTCATGTCCTCCTCCACCACCCTTCATGCCCTCCTCCACCACCCTTCACGCCATCCTCCACCACCCATCATGCCCTCCTCCACCATCCTTCATGCCCTCCTCCACCACCCTCCAACCCTCCTCCACCACCCTTCATGCCCTCCTCCACCACCATGGTCTTCTACACCAATTTTATACCTTTATCCACCACCCTTCCTAGCCTACTCACTGTTTTTATCGCCAGATGATCCATCGTCTTTCGCCTCTATTGCCGGATCGATCCGCTCCCTTGAAGAAAACCGTTTTACGCCGGATTACGAACGGCTTTACGTCCCGGCACTGGACTCTAAAACCTGCCGTGTCTGTGAATTTGTGGCCGATTCCTTTCGACTCGCCTACGGAAATTATTTGTTGCGCTCTCCCCGCGCGCTCGTTAAGGGATTGATTTTAATGGGAATAAGCCTGTAGCTCTCAAGGAACTCGACTCGCGCTATCTGTGTGAGGAATGGCGTTAAAGCCCCGTGCTCGCGGTGTGGCAAAACACAAAGTTGAGATTTTTGTACGTACGTGACCGTATGTGTGTGTAGCAAAAAGCATTGTTAAAGTCTAATTCGTATGCTTTCTTTTTTTTATTTCTTCTCATTTGCTTACCACTAAATTTTGAATAAAAAAAAACGAAGCAGGATATTTAAATAATAACTAAATTTCATTTTCAAAACTTGAAATGAGCATTGCCCGTTTTTCTGTATTTTACCAAACGTCCAAATACGTTCAAATGCACCGGAAAAGTTGAAATTCTCTCAACATTTCTTTTTTTCGAAATGTTTTTAAAAGTAGCAATTCAAATATGATTGAATCCTGAATAGTCCTTTTAAATATAACGAAGGTAACAAGACCGTATTAGTTGGCCTCATAACATACTCAATTTTTTCAGACCTTCAGAAATCTCCTTAAAAGAAGTCGATTTTTGTACCACATTTAATTTTTAAAAAAAAACAGAAACAATAATAGAAATAACTACCTCGCCGATGGAACCCATGTTCGTTTAATACTAAATAACTTGTGTTAATTTGATTGTGTCCCTAGATTCTTCAAGAGCCAGGAATGTTCGGAGCCAATATTGGCCCAGTGTAAAGGCGAGGTCGTGTACGCCACGCAGACGTTCAAAGCCAGGCAGCAGTATATTTGTGGGGACAGGTTCACAAGAAAAGGTAACCCAGCGTCACTGTTCAAAACAACTTATGTGTATAAAGAGAAAGTTAATATGAATTTTGTGTGTTTTGTTTTTGAATAAATCATAATTTTCAAAAATTTCCACTAGTCTTTAAAACAAATAATATCATCCGCAGTTTAATGTAAATAGATTCAAATATCGTTATAATATTTTAGTTAAATAAAAAAAAACACTTAAAAGCCAAGTTGATTGAAGAATATTTTCTAAATATTAAAGTGTGTCACCAAAATAAATAGCAAATATTGGATTTAAAAGAAAAATCATTTCGTTACAAAACAGTGACATACATACACGAGATATGGGTGGCCTTTAATCTCATCTTGTAAAGCTATTATTTTTGGTGCAAGCAGAGTAAGTGGGCAAAACCCATGAGGATGAAGGGTTGTTCGAGTGATTGAGTGAAAGTTGATGAACACATTAAGACCGATGGGTTGTGGCTGACACGATCTAACGTGAAGTGGTGCGCATGTTTTATTTGTGAAGGGGTGCGCATGCTTTATGTGGAATCGTTGACTTTTAATACCATTGGCCTCTGTGGGATTTATTATTATTTTTTTAAAAGTCAGAAGTAAAAACTATAAATAAAATAATAGTCCAAGTCACTGGCTGGCTCACTGGATGTGGAACGCTGAGGTACGATGTACAGCAGTCTATAGCAGTTAGAAAATTGTGGGGTGATTAGCACTGGAAAAATTTTTTTTATGATGTCATTGTTTGATCTTATCCTATATAATAAAAGGCAAGTTTCTGTCCTTTCTGTACGTTCTGTCCGGGCATCTGTAGCGATTGGTCCCTCAAAAACATATGACTCCTACAGCCAATCATATTGAACACGTTTTCGCCATTTACGCGGACGTTCAAAACGAGTTATTTTTGGTGCAGTATTTCTTCCAAGACTTTATTTTGAGTTATGCGCGTTGGATTTATAGCAAAAAGCTCTGTTTTTACGAGTTATTTATTTTAACTATAATGAATAGGATTTTTGACGCGATGCACATGTAATGCCGGTCGAGACGGCTGTTGGAGGGGAGTTACAACATGCTGCCGAACGGTGGCGGAACGTCCTTGGACGGGCTGTGTTGCTCGTATTTTAATAAAGTTTTTCACCAGATGGTACGAAAAATAATTTTAAATTAAAGCCTCGCAGTCAAAAAAAAATACATATGACGTCATTGTTTTAGCTCATCTTTTAATTTTGGAAAAGGGAACCACTTAAAAAGAGGATTTGATGATGGTTAATTATAAAATACTTTGTGTACATTCCAGGAAGTTTAATATTTCATATTTCAAACAAGAATAAGTTACTTTGGCTTTTGACCAAAAAGAAAGTGGGCGCCCTAGGCACCCGACGACCTTTATTTTAAAAGACTTTGTGTCCATTTCAGAAAGTTTAATATTTCGTATTTATCAAACAAGGACAATTTAGTAAGGCTTTTAAAAAAAGTGGGCGCCGTAGGCCCTACGGCGCCCCAGCACAATCTAGTTTAGAATAATAAGGTATTGGGACTGTATATAGTAGGGTACAAATGAATTTATTGAACACGGTATTGGTTTTTGTGAAGAAGATGTAAACAAAGAACGAACGTGTCAGCATATAACCTTGCTCAGCTTTCAAACAAAAACAAGAAAAGGTATAAAAAAATTAGGGCCTCTAATAGTTAATTTTTGAGAAAAAAACAACGATTAACTAATCGTTAATTTCAATTAAAGCTCAAAATTAAAATTTGTAATAGAACATATGGTCAAGCAACAAGACTTAAACACTCTGTTCTCTGGTTAACAACTGTCTTTAATTAACTATACAATCAACTACAATCCACTTCGGTTACCTATTTAACCGTCTATATATAGCCATCCTCCCAGTTCACGCCCTAGCACGCTTACAGTTCACGTCACAACCATGTGTTTCATACTAGTCAACTCGCACGCTCATACAATGTCAATACAACAATACAACACTTCTCTCACATCTCCCTTCTAACAAAACGAATGACCCAGATTATATCAATCAGAAAATAATACCATCATGCTCATACAATGTCAAAACAACAACACAACACTTCTCTCACATAAGTAACACTTATTACACGTTCTTGTTGAAAATCTAAATAACACTGTAATGTCTCCTTTATATGTCATCTTTTAACCAACTACGCAAAAAGACATGTTTGTTGACATTATTTCGTTCAAGTGATGTGAGGGTCTAATTGACAATAGAACCAGCCGAGCTGAACAATCATTCACATGGAATTGAGATAACTGGTATGCACAAAACGGTCTAGGCAAGGAATGATATCATCGGATATCGGAGTTCATTAAGTTTCCACAAATTGTAGAGGGTTAATGGATTCAGGAACTTAAATCTCCATTTTGTAACTCAGAAGTTCATCCGAAGAGCTGTCGCCATTTTCTGTTTCCTAGTCAGACTCCATTACTGCCATTAGCTTAATACGCTTTTCATTTGGTTTGATAAGTAGGCGAAGTGTTAGAACCATGGTAGACAAGCTTTATCAACATTTGAACATTCCCGTCATTCAATAGTTTAAAACCAGAATGTTCGTGTAATCGTCAAGAAACTTATTATTTATCGGTCGCTATTTTTTAAACTTTTTTAAAATACTTTTTTAATTCCAGTAATTTGTAATTGATGGGTTGATTAATCGTTAAAAATAATTTAATGGTTCAAATTTTAACGATTAATCCAGAAATTAATCGTTAATTACCGCAGCCCTAAAAAAATTAAAGATGTTATCATGTTTAATCCAAATAAACATCAACCAGAAAGAGTTCAATGACTTTTAAGGGATCTCCAGTAGAAAATGCATGTACAATGATTCCTTGGCATATATTTTCAAGTTTGCTGCTTTCAGTTCCAAACGAGTAGGATAAGAAAAGAAAAATACATGAATCGGAAGCTTTAATGGAGTATGCACGATTGACATTCTCATTTGTGATGCTTTGTTGACAGAAACTGTTTGAAAAAACGATTTAAATTTAAACGATTGAAATAAAAAGAGTAAATACCCAACTGAAATAATCAGATGACGGCATGGGCGTTCATTCTTAAAGGCAACAGCAGCTACACCGAGCAGCTTGCTCCATCCTTTACGTTATTTGACCTGCCGATCGCTCTTCTCTGAGACACCCGCCGCATGGA
Source organism: Ampullaceana balthica (assembly GCA_944989445.1). Lineage (NCBI taxonomy): Eukaryota > Metazoa > Mollusca > Gastropoda > Lymnaeidae > Ampullaceana > Ampullaceana balthica. The sequence continues at coordinate 1,136,646 of CALYLW010000012.1, read as the reverse complement.
ATCAACAGATGCACAAAGTTTTCAAGGGCTTGTTTGCAAGGCCGGCAGGTCGGGTCTCTGTTGGTGTTAACAAAAAGGAAGTGACGTGATCCTCTCTCATCTGGGTCACAAGTCACTAGTGACGACGTCACATATTATCCATAGGTTTAAGAAAAGAGTAACCTGTAGCTTTCTTCAATTGTTAAATTACATGCAGCAATTTTAAAAATGTTTGTCTTATTCTAAATAAATTTGAAAATTCTTCCATTTTTAAAAAAAAGGAAATATATTTTAAAAGTTTGAAATTTCTTTTCTGAAATGTATTGATTCTAAATGTTCCAAATATATTTTAAGTTTACTAAATTTGTTACAAATCTTTCAACAGGAATGAGTACGTTAAAGTCCTGTACACGACAGTTTAGCAGACACTTTATGAAATGTCAACAAAAGCGACAAACGAAGCTAGAGGAAGTGACGTATGTTACCCAGACCTCTGCCACGACACATCCGTGGTGCAAGTGAGTTAAACACACATTCTTTTCATTATGAGTCAGTTGTCAGCAATATTTGGGATAGCCACTGCTACCAAATAAATGATATTACTATTTGTAATCCTAAAACGGTCTCTACTGTATAAGACCCTAACAAGCTTGGAACATTTATAAAACTAAAATGTCTACGAGGATAACATTAATTTTTCAGCGAATGTTAGTCTTAAAATGTTAGTTTTATTTAACACTAACGAAATCGTTGTTACTTAGTTTCATGAGACACCGATAGTTTTGGGCAATGATTACATATAAATTTTTAGAAGATTATTGCCACATATTTTCAGAAGGCTAGAGATAATGCGCATGAATTTACGTGCCAGAAAAACCAATGGACGACAAATAGAATGAGTAGGGGAGAAAAAAAATGTTCATTGGGTTTTTGGCTTTGTTTTGGTCAGGGCGTTTAAATAAATTTCTTTATTAAGCGATTTTATCTGTTTCCTGCTGTCCGATATTTGATTCGTTTCTAGAATGATTGGTAAAGAGGTTTATTAATTATTTAGATTTGTCATTCCTACTTTCCAATTAGATTTGTGTTTGGTTGATTTAAACGATCTTGTAGACTACTATTATTTTCATTAGTTCCGTTGGCATCTCCTTGTGTTTAGCACACTATGATCAAAGTATCATATTTGTCAGAATAACCCTTCGGCTTCTCTGAAGGAAAGGATACGTTGCCTATTAAAAAATATATTAAATTTTTTTTTAAAAACCACGAACGTGCACAGATATCATTTCTTTAACATGAATTTTGTATGCATTCTTATTAAACTATAATCAAAGATTTAATTTCGTCGATAAGTTAAAAATTAAATCTATATAAATTAAAATTTTACGAATAAAAAAAAATTCTTGAAATGAAAAAAATAAAATAAAACGAAATTGTGATTATTCTATATTCTTTAGTGAGTTCTTGTGGCTATGTACGTACTTAAGTGAGAGTTAATTTGCGTGCGCGTGTGTGTTGTAAGATAGAGTTTGATATTTAACAATGATTTGCCATTGTATAACCTTGCTAAACACAAACTTTCATTTTGTCCCCATCCATGCGTTTCAGCTTGACCAACGACTACCTTATCTGCGTGTACACGGTCATGGCCCTGGGCTGCACCCTGGACGTTGCCGAGAAGTACATGGAGACCTTCAACCTCTCGTCCCCTGTGGTCGAGGCCGTCTACGGCTACGGGTGCGCCTTCAGCCACCCGCTGGACCACATCAAGACCACGGCGCTCCCGGCCGACACCACCTCCCAGGGCTACGGCCGGCAGGGAGGCTACTCTTACGGCAGCCGGTCGTCAGGTTCCGGTCGGTCCCGTGGACTGGCCCCCCATCACACCAGTGACGTGTTCTTGCACATCGTTTGCCTTTTATTCTACGTTGTTTGGTGTGCAACAATGCGCGGGTGTCACAAATTATCGGTCATTTCTTCCTGGCTTCCAAGATGACATTCTTAGTGTAAGAGACTAGTAACTTATGGATGGCAAATGACTATGCTAAAGAACTTAAAGGGTCGATCGGACGCTCTGGAGAAAAGAGATTTTAAATATTAGGAAGTAAACGTTTTTTCTGAAATATGTGTATGTGTGTAAATAGTTTCGGTAATTTAATACGGTGTCTATGAACAAAATGAACCGGACAGCTTCCTCAATGTACATATATTGATTTATTGATGTTTGTTGTAGATCAGTCCAGATGTAAATACCCATTTGAATGTTTGCCCCACTCGCAATGTGATTAGGTAAATAACATGCCGTAATTTAAATTAATGTTGGAGATTGATATGATTTATGTTTAGAGGATATTGTGTTTTTCATATCAAACATCATGTGATTCCTTATACGAATTATTTCCTACGGCATCCTTTGGGTATCTGTGGATAAATCAGTGTTGTGTCATCTTTTATTTAACTGACGGTTCGGGAAAGTCGACCGACTTAAGCGTGGTCTTTATAGAGATGGGAAATAAACGTGTTTTTTCGGCGCTTAATGAAAGTTACCTCCCTTTGAATCTAACTGAATATTTACGTTACCCTGACCGTAAAGTTCATGGACTGGTAATGAGCACCACAGGGAGTGAGAGAGATGGCGTAGGCCACATAAATGGAGTACGAGGCCAGTATTGCAGCCGTGCCTGTCAAGTGCATGATGACTAGCACTGCTAGTACCTACTTCCAGGTTACATTATCCCCTTGCATGCGGGTCCAATCGCTCTTTTGATAACCAGGCGCTGAAAACTCCATTGGTCTCAAAATATTTACATATCACAAATTTCTTAAACATGTTGTTAATATTTATTTGATCATAAAGTGTTTATAATTGTGTGAGGTGGTGACTAACGACTGCTTATTGAGCCACTGCTTCTGTAAATGGGATGTCAAGAATGTAAGTTCAGGTCTTTGTTGACGAAACTTGATGCCTGTGTTCTTGTGCCCTGTATGTTAACAAGAAAGATCAGTTCTTCCAATATCTCCCGCAGACTTTTTTTTTATAATGCTAGAACGCGCGTATGGTTTCTGAAGGAGATACTCAAATGAATGAAATATAGAGTCGAGACTTTAACACATTATTTATTCAAACTTTCAACTACTTTACCTCTTGCGAAACGAAACGGGAAACTATAAACCAACGCTCGTTCATGAGGTATCGCGTCAGTTTACGCTAATCATTTAAACTGATGTACTCGTGAAAGTGAAGTTGGAAATCAAGGCTTTTTATAGAACGCAAAAATTGACAGTACAAAAATTATATACAATGTAAGACATTTAGCATACTATCATAAAAAAAGAGAAAGACAGACAAAAAATGTTTTAAACAATTTCGTTCGTTGCATTAATTTGAGAAGTTCTACTACGAAAAATACATTATTGACAGAACTTTCCCTTTTGTTCACTGAGGTGTATTTAGTGTCAGTACCATAAAGCATTTCCTCTGTTTCAGTCTACTTATTATGTCTGCGATTTGTTTAACATCGGGGGTTTCCCTATGGAATCTTTTTTAGCTGTTGAGATTATTGGCTATAACTGACGTTTGAGCACGTCAAAGTTATACATTGTAATATGTCTTAGAGGAGCTGAAATTGCGGATGTCATCCTGCTAAGTGTCAGACCTTGTCAGTTTCATCCTGCTAAGTGTCAGACCTTGTCAGTTTCATCCTGCTAAGTGTCAGACCTTGTCAGTTTCATCCTGCTAAGTGTCAGACCTTGTCAGTTTCATCCTGCTAAGTTTCAGACCTTGTCAGTTTCATCCTGCTAAGTTTCAGACCTTGTCAGTTTCGAGAAAGAGAAACCCTCTAAACCACCTTTAAGAAATTTGTGGCAATATTTATGAGTTATATGCTTCAGAAAGTTACCTTTGTATTAGTATGCAGAGCGGGGTTTTCTGCGAAGAATAAATAAAGGCTGTGTCCAGCCAGGGAAACTGTGCTTTGCGGTTGCTGTTTTTTTTTGGTGAAACCTCAGGATAGGAAACTCAATGGTAAAAGAAACAGCTTATAAAGCTTTCGTAAATTCGATATCAGATTATGCTGGGTAGCGAAGTCAATAGTGCGCTCGCCTAACAAGCTGAGGTGCGTGGGATCTAATCCACGTTAAGCCAAAATAAAATGTAGATTACTTACTATCGCCGCCAAGTCCTCCAAGCCTCGAGAAAGTTATAATGGAAACATTAGAACCCCATACGATCCACGAGGTTATGGGAAACATATCATGCTTCTACTGTCTGGGGCCCATACTACCAGAATAAATAGATGTGTCCAGCCGGGCAAACGATGCATTAATTTTTTTTTAGGCGAAACCTCAGAATTGGAAACTCCATGATAAAAGAAACAGCTTATAAAGACTTCGTAAAACCGATCTCAGATTATTCTTCTACTGCCTGGGACCCATACAATCAGAACATCATAAAGAGATTGGAGGCAGTCCATCGACGGACTGCACGCTTTGTCCTGAGCAGACACAGAAGCGCATCAAGTGTCGGCAGCACGCTAGAACCTGGCCACCACTTTAAAAACAGGTGACAGCTGGCTAGGCTATGCATGCTGTTCAGAATACATCATGTTCAAGTCCTCTGCTCTGACATAGGGCGTAATTCTTAGTTGTCTAGTAACTAATGTTTTTTAAAATAAAAAAAATGATTCTTAACAACTCATGTTACTTGTCATCAGCAAGGGCCTTAAGTTTATGTAGAAGTGTTATCCTTCGACCAACAAGACAGAGACGAGGTCATGCCAGGTCAACAAGAACACAATTCAGGAGCTGCTCGTTCCAGTCAAGGACAGTTAGCGACTGAAACAAGCGTCTAAGGGGATCAGTTGAGGCGAAAATTATGGGCGCATTAGTGTCTATTGCATTCTGTTCCCCAAACCTCCAGTCTCTTAAACCAAGATGAGCAGCCCTTAAACAAGGCAACGAATTCACGGTCATATATACCAAACCTCGAATTTTTTTTACGAGAGTGTAAGTAAACAAATTATTGAACGTGGACCTTCAATAAACAGAGGAATAATTAACTGTATAGCACAGTGGTTCTCAACCTTTTGAGATTCAAGGACCACTTGAAAAATTTGTGTCTTAGCGGCAGACCACTACTGAAAATGTTGCTACTCCCGTTCAGGAAATGTATAGATAATTAGACTTTGTATATACATTAAAATTTCATCCTCGCGGATCACCAGGGACATCTCCGCGGACCACCGCGGACCACAAGTTGAGAACCACTGGGCATGTTTAATTATTCCCTTCTTCTGGTTCAAACTCTTTTCGTGAAATTAAGTCATTTCACAGCAATAAAAAAAAATAATAATAAAAAAATAAAAATAAAAAAAATAAAAATAATTGGATTAGTACTTGTAGATTTCCATAAAATATTTAAGAAATAAAATTATGAATCCACAACGAGTAAGCACAGAAGGTATAGTAAATAGAAAACGTAAACATGTTTTACTCTGTCTACAAAGATTTATTTTACATTTTCATAATGTCTCTAATATTAGGAAGAATTTTGGTGACATTAAGTTATATAAATATATATAATTTACCAATAAAATTTTTAGGGAATTTATAGAACTGTAGTGAATGAATACAACCAATTAGTATATGCATGCAAGACAAACGATTACAATAAACATCATAATTATCTTTCCAAAACGTGAAAAAAAAAGTGCGTCAATGTATGTGAGTTTGTGTGTGGGCGGGGGAGGGGGGTATTTTAGCAAAAGTATAAACCAGGACTTTAATGAATCTCATCTTAGTTTCGGAAAAATTTAATTTCTTCCAGTTAAAGAAAACACACTCACTCAGTTCAAACCTATCAAGCGTTCCAATCTCACATTTTTTTATGTGTGTGTGCGTGTGGTAAAATAATTGTTATCACATGTTAATATCTCACATGTCAATAATTAAAGAAACCCTTTAAACGTTATCACATGGGATACAAAGTCAGAAACTCTCTAATCAGATTCCCCAATCTTCGTTTAATCGGTCCTTTAATTATTAAACTTAACTCACCAAAAGAAGATGCCTAGCCTCAATAATGTTTAGAAACACATCTTATTCAAGTACTTGTTCATTACATAGCAGAGAGTTCGAAAAAACGTAGTTATTTTTTTGAATGACTTCAAAATGTTAATAAAGTTTTATGATAATTAAGATATTTTTTTTTCAATCTAGATTAAAATATAATATTAATATTCGGAAGTAAAGTAATCATTTTCTTTGAGTTTTTCAAAATTGAAACGAGAGACGCCAGCCAATAGCGAAACTTAGGAGCCAGTATACAAATGCCTTTTTAATAATATTAATGTTTGGGAAGTCTCAATGAATAAATTTTGTTTATCTTTAAATTTAAACTAAACAGTTCACTCTATAAATTCCATATATAATTTGCCAGGAACAAACATTTCCTGTAAAGCGTCTGTGTTCTCTATATTTCATATTATTTTGTTTAGATATGTTGTAAAATGTAGGAAAATGGATTTATGTAATGTAAGAAATAGTAACAAAATAAGGATACCACTTAAGGCTTAATACTAAACATCCCTTTTAACTGCGCATGTGTGTCAAGCACACAGGACTTTTTTTCTTTTTTCCTGAGGAAAACCTCTGTGTGTTTTTTTACATACTTATTTCTTCCTCATTGTTCTCACTTCCATTATTTCACGGATGTTGTCTCTCTTGAAGTAGACAGAAAGAGGAACTTAGGCTTGAAACAAAATAATTTAAAACATGTGTATAGTAGAAACTTCAATTTAACCGTCTTGTCTGTTTTCAACTATTTAACCTATCCACACAGAAACTAAGACATTTCCATTTAAACGGGGCTGGTCTATATTTTTAAAGCTCAAGCACTGTTATCTTATTTCGTTATGACCGGTAAATGATGTATAAACACAAAATCATTTTAACTGTTACCTTTTTTTTAAAATATAGAGCCCATAGTCTTCACTTCTTCCTCTTGTCTTAGTAGCGTTGTAAAAAAAAACTCTTAAAATAAATCAATAAAACAAAAACACTTATATTTTTAAGCTTTATTTAAGAAGACTAAGGGAGTATTGAACAGGATTTTCGTTGATTAAAGGGATGGGGAACCTATAATTATTAACATATTATCTTTCAATTTCTTTTTTCAAAAACTGAGACTGACTTTTTGTGTCCAGGATATTATCCATAACGTTTTAGAACAAAAATTGTTATTTTCATATATTGTTACATATAGTCCAGTTGCTTACGTAAATTTTAAGAAAAATACTTTATCCAACTATCTCTACTTTGGATTGTTTAATGACATTTCAGATCTAGGTTTTATTGTGTGGGTTCTTTGATGTTATAGTAATAGCGGTGGTCTAGCGGTAGGGCGGTGGTCTAGCTGTAGCGCGCTGGACTGTCGAACCGAGGCAAAAGAGAGTCACAGGTTCGAGCATCGGTGCTGGCAAGGCCCCCGAGGCATTGTGCTAGCAACACAATCACTTGCTCGTTAGTGGTGGCTCAATGAAACTTGTGAACGTGATTTCAATTGCCCCATAGGCCGTCATATTCTGGAAAGGGATTATTATTTGATGCTACTAATAATTTTAAAAAATTTAAAGCTAAATATGGTTTAGATTAATAAAAAAACACGTTAAGTACCAGAGGTTTCTGTTATATCTACCACCTTTCTTTAAACTTTAACTGTTGAAAGGGTAACGAAAATTAGGCCACTCCCTCAGCAATCCGTTATATCTAGCCTTAGAGAAATGCATACATTTGTTCACGTAAATTAAAAAAACAACAACCTTTATTCTGTTAAATCTATTCAAAATGAAAACTACTTGTGTACATGTCACTTCTTTGTTAAAATACTTTGTACACTATTTGTGTACATGTCATTTCTTTGTTAAAATACTTTGTACACTACTTGTAAACATGTTATTTCTTTGTTAAAATACTTTGTTGCTTCTTTAAAAAAAATGTTATAAAACAAGTCAATTTAATGGAATCGAACCCTTAACTACCTCGATAGTGAGTCTGCTTGTTAACTAAACCACATGGCAATAGAATAGTTTGGAGAACTATTTCAAGTATTAACACCCAGCGTTATTAAATACACATACTTTTGAGAAGTCCATAGGTTCTTGATGGGGTGGGCCGTACACGCAGACATAAACACACACAAAATATCCACAAGTCACTTAAAAGTACCGGTAAGTGTTCTAATCAAAAGAATATAAAACACATTATTGCAAGTGAAAGGTAAACTACATGTAAAGATAGGTTTACTATCGAAGTGCGGGTGTAATAAAGGTTCAGAAAGGACTTTTTTTTTCATCTGAGAATGGATTTTCTGATGAGCGCATCCATGCATTTAACATAACAAAAATGATAGAATCTACTTAAATGAAAAATAAAATTAAATAAATTAACTTTCATTTATAGTCTATTGTAAATATTTCTGTTACTTATTTCATGTTAACAGAAGCGTAACTCGGTTTTCCACGCCCTTGGCTAACTCATTTTTGGCGCCCTTGACAAATAGGGAAAATAATAAATTATACAGAATAAATTGATTATTGTAGGTTTAGCCCTCAGCGCCCTTGGCAACTGCCCCGATGCCAAGTCTTTGTTACGGCTCTGCATGATAAAACTGTTTTCGCCTCAGAAATCAAGAAATAGTACAAACCTAAGTAACATCTTTATTTAATATTTGGAATTCGTATCGTTTATCAGTTGCGTTTATAATTAAGTGGGCCTTGCCGAAAATTGATTTTATGTATTGTGTGCTTGGCCTAGTATTATACTATATATTTATGTGTGTGTGCTGGTAATTTTTCTGTCCATAAATAAAATTTCAGCATTTCGAAAGACCGTCGTGTTGATAATGTTAATCAGCTGGAATCTACATTAATTGATATTACATAAACACTGATTTGTATGTTGAAATGTATTCCCATGTAGAGCCATGCTTTCTCTGTAGCATTGCTGCTAATGCTGTTTGGAAGGAATAGGTAGGGACGGTTGCTGAGGTTGTGGTTCGGAAAGGTTGTTGGGAAGGGTAACAAAGGAGGGGGGCCGGGGAAGGTTGGTTGGTTGTTGTGAGATTGTGGCTGTGTTAAATTTCTATAACAATTTGGTATCATTCACTATTTAAATTAGTAAATCTTTGAAAAATAATCAGCATCAGTGATTTCAGACCAAGCGCATTCATCTAGGGTTCTGCGAGTGTTTTAACACATGCTTGAAAAATGCATGTATTTAAAACTCATTATAAAGTCGGCAACGATCGCGTAGCTCCTCATTTGAGAATTGATGTTGGAAACTCACTGGCTTATTGAAATGTGGCTGTATTGTGATTTCAATACTAAATAAATAGTCTATGACTGAAAGTTAAGATCGTTAAGCATTGCTTCACATTTAAGGAAGAGTGACTTGTCCTTGGGTTGAGCCCTTGGCTGTATGGTTGATTGGTTTTGTTTTATGGTATTTTTATGTTTTTTTTAAAAAAATGATATTGTCGAGAAACAATAAGAATTTGACATTACATATACAAGAATAATGACGTTTCACTGGTGTATTAAAACAAATTTGTTGTTTGTCATTGTAAGATGAAAGATACGGAGCCCTAAAGAAATAGTGTGACATGGCAAATAACAAGTATTTACTTGATGATGTGATAAAAATGTAAATATATTTATTCGTGTTCACTTGGCTTAACTGTGCTAGCATTGTTATCATCCATGTTTAGTAGCAGGAATGTGAAATAAAGTGTCCTACTTTGATTATATATCATGTCATAAATTGTCACTTGTAACGATGTGAAAAGATGTTTTCAAAGTTGGAATAAAACATCTTTCTTTAATGTTTTATTAAAATAACTTGTAATTTATTAGATTTTGTTTTGCAGAAAAAATGTCCCGAAAAAGTCCAACTGATGGATGGTAATGTTTAGTAAATGTTGGAGTAAAACCGTAATGTTTTACTTGGTTAGTGTAAGGAAGTTTGGAACAAAACTGGATGTGATTGTGCTCCCTTCTTAATTTAAAATATCACCTGGAATGGACTAGAAATATTTCATTATCTCATCAAACTACACAGCCTACGTAAACGCCCCCCCCCCTTTGCGTAATATTGATATCTGTTCTGCTTTTTTCGTGATAATGTACAATTAAAAAAAAAGTACTGAAAACAGTTAGTCTTCAAAACATGAAATCACGTGTCAAAATCTGTAGTTTTTTTGTTCACAATTTCTACTTATTTTCTTTTGTTTGATCATTTTAGTGCTCTTTGTTAAGTGCAAATTTTTTTTTACTGAATACCATGAAACATATTAAATTCTTCGTGAATTTTTTTTCTTTTCATCGGTAGTCGTTTAAAAACAAACAAACAACAAACTAATATTATTTTTTTTAAAAATTATTTTAATTTATAAGAAAATAATGGCAAGCACAAAATATTTCGGTAAATTTTTTAACTTTATGAAATGTTAGTGTGCACTTGTACGCTGAAACTACATGAAGATTTTACTTCCGTTTTAGCTTAGAAAGACTCTTAACAAAAGTGCAGCTTTGAATATACACTAGCTCCATGCTCTTCATAAGTATAAGAAATTACAATATAAAAAAAACCCCATCTTTTTAAGGCTACTTTAATAGTTTTTACTAGTTGGGTGTGAATAATTTTCTAATTTTGAGCTCATTACTTAATACTAGACGCTTTAATTTGTTTAGGTACTATTCAAAAACAAAAGTAATAAAAGTTTAGCTTGAATTTCCGACGGTTTAAAGAAAATTTATATTCTCACCAGGTCTGATTATTAACACTTTAGACTGCTGTGTTAAGTCACAAAGCTCTTCATCTCTCAGGGGACGCCCTTTTAAAAAATTTTTTTTGCTGAGAATAGGAAATAATTTTAATTAAATTGTGTACGCCCAGCTTTGCCTTCAAATATTGAGGGAATTACACGACATAGACATCATATACTTTCTATAAACTGTAGTCTTGATTTTGTTTAAAAAAAAATTACACTAAAATAAATTATAGAACCAATGGAGTCAACGTATCATATAAGCAGGACCGTCTTAACGCATAGGCCCTTTGGGCATTTCCTCGGGGCCCCACGAGCACAGGGGCTTGGGAATATATATATATATATATATATATATATATATATATATATATATATATATATATATATATATATTATGTAAACTTATTTTTTTATTCCTTCGGGGGAGGGGGGGTGCACTATTTCTTTGCCCGGGGACACAAAATGGTGTAAAGACGGCTCTGCACATAAGCCATTGTTTTTGTTTGTGATAATTTTCACTTGATAACTTTTACAGAGTCTTTATAAGATATAAAAGAAAGTGCGCTGAGCTTATTATCAAGTATTTTCCAAAATATGTAGCAAGCAAAACACAAAGCTCCATAATATATTAAATCTTGTCTAATATAATCGTGTCACATTCTTTTAATTCAATTTCAAACTTCAGCAACTAAAACAGGATTTCTACAGCTAATTGAGACTTTTTGAAAAATGTGTCTCCACAGAAGGGTTTATTTCAATTAAATTAAACGTTGAAAACAAACGAAAAAATGTATTTTATTAAACGTCTGTATCTATTGAGTAGACCCTTTGAAAAAAATTGTACATTGAAAAAAAAATGTATTTTTTAAAGAAGCAAAATGTGCAACATTTTTAACACTATCTGGGTTTGTTTTTTTATGTTCTAAACGAAAATTTTCCATATTTTATCTCTTTACAAACATCGTTTCATTTTAAAATGTTTTATTTGCAGATGTTGATTCCAAAGCAATGATAAAGAATAAATTGAATATAACATGTTTAAAAACCCTTAAACTATTTTTTTTATTGTTTTATGTTTATTTTATTGGCATACTTTATCAGTACAGTTAAATAAATATTAATGATAAACAGGTAACTCGTACACTGCATCTACTCTATTACACTCAGCGCTAAGATGACTAATTTTCTTTTGCTTACACATTAAAAATGAAATGGTTACAGCTGTAATTTCGCTGGTTCAAACCTTGCTAAGGATTTCGAATGTATGTCCACATACAAGAAAATATAACTCTAAGACTGTGATCTGTCACAAAAATATACCTTACAGCATTAATCATCAGATTCACGAGTAGAGCTAAAGGTCAGAGTATTTAAATAAAAATGTTAATCACAATTTGAGCTCGGCTGACAAGAAATGTATTGAAATATTTGCTTAAATTTGATTTTATGAAATTTTTAAATAAAATATTCTAAGTACCGTCGTTAAATAAAAAAGGTGGGAAGCTTGGAAGCGTGAGAACTAGACGATAGTTGTGTACCAGCAAGAATTACGTCCATCTAAATTGATGTAAACAAACTTTTAATGTTTTATACGAAAAAAGAAAGAAAGTGATGAGAAATAAATGAGAACATAATTTGTTGTTGGAAGTGAATATAAGTTTTTAGCTACACCGTAAAGCAGGCGGATGGAGACCAAGTCCAGGCTAATACAACTATCCCGTTAGATTCCATAGCATGGTTGATGAAATTTATATGAATGGTATTTTTTTTAAAAACGCGATCCAGAGCTTATGTCGTATGGTTGTCTCAATTTGATTCCCCATAATGTAAGGCAAACAAAACCAAATAGATTTGTCCACTTGCCCGTCAAACAACATGGCTGACAATTTAAGCTTACAACAGCAGGATTTAGGACTTTCTATTTCAAAGCGTAAATCTATAAATACTAGGTTGTGCTGCGGCGCCGTGGCGCCTGCGGCGCCCACTTTTTTCAAATGCCCAACTAACTTATCCTTGGTTGATAAATACTTAATATTAAACATACTGAAATGTACACAAAGTATTTTATAATAGGAATTGTAGGGCGCCTACGGCGCTCACTGCAGCTGTGGGGCGCCTACGGCGCCTACCCTTTTTTGTCAAAAGCCCAAGTAACTTATCATTGTTTGATAAATACGAAATATTAAACTTGCTGAAATGTACACAAAGTATTTTATAATTATAAATCATCAAATTATATTTTTACATCGTTCCCTTTTCAAAAATTAAAATATAAGCTAAAACAATTATGTCATTTAATATATATTTTTTTCACAGCGCGTCTTTAATTTATAATTATTTTGCACACCTTTTTGCGCGCCTTTCGATGCACGCCTTGTATTAAAATATAAGCTCAAAAATGACGTCATAGCGTTCCACATCCTTCCAGCCAGCCAGCCAGCCAGTGACTTGGACTATTATATCTCTATACATATAAGACGCATTTGTTGTCTGTCTGTCTGTCTGTTCCCTAATAACTCAAGATCCAGACAACCAAATAACGTGAAATTTGGTACACGTACACAAAATTATACCGAAAGGTTATTAAACAGGTTTCGTTCCATATATATAAGATACTGGGGGCCGGGGGCACAAAAGATAGTTTTTCCTTATATGAGCTATATAAAATAAAAATTATTGAAAATTAAGACGTAAAATAATGACGCAAAATAATAAACATTTTGGTGTCGAGATTAACAAGAAGGCGACAATCGCCATAAAATAATTGTTTTGTTGTGGTTGCTTTGTTGTTGTTGCTTTTGTTTTTGTAGTTGTTTTGTTGTTGTTGCTTTGTTGTTGTTTTTTTGTTGTTGTTTTGTTTTTGTTGTTGTTGCAGTTGTTGTTGTTTTTGTTGTTGTTGCAGTTGTTGTTGTTTTTGTTGTTGTTGCAGTTTTTGTTGTTGTTGCTGTTGTTGTTTTTGTGTTGTTGTTGTTGTTGTCCACATTCCTTGCCCTGCGACGACAATGTCCTTCGTGTTGATGTTGCTTTGTTGTTGTTGCTGTTGTTGTAGTTGTTGTTTTCTTGTTGATTTTGTTGTTTTTGTTGTTGTTTTGTTTTTGTTGCTTTGTTGTTGATTTCGTTGTTTTTGTTGTTCTTCTGTTTTTGTTGTTTTGTTGTTGTTTTTGTTGTTGTTTTTGTTGCTGTTGTTGTTAAACCCTGGAAAAAGCCGGGTACTTGCCCCTAGTTATTAATAATTATCCCGGGTTTTCAGTATCATCGTTTTCATTTGAACATCCATCAAATAATGGCGATTCTGTTAGTTTAGGGGCGCTATGGTCTAAGTGGTAGTGCACTGGACTATCGAACCGAGGCAGATCCCAAGTCGCGGGTTCGAGCCCAGGTACTGGAAAAAATCTTGTGAACTGGCTAAAATCTAGTGAACGCTACGCTACCGTAGTCCGTCATGGACTGGAAAAGGGGTCATTTCAAACTGTAAGTTATGCCACTCAGTAACCTTGGTTACATTGCATTTTAAGCTCATTTCTTTACTGTAAATTTTGATTGGTTATTTTTTTACCTCTAAATTTATTTGGAAAATCTTGAATAAAAACTGTGTCATTACGTGAAGAGAAATGAAGTTTTCAAGTCAGAGAAATAAAATAAAAAACAAACCCGTAAAAACAAAGTTTTTGACTATAAATCCCTTATATATGAGACATAACTAACAGTATTGATTATTTTCAAACATTTACAGACTGAATCTGTCTTAACTCAAGTTTGCTTCATAACCCTAGGGGGTGGGGGGGGAGGGGTGGGTGGGAGGGGAGAGGGGAAAAGTCTGGTCACCGATTCGCTTGACCGAGCTCAGCGTGACACGTAAAATGTAAACAAAAGCACCCCGTCGCTTCGTTGGGTTGCCTCAATGCGTCAGCTCAAACTTTCACGTGGGAAAAAAACAATAACAAACCGTGAATTTGAATTACATACCTCATATAAGGATAAACTAAAAATGCATTAATTTAATTACGGTACGTTCGATCGATCTGAAATTTTGATACAATGCATTGTTAGGTCAGACGGGTCAGTGTGCCAAATTTCAGCTCGATCGAATCACGGGAAGTGGGTCATTTTCGACTTTTGTTTTTCCGCCCGCCCATGAGATGATGAGAGACGAGAGACGGCCGCGAAGTTAATATAAGGGATTTAATAAAACAAACCCGTAAAAACAAAGTTTTTGACTATAAATCCCTTATATATGAGACATAACTAACAGTATTGATTATTTTCAAACATTTACAGACTGAATCTGTCTTAACTCAAGTTTGCTTCATAACCCTGAGGGTGAGAGGGGAAAAGTCTGGTCACCGATTCGCTTGACCGAACTCAGCGTGACACGTAAAATGTAAACAAAAGCGCCGCGGTGCTTCGATGGGCCGCCTCAACGCGTCTACTCAAACTTTCACGTGGAAAAAAAACAATAACAAACAGTGAATTTGAATTACATACCTCATATAAGGATAAACTAAAAATGCATTAATTTAATTACGGTACGATCGATCGATCTGAAATTTTGATACGATGCATTGTTAGGTGAGTCGGGTCCGTGTGCCAAATTTCAGCTCGATCGGATCACTGGAAGTGGGTCATTTTCGACTTTTGTTTTTCCGCCCGCCCAGCCCATGAGATGATGAGATGATGAGACGGCCGCGAAGTTAATATAAGGGATTGAAAAACGCTTTTAACTTTACCTCTTCGCGAAGACAGTATGATACAGGCATATAGAAAAAGAATGCTGCAGATTGAATTGGAAACACGTTAACACCCTAATGGTAACCATTTGAGACTTTGCTCTAAAGAGAAAGCCCAAACAAATTATCGTTAATCGCCATTTTCGGTTCTGATACTTAAATTTAATTTTTTTATTAAACTTATCAGCGCAGTCGGGGAAAAAATATTGTTTTTCCTATCTCTAATCCTTGTCCATTACTCCATTACTTTAGTGGAAAACGTAAAACAACATTTGTTTTTATTAATAATTACTGATTGCTAACTTCAAATAATGAAATACTTGCTTTCTTGTGTGTTAAATAATAAATACATCTGAACCAAGAAAAAACAATCCGCATATTTCATCGAGCCTAGACGTGGGAAAAAATAGCCATTGAACAAATTGAATATTATGGTAGGATGTTTGTATTGGGGAGGGGGGGGTCACAAGACTACTAACTGCTGTGCAGATTGCGCAAGCTTCTCAGCACTACAAGTGGTCCGTGCTCAAACATTCTGAATGGCTTTCGGACCCACTTGTCGTACGCTGACCAAAAAAAAACAAAAAAAAATTTACAAAATTTTCCGTTTTCTTATCCCATTGGCTGCCGCCCTGAATTATTGCTATCAGTCTACAAGTTCGCACTTCTTGGAGTGTCTAAGTTGCTACTTTCGTGACGCTTTTTTGTTTAAAAAGCATGTGGGAAGAAGTTATATTTGCTTTCGGAAATTTTGTTATCCCGAGATGATTTTAGATTTCTTAAGTGCACTAAAAATGATATTTTTAATGCATTAGATAAACAAAGTACAATCCCCCCCCACCCGCAAAAAATTATACCTTCTTTGAAAACTTACCTTTTTATAAAGACGGAGCGAAATAAAAATGCTCTATCTTGAAAACTTACTTTTTTAACTTCAATGAAATTTTTATGTTGTCCTGCATACAGAAAGAAAGAGTATTTCCAAGTCTACTACTTATATTTGAAGCTTAAACATATTTTGTTTCAATAGTTATTGCCACTGCCTAGCAATGACAACAAATATGTTTGCCAAAATTCTATAAATTATCAACAATAATCAATATTAATGCCATCTGTTAATGGAAGCCTTAAGCGAAAACAGAAAGTGAAACGAGAAAATTTTAAGTGTATTTACTGAGTATAGCTTGTTTCCAACCGTATCAGAATGCGAGGTGCAAAAAATAAAAACAAGAGTCGTTTTTACTAACATTGTAGAAGCGAATGGACTATTTAGATGGTAAAGTTTTTTTTTACTATCATCTTTATAGACCATAAGGATCTGGATAAAACAGTTTGGGTAAAGAGACAAATTATGGCGCATGTAGGGTTTAATTGCTTCTAAAATGCAACATTCCCTTTTACGTCACCGTGACGGCTAACACGTCCTTAATTATAAAATTACAATACCGTTCACAAATATAGCGCTTTGAGCATCGCCGACGCCAAACTGTAGACCACTGGCAACCCCGCCCTCCCCCCCATCTCAACCAAATAGTTAACACCCACGTTGGTGCAGTTTTTTTCTCCTTTTCTTTTGACAAGCTCAGAGACATACAAGCTCGTAAACACGAGGTCCTTCAGAGCTCGCCACAATATCTGTACATCTGACCAATGGATTTTAAGCGCGATTTCCTGTCCTCGCTAATTACGCACTTCCGTAACATTTCCTTTTCAGGTCCATTGTTTTTGAACCGTAAAACTGGTCCGTGTCTTCATCATCGGCGTATCTTGCATATTTTTCCATTGGAGAAATTACCCTTCTGGTTAAGAGAAATTTAAGAGTAAAAAAAAAGATGACGTATAAATGTATTTGAAAATAAATGTTTGTGCTTGTGTTCGTTTGTGTGTAAGAGAGATAATTTATCGTGTATAAATTGCGATTATGACCAGGGGGTAGGTGGTGGTGGGAGAGAGAGTTCTTCAAAACGTCAGAGTTTTGTTTTGCCTAAAATAAAATAAAAATCACTCTATTCTTGGTAAGTTAGCTACAAATGCCCCCTTATCTTATCTGTTTACAGACGCTCCTTCTATACAGAAGATTATTGCGTCCTACGCTTATCTATGTTTTGTGTTTAGTCCTGCATTTTTATTAGAGATTTAAATGTTGATAAAGTGTTGGTTTTCCTGGATTCTTCAGGCAACCCATTCCACGCCCGAATTCCAGACGGGAAGAAGGAAAACTTGTATGTGTTTGTTCTTGCATACGGAATAAGAAAGGTGTTTTTATCCTTATGTCTATCTGAGGGTTGTATTAACTTATCTTTGTGTTGTATTTCTAAATTAGAATTAATTGCTTTATGTATGATTACTACTTTGCTCTTGGTTCTTCTATCCTCTAGTGTTTCAAGGTTTAATGATTTAACTAATGGTGTTATTCTTGTCAGTTTCGAATATTCTCCAGTAATGAATCTGGCAGCTCTTTTTTGAATTTGTCTAGTTTATCAATGTTTTCTTTGGTGGATGGGTCCCATACAGAAGATGCATATTCTAGTACGTCCCCTTAAGTTTGAGACACTCTGGTCAACTTTGAAAATAAAAAAGGATGTGTATTTGATGAATTATAACACTTCAACTGAAACAAAATGTAATTAATTTTCTAAATTAAAAAATTTCAAGGTAAAAAAAAATGAAAGTAAAATAAATCTCTTGTTTTTCAATTTTAAAAAAAAAGTATTTTTTAGTTTCACTATTCGTTTATTTTAAGATTTTTTGCCATGTCTCCTAACAGTGAAGTTGTGTGATATGTGAGAACAACATATAACAGTGAAGTTGTGTGATATGTGAGAACAACATTTAAAAGTGAAGTTGTGTGATATGTGATAACAACATTTAAAAGTAAAGTTGTGTGATATGTGAGAACAACATTTAAAAGTAAAGTTGTGTGATATGTGAGAACAACATATAACAGTGAAGTTGTGTGCTATGTGAGAACAACATTTAAAAGTAAAGTTGTGTTATGTGTGATATGTGAGAACAACATATAACAGTGAAGTTGTGTGATATGTGAGAACAACATTTAAAAGTAAAGTTGTGTGATATGTGAGAACAACATATAACAGTGAAGTTGTGTGATATGTCAGAACAACATATAATGTGTTATTAGTTTCGATGAGCCAGTACTAACTAATTGTGAAAGTTTACTACAGACATTTAATTGTCCTGTCAGATTTTAAACACCGCATTGTTAACTTTTGCTGATATTTTAGAGCAGTGCTTCTCAAAGTGGTGGTCCGCGGACCGGTGCCGGTCCGTAGGCCACCCGGTGCCGGTCCGCGGAAGTTACCAAGAATGGACATTTCGCTACCACGTCAGGACAGGGAAAATAGTTCACCGGTCCCAGGTGCAATGGAAAAAATTCCTGCCGGTCCGCAATACTAAAAAGTTTGAGATGCACTGTTTTAGAGCCATGGGTAAAATATATATTTACAACAGTTTTTATTCCAATATTTAAACAAAAATTAAGGATAATTATATTTTTTGGTTTCAGATAAGTCACACAGTCATACATTTTGTATTAAAATCTTCCGTAATTAAATAATGAAAGGGGGGCGTGTTGTAGTATATAACCATTAGTTAAATCATTAAAACTTGAAACACTAGCAGAAGCAATAGTAAAATAGTAATAATGCCTAAAGCAATTAATTCTACTTTAGAAATACAAAACAAAGATAACTTAATACAACCCTCAGATAGACATAAGGATAAAAACACCTTCTCTATTCCGAATGCAAGGACAAACACATACACATTCTAGTTTTTCCCTTCCGGAATTCAGGCGTGGAATGGGTTGCCTGAAGAGACCAGGAAAACAAACACTTCATCAACATTTTAAACTCTAATAAGAAGGCAGGTATAAATACAAACCATAGATAAGCGTAGAACCTAGTGACATTGTTTATAGAAGGAGCGTCTGTAACAGATAAGATAACATACGATTTATAATATTGTGACATAATGAATAGAGAAAGAAAACAAAACAACAACAACACACATTAAATAAAGACTGTCGAAGTAAATGAAAGGGACGAAACTGAATTCTGGGCTGGGAAAAACCATTGAATTTTACAGTACGGCGGAGAGAGTTGCAGTTCAAAAGCCTGGCAGGCGTGCGTACGGGTGAAAGTAAACCAAATCCCAAGTGCACACAACTTAGTGGACCTTAATTACGGTGTCCCTGCCCAGGAGAGGTCAGTACTCACACGCAGGAGGAAGGCACATTCACCCCAAGACCAATCATTAATTAACTAATTATGACGCTTCGTGCATCGCTATGAAATGTTTTCCCATGCGCCATTTTTATATTAATACTTTGACACCGTTTACAGTAGTAGTGACTTCCTTTTGAGAAAGTTCCTGAAGCATTGCTTCTAGAACTTTTAACGCAACAATTTCGTGATCTGGAGAATTATAAGTTTAAAGTTTTTATATTTCTGTTGGTACTGACATCAGTATAGTTCTGGATCTCTTAAAATTCTAGCATTCAAATTTCACTAACTCCTGAAGGTGATCTTATTTATGCAGTTTAATTTATCATGTGTGGTTTTAATCAGCAATTTTATTATTTGTTTTAAAAAATATTAATTATTTGTAGTAATTCACGCTAATACTTTACAAATAAATGTGAATACTCACATATTTAATTGCGTTAATTAAAAAAATATTTTTAAAAAAAATAGGGCTGTTAACGATTAATTTAAATTTAATCCTTAACTTTTGAAAAATTAACGATTAATAATTCGTTAATTTCGATTAAAGCCATAAATTGGCATGTATTATGTCATAAGTAACACTTATTACACGTACTTGTCGAAAATCGAAATGACACTAGAATGAATTCTTTATATGACATCTTTTAACCAACAACGCAA
This sequence comes from Ampullaceana balthica, assembly GCA_944989445.1. Classification (NCBI taxonomy): domain Eukaryota; kingdom Metazoa; phylum Mollusca; class Gastropoda; family Lymnaeidae; genus Ampullaceana; species Ampullaceana balthica. The sequence continues at coordinate 1,116,208 of CALYLW010000012.1, read as the reverse complement.
ACAGACAAGTGTATTGACATTATTTGGTTCAAGTGATGAGCGGGTCTTATTGACAATATAACCAGCCGAGCAGAAAAATCGTTCACATAGCTTTAGATTGTCTCAGCTGATGTTTCTGATACTGTAGTGGATGTTTGGTTAGCAGGTGAAATGTAAGCGAAGTGTTAGAACCATGGTAGCAATGTTCCCTTTAAGCAGCGTGGCTGCGCAGATATTATACCGACCCACGCAGGATTTTAGAATCACCACGCAACAAATTTGGTAAACTATTGCACAAAAAAATGGACGTTGTGCCTTTGCACACAATTTTTTTAACTTTGCACACGGACCAACAAAGCTTAGACTTAGAGGGAACATTGCATGGTAGGCAAACGATTTCTCTCAATGGACACAATTACCTTTATCAACATTTTGCACATTCACGTAAGCCAATAGTTTAAAACCAAAATGTTCGTGTAATCATCCGGAAATTAGTTTATATTTATCGGCCGAAATATTTTACTTTTTGACTTCCAGTACATTTATAAGTGGTGGGTCGATTAATCATTTTAAAAAAATTTAATCGTTAAATTTTTTTAACGATTAATCGAGAAATTAATCGTTAATTTCCGAAGCCCTAAAAAAATAGTTATTAGATAGCATAAATTATTTCTTCCTATTTCGTATGTTCCTGTTTCTTTTTTAAAATACTTTTAAAACTTATATGGCATAGAGACGTATCAAGATGAAGACAAGGTTTTGAGAAAAGGCGCTTTAATTCTAGTAAATTTTTTTAGCTTAAATTGATCTAATAGATAATTTGTCAAGGTCACACATTTATTCAAATATTTATCAAAAATTTAATCTGTCTGGACTTTTTCTTTGGATAGTTTAAAAGTTTACAATTCAACGCTGATTTTCAAGATTTCAAACAGTAGTTGATTTACAATGGATTATCTCATGGAGTTTCTGCTGGTAACGGCGGTCTTGGTTCTGAGCCTCGTCTCGAACACGGAATGTGACAATCTGTGTAAGTGGAAATATTTAACCTTGAAATATTGGTCTCGAGATTTAAAATGTATCATTATAAAGTTCATGTATTTCTCTGTATTAACTTTATTTGTTTTGTTAAGTTATATTGTGAAAATATTTTGTGTGTGGAGGGGGTTGGGCGAAAGTTGTAGAGGAACAGTTTATGTCCTTAGAGCAGTGTTTCTCAATTATTTTCTGTTATGCCCCACCCCTAGGAAGAAAGAAAAGATTTTGCCCGGCACGACTTTAAATAGTATAATTGTCTATAAAATTGTTATAAGTACACCTCTGCATAACGGTCAAACGAGCCCCTCTTTACAGAGCCTCGCGCCCCACTATTTGAGAAACACTGCCTTAGAGGAATGGTGAGTCCTGCATCAATTGATACATACACATATATACATAAAAGGCAATACAGATTTTTATGAGAATGTTATGGTATAGAAATTTTATTCTCATTACCAATTTTAACATTGTTCAATCATAATTATTCAATGAGAAAATGTATTTCTTTATAAAACACGCTTGTTGTTTGAAAATGAATCACATTCAGCAATTGTTATTAAAAATATTAGTAATTTTAGTCACACGGTTATTACACATTTCTATTGCTGATTTCTTTCTTTGTTTATTCCCAACATCAAGTTTGTGGCAAAATAGACAGGCCGAACATGAAGTTCAATTTACGAAGCAGAGGAAAGTTCGCCAGGTTTCGTTGTAACAAGGGTTACGAGCTGCTTGGCCACGCGAACGCCGTGTGTCAGAGCAACGGTGCCTGGAGTGTGGAGATCCCCCGATGTATAGGTCAGTATTGGCGATTTACTTCGAAATTAGGTCACCATCGGCCTTCAACAATCATGTCTTTCATTACTTACTGTTACGCGTTCCAAGTTAAACCAGATTCGAACTTCTATTGAAACGAATGGATTTTATTATTAATTTTCCTTCCGATATAACTTTAATCCCAATCATTTAAGTAATATTTTAAATTTTTCTAAAAAAAACTAGTTTGCTCAACTCCCCTTTACTGCTTGATTTAGATGAAACTGTTATGGCCCGGAGAATACTAAACTCTATAACTATATTCTTAATGAATTTGTTTTGAATAATATTTTTTCAGTGGGAGCTGAAAAGAATACATTTTAAAGCACCTTTCATATTCTTGTTATATTATTTATTTGAGAAGAAAGCATGTAATACGTTGATCTAATTAAATTGTTTTATTAACATATTCACTTTTGGGTAATTAAATGGGTAATTCGTTCGAAGACTCCCCGATACCTGGGTTATTGGGCGAATAAACAGTGACCATGAGCTCCTGTAGAGTCTGAGCTAATCCTTTCAACTTATTATATGGACTTTCAGATAAAAGATCAGTACTTTAACATAAGCATTAAAAATTTTTTTTGACTTACTTACGGAAAATTGCATATATACAAGTTGCTGTTTTAATATGTGATTCATCGTCTACTTTGAAAAATGAGATACGTCTTAAGTAATAGCTTTTAATGACTCCAAACAACAGCCTATACAAATACCAACATAAAGCATGCATCCAAAATTACTTTTTAAAAAGGCTGGAGACTTTACTCTGTTCGGGTAGTAAAAGATAAATTAACGATTATTTTTTCATGGACGCTTCCCTAACGTAGATGTCTTTCAAATATATTTACCGTGGCTCAAAGCGTTGATCAACATCCCAATTTAATTTTATTACAGATTTAAATGGTGCCGAACTTATGCACTCTGCACATTTCATGTAGCACAACACTTTATTGCGAGTGCCTAACATTCAAAAGTAAATATTAGTTTTATAAAATGTCATTGCAGACTGTTCAGCTAATTAACTTAACGTACAATAGACATATTTTAACATACACATATTATATATATGGCTATGTATGTGTATATTTGTGGGTGTTTTTTTTTCTTGGTTGTTGATGTCCTTGTCACTAAATTTCACACCTATAGCTCACCTCGCCATAGAACCGATCCCTGAAGCTCTGAAATCTCTTTTGTAGGCAGCGCTAAAAATACTTCTTAGTAAAATTCAGAAATCTATTAAGGTATATTTCAGAATTTTGTTTTGTATAACAATACTTTAAAACACTATCATAGCTACTACAGACATAATTCATTATAGAAAAGGGAAAAAAATATTACAAGTCAGTTAACTTTAAATAGAATAGAGACTTCCGTTTAGACGATTTTATTTTTAACTGAGATCTTATTAAATACATTCAAATATGTGCAGTAAAGATCTTTTCTTTTACGCAGTATAATGCAAAACAAAATAGTACATATTACAAGAAAAATATAATTTCATTTTTAGAATATCTATTCTTAAATAGTCTCGAATTAAATATCAAATAGATAATTATGTTAACCAGTTTATTTGCCAAGTAAACAAATAATAATTATTAATTTTGATAAAATTATACATCATGCATTTCGTTATGTGCTATGGTTTAATTTCATATTTATAGATTATATTTTCAAATTATGTGTTAAAGATTTATGTTTTCATTTATACTTTGCTTTCAGAATTCTTGATTATTATATAAACTGGGTTCTTAACTGTTCACTAAATTCTTAATAACATTAGCAAGTAATACTATGTAGTTTGTCAACATATAGAATATCATTTTAATAAAAGTTAAAATATAATATAAAAAAGAACTCTGTTTAAATATCAACACGATCTATTTGGAATTGAGGTATGTAGCTGGTATTACTTTTCAGTAAATATTTAACAACATTAATCAATTTTCTCACCAGAAAATAAATTAAATTATAACATCGATGATCAAAGTGTTGTTTTCAAGATGATACGCCAAAATGGTACAACAATAAGAATAATACATTTTAAGTTAACTTATATTATCTATACTATACATAAACAAATCCATTACTAGTAAAAACACAAATACAAGTGCAGACTGTTGATTTAACAAAGCCCTTGTCAGTATGAAGGCTATAACAAGGTGGTACGGTTCTTTCTGATCGTAATCACGTACCTATAACAAGGTGGTACGGTTTTTTCTGATCGTAATCACGTACCTATAACAAGGCGGTACAGTTCTTTCTGATCGTAATCACGTACCTATAACAAGGTGGTACGGTTCTTTCTGATCGTAATCACGTACCTATAACAAGGTGGTACGGTTCTTTCTGATCGTAATCACGTACCTATAACAAGGTGGTACGGTTCTTTCTGATCGTAATCACGTACCTATAACAAGGCGGTACGGTTCTTTCTGATCGCAATCACGTACCTATAACAAGGCGGTACGGTTCTTTCTGATCGTAATCACGTACCTATAACAAGGTGGTACGGTTCTTTCTGATCGTAATCACGTACCTATAACAAGGCGGTACGGTTCTTTCTGATCGCAATCACGTACCTATAACAAGGCGGTACGGTTCTTTCTGATCGTAATCACGTACCTATAACAAGGCGGTACGGTTCTTTCTGATCGTAATCACGTACCTATAACAAGGCGGTACGGTTCTTTCTGATCGTAATCACGTACCTATAACAAGGCGGTACAGTTCTTTCTGATCGTAATCACGTACCTATAACAAGGCTGTAGGGTTCTTTCTGATCGTAATCACGTACCTATAACAAGGTGGTACGGTTCTTTCTGATCGTAATCACGTACCTATAACAAGGTGGTACGGTTCTTTCTGATCGTAATCACGTACCTATAACAAGGTGGTATGTTCTTTCTGATCGTAATCACGTACCTAAACGAATGAGAGCCTTCAGTTAACTCAACAAGATGATTATGTACCATGCACACATTTAATCTTTTAATTAAAAAAAACACAACTTTTATTAAATAAGGATATTTTTTTAAAGATCATTAAAAGTCAAATTCACATGTATTTGTAGTTGAGAAAGTTAACTTCATAAGCCCACACATATTGAACTTATTAGTCGCTTTTTGAAAATTGTATTCATTTACGTATCCCTTGAAAATTCGTGATTTTAAAAAAGATGTACAGTAACAAAATGATCACACTAATACTGCGTCCAAACGTTCGTTTATAAAGATAAAATGATAGTTGCCAAAAGCAACCGTTCTAAAGCTCTGTACGTATGTCTGTGTTGATCGCCGATGTTGTGGGTGTCTGGAACTAAAAGTGAATACACGGAACCAAACTAACTTTATTTGACAATTTATACTAGCAGCTAAAAAAAGCGAGATTTCGTTTTTGCATTAAATGTTCAGAATATTTCCAAAAAATATAAACTTAACAACATGGCACAAGAAACACACATACACTGTCCATCATTAAGATAGAGATCATTTTTGAAGTGTTTCATGCCAATAATTGGATGAAGAGATCGCTCAACCAGTAAGTTTTTATTTTCTGATAATCAGCCCCATGTTCTCAGTAAGATACTGAGTTCACTCCTATAAAGTCTTCGAGGTACAACACTCAAAGTGAATTCTAGACATCTGGCCTTTTAACGCTTAAGAACTCGTGATCTTTTCTGTTCATGATACGATTATGTCAAGATAATCAAACGAAAGTGATATAATAGGGGGGGATTATAGTACTGTCACATATCAATATTTCTCACATAAATGATTGACTCCATGGAGAAAATACAAGACGCAACTCCCCGAAACCCGCAAAGAAACATTTTAAAAAAATATTATTTTCGTTTACAAACGTTAGAGTGATGTGACTTGGATGCATGTGAAGGAGCAGGACAGGGGGGGGCAGGACTCGTAGTTAGAATCTGGAGGCGGGGGGCAGGACTCGTAGTTAGAATCTGGAGGCGGGGGGCAGGACTCGTAGTTAGAATCTGGAGTTGGGGGGCAGGACTCGTAGTTAGAATCTGGAGGCGGGGGGCAGGACTCGTAGTTAGAATCTGGAGGTGGGGGGCAGGACTCGTAGTTAGAATCTGGAGGCGGGGGGCAGGACTCGTAGTTAGTATCTGGAGGCGGGGGGCAGGACTCGTAGTTAGAATCTGGAGGCGGAAGCAGGACTCGTAGTTAAAATCTGGAGGTGGGGGGCAGGACTCGTAGTTAGAATCTGGAGGCGGGGGCAGGACTCGTAGTTAGAATCTGGAGGCGGGGGGCAGGACTCGTAGTTAGAATCTGGAGGCGGGGGCAGGACTCGTAGTTAGAATCTGGAGGCGGGGGGCAGGACTCGTAGTTAGAATCTGGAGGCGGGGGGCAGGACTCATAGTTAGAATCTGGAGGCGGGGGGCAGGACTCGTAGTTAGAATCTGGAGGCGGGGGGCAGGACTCGTAGTTAGAATCTGGAGGCGGGGGCAGGACTCGTAGTTAGAATCTGGAGGCGGGGGGCAGGACTCGAAGTTAGAATCTGGAGGCGGGGGGCATGACTCGTAGTTAGAATCTGGAGGCGGGGGGCAGGACTCGCAGTTAGAATCTGGAGGCGGGGGGCAGGACTCGTAGTTAGAATCTGGAGGCGGGGGGCAGGACTCGTAGTTAGAATCTGGAGGTGGGGGGCAGGACTCGTAGTTAGAATCTGGAGGTGGGGGGCAGGACTCGTAGTTATAATCTGGAGGTGGGGGGCAGGACTCGTAGTTATAATCTGGAGGTGGGGGGCAGGACTCGTAGTTAGAATCTGGAGGCGGGGGGCAGGACTCGTAGTTATAATCTGGAGGTGGGGGGCAGGACTCGTAGTTATAATCTGGAGGTTGTTGGCAGGACTCGTAGTTATAATCTGGAGGCGGGGGGCAGGACTCGTAGTTATAATCTGGAGGTGGGGGCAGGACTCGTAGTTATAATCTGGAGGTGGGGGGCAGGACTCGTAGTTATAATCTGGAGGTGGGGGGCAGGACTCGTAGTTAGAATCTGGAGGCGGGGGGCAGGACTCGTAGTTATAATCTGGAGCTGGGGGGCAGGACTCGTAGTTATAATTTGGAGGTGGGGGGCAGGACTCGTAGTTATAATCTGGAGGCGGGGGGCAGGACTCGTAGTTATAATCTGGAGGTGGGGGGCAGGACTCGTAGTTAGAATCTGGAGGCGGGGGGCAGGACTCGTAGTTAGAATCTGGAGGCGGGGGGGGGGACATGGATTATTCTGGTTAGAATATTGACATCCAGCAGGTCAGCCTCTTGCACAGACCACAGCAAATTTGTGAATGATGCTGAACGTATTAGTGAAAAAATTGCTTTGTATTATGCGTATGTGGTTTGTTTATTTGAAAACACTAAGTGTAACAATACATTTCAAATACGTATTTGAGATGGTTTCTTCGCGTTTGCACCTTTGAAAAGCTTAAAAAAGCATTAAATATGTTAGAGTCCTGGTGAATGCGCAGATTTTTTGGAAATACGAGTCATGCATACAAATTATATATTTTAGAATTGCTTTTAAAAATAGTTTTATAAAGAAAATTATTAATTCCAATTTTTAGAAACAAAATGAGTGCTACATCATTATAAAATAATTGTCTTTTCGTTCTTTTGAACCTCAACATTTTAATGATTGCTTTGGAGATTTTTCTAAAAAATGTCGTTGTCTCAACTGTAAAAATAAATATATATTAAAACTTTTTAAAAATTTATGCATTCATAATAGTGTACTTTAAGAAATAATTTAGCACATTCATTTCGCATTACTAACAGCGGTATAATAGTAAATTTAAAACATGCCATTCTTACAAGCGGATGTAATGTAGGTGAATGCAAATTATTAGAAGCTCTGCTGTTTTAACCCGGTTTGAAGATAAACTTCTTGTGTAAAACACTTCAATAATTTTTTTTTGTCAGAGACCCTTGAAGTTAGGAAACAGTTTAACAACGCCCTCTTCATTGCTTAAGTGTTTAACTCTTGGCATTTTTATAGCCATGCTGTTTACTGGCCTGTATTCTCATACTTTGTTTTCTAATCACAACCGACAAGTACACTCGCAGAGCTGTTAATTATAGTGATAAAAATAATGTGCTTCATTAAAACTATCAATTGTATGATGATTCATCGTTTCTCCTCCCGGCCGTGACGTCACTTCAACCACGCCTCATCGATACTCTAGTGCTGGAATCTGCCGCGGCGATACCGCCTGATGGCTCTGCCACGATCTGTTGTAGTTGTAACCGGATCTGGAAGTCCGCAGGTAGTCATCGTCGTCGTAATAACTGCTGCGCGTTATGCGCCTGTCGTCGTATTGATACTCGGGGTTGACCTTACGCTTGGGCGGGTAGTTGGGGTTGTACGGTCTCTGACAGCAGCACTTGTACACCACGTATGCGATTATGCCGATCACCGCTGCGGCGAGGAGGATCATGAAGATGGAGAAAACAGCGATGAACCAGTCGTAGTCCCAGATGGTCTTTTCTGGGGCTTTCGTTGTGGTGGTGGTCGTGGTAGACGTGGTCGTGGTCGTCGTGGTGGTGGTGGCGATGTACGTGTACGAGACAATGACCGTTGCGAAGGCGGATCTCACGGGGGTCCCGCCGTCCTTGCATTTCACGACCATCGTGTAAGAGCTCCCGGAGTTCGCAGCTGGGACGGTGCCGATGTAGTAGAGCTCACCGGCACCCGTGACGGTAATGTAGCTGCCGGAGTTTGAAGGGCTGGAGGACACAATTTCCACTTTGGCGTCGTTGTTTGGTGAGGTCAGGTCTTCGTCTGTTACCGTAAAAGTGCCGAGTGCTCCCAATGGTGTTATCTGACTGATCGTCTTGTTGATGGTGGGTGTGTCGAAGGCGCATGTTATATCGTTGTCATCCGTGACGGTTATGATGACGCTGGCTGTTGCGGTAGTTCCACCACTGTCCACGGCTTGGAGGACAAGGGAAACAGGGTCGGTGGTGTGAGCTTTGTCAACGTCATAATCCACGTTGAAGTAGACCCTGTTCGTCGATTTGTCGAAATAAAAATTACCGCCTGTCGGCTCGAAATCGAGGCTGCTCAGAGGGTCTCCCTCGGGATCTGTGACGGTGAGGGCGAGTGTGCAGTAGTGGTCACGCTGAGCCCCTTCCACTATCGTGCAGTAGTACTGGTTGCTGTTGAAGACGGGGGGCTCGTTGACGTTCTCAACGTTGACAGTGAGAACGTCATTGCCGTCGGTGCTGAGGTAGCCATCGGTGGCCGTGCAGGTTATGGTGTAGGTCTTGCGGACCTCGTAGTTTAGGAGGTTGCTGGCGCTGAGGGTGATGGTGTTGTCGGGGTTCAGCGTGAACTTGTATGTGTCTGAAGACGGGGACGTGGTACAGGCGGGTTTGATCGGCCCCGGGTACGTCGTCAGGTCCACGATGCTGAGAGCGATCAGAGTCGTCCCGCTGGGGGCGTCCTCAGGTATGTTGATGGAGGTGGGCAGGTTGAGAATGACGGGCGCCGTGTTGAGTTTGTCGATGTTGACCGCAACATGGAAGTCGGAGATGGTGTTCTTGCCGTCTGAGACTTGAACCGTGATGATGTAAGACGATGTGCTGAGAAGTCGTAGGTCCTTGTTTGCTGTGATCTTACCCGTGGCACCTGTTGTGTAACAAAAAATAAACATTTGTTAAGGTGTGAACTTGGAGAAAGGAGTAGTTGATGATTGTAAATGGTTTACTTATTAATGTATCTTGTAGGCGTTCTCTCAATTCATAACCTTGCATCCAATAATTCTCTGAAGAACTGGTTTCAATAAAACAACTTTAATATGTATACTATGTACAGAAATATTAAGTTGAGGTTATACAACGTGGAGTGCTGAGCCACACAATCCGCCATTCAACACCAGAATTCTGATAACACTGATCATAATCTCGAACCTTCTCACAACTGCCATTTCCCGCGCTTTCACTCACGTGACCTCTCCGTCATCCAACTCGTGATACACGCGTGATTCACACGTGACAATGATAACATATCAGCCTTGCATGGTTTTAAAACGGGAATGTAACATATAAATATTGCAAGAAGAAAGAATTTAACGGAATCATCCTTAAAATCTAGAAAAAAAGAACATTTGGAAGAGCGCTTGAAATCCACCTCTCCAGGCAACCAGAATGTGGAGGCAGACTGGGCGTCACTCAGAGAGCTGATTTACACCACAGCTTCAGAGACTCTGGGGCACCAGACCAGGAAACATAAGGACTGGTTCGATGAGAACTGCGAAGACATCAAGCAGTTATTGGATGAGAAACACCTCCTACACAAAGCTTAACTCAATAATCCCAGGTCCACGGCAAGGAGAGATGCACACAACAAAATACGCAGGACTGTACGGCAAAAGCTCCGTCAGATGCAGGACGATTGGCTCAGCAACAAAGCTGACGAGATCCAAGGCTATGCAGACAGGCGTGACTATAAAAACTTCTACAACGCTTTGAAAGAAGTGTATGGCCCCACGCCCTCAGGAACAAACCCCCTACTCAGCGCAGACGGTAACACTCTCATCACAGACAAAGAGACGATCTTGAAGAGGTAGGCCGAACATTTCGAAAGCGTCCTAAATCGCCCTTCGACAATCAACGAAGAAGCCATCAATCGTCTCCCCCAAGTGCCCACAAACAAAGCAAATCGATGACTCCCCAACCTTGCTCGAGACCCAGAAAGCAATGCATCTTCTCTACAGTGGCAAAGCACCTGGTTCTGACGCCATACCAGCTGATGTCTACAAGGAGGGGGGGGAACAGCCCTGACTGAAAGGCTCCACCATCTATTTCTCTTGATGTGGCAGCAAGAGACGATCCCGCAGGACTTCAACATGCCTCCATCATACATCTTTGTAAGCAAAAAGGAAGTAGACAGGCTTGTGACAATCACAGAGGCATATCCCTGCTATCTATCGTAGGAAAGATCCTTGCCAGAATCCTGCTCAACCGCCTCATGGTCCACCTTGACCAAGGACTCCTGTCTGAAAGTCAGTGTGGATTCCGAAAAGAGCGAGGGACCATCGACATGGTGTTCGCTGCCAGGCAGCTGCAAGAGAAATGTCAGGAGCAGAACTTCAACCTGTTCTCCACCTATGTTGAACTGACCGAGGCTGTTGACACTGTTGGCAGAGAGGGTCTGTGGAAGATAATGGCCAAGTACGGTTGCCCAAGGACATTCATCGTCTTGGTGAGACAATTCCACGAGGGCATGCAGGCCAGAGTTCAGGACAGCGGAGAGTTTTCTGATCCTTTCACAGTCACAAACGGGGTCAAGCAGGGCTGCGTCCTGGCACCAACACTGTTTAGCCTCATGTTTTCCGCCATGCTGACAGAGGCCTTCAGAGACGAGGATGTTGGTGTCAAACCTGAGGTACCGCACAGATGGCAAACTGTTCAACCTTCGGAGGCTCCATGCAAAAACCAAGGTTATGACAGACATCATCAGAGACCTCCTGTTTGCTGATGACTGTGCCCTCAACGCTGTCTCAGAAGCCGACATGCAACGCAGCGTTAATATGTTCTCCAGCGCCTGCACAAACTTTGGTCTGACGATCAACACCAAGAAGACTGAAGTCCTCCATCAGCCTGCGCCTGGAAGGCCCTACGTTGAGCCCAACATCACTGTCAACGGCCAGAGACTCAACACAGTGCAACGTTTCACATACCTCGGCAGCACACTGTCGCAAAATGTCACCATCGATGACGAAGTGAGCGTCAGAATTGCCAGAGCCAGCTCCACTTTTGGCAGGTTGTACCCAAATGTCTGGAACAGAAGAGGCATTACCATCCAGACCAAGCTGAAAGTGTACAGGGCGGTGGTGACTCCCCACACTGCTATATGCGTGTGAAACATGGACTGTGTATCAGCGCCATGCTAGGAAGCTTAACCACTTTCATTCAACAAGCCTCAGGAAGATCCTCGGCATAAAGTGGCAGGATAAAAATACCAGACACAGTGGTACTGACCAAGGCAGGTCTCCCCAGCATATTCACACTCCTGATGCAGTCCCAGCTTCGTTGGGCAGAGCACGTGGTCCGAATGCCAGACGAGAGACTGCCAAAGAGACTCTTCTATGGCGAGCTCTAGCATGGCCAGCGGTCCCACGGTGGGCAAAAGAAACGCTACAAAGACACACTGAAAGTCTCACTGAAAGCGTTTGCCATCAACCCAGACATGTGGGAACTTTGCTGCAAATGGACCGTTCCACCTGGCGTTCTTCCATCCACGAAGGTGCCAAGTCATGCGAGGCAAACCGGATCACCTCCGCAGAAAAGAAGAGGCAAGCCCGAAAGGCCCGTGCTGTCAACCCTCCTGGAGATGTCCCACTCGTCCCTTGTCCCTTCTGTTCCCGAACCTTCCGTGCAAGGATCGGCCTCATCAGCCATCTGCGCACGCACAAACAAAGCCAGTCCCAGCAACCCTCGGATGACTAGAGTGGTCTTCGTCGAATCGACGGACGAACAACACATCAGCCTTGCATGGTTTTAAAACGGGAATGTAACATATACATATTGCAAGAAGAAAGAATTTAACGGAATCATCCTTAAAATCTAGAAAAAAAGAACATTTTAAAAATGTCTCCGGGCTTTCATTTGAAATAAAATTAATTAATTTTCCTTTAAGTCCAATTATTTAAAAGAAACTTTAGCAACAATTATATATCATTATTGGATAGGTTTAAAACATAAATTACATTTATAACAAAAGGTAAGGTAAATAATAGGGTAAGGTAATGATGCAATCAAAATATATTTAAATTATTCTTAAAAGAAACAACTCATCTAAATTTGGTTTTAGGTACCTTATCTTAAAATTTATACTTATCTCTCGGCAATGGCTAGGTATCATACCATGGTAAAAAGAAGAGTACATGCTAAAAACCATGCAGTAATTTATATATTATGTACTTTAAAGCAGTGGTCCCCAACCCCCGGGTGCGGACTGGTACCGGGCCGTGGAACAAATGGTACCTGGGCGCCAAGGGAACAATAAATTCTTTACATTTTATTTACTGTAGTGTTTTTCTCTCTGGATTGTTTGTCTTTGCATACCGAAGACAAGAGATTGTAGCCCATCAAAAGAACATCAATGTCAAATTAGTGCAGATTCGAAAACCGCCTACAATCAATTGTTGCGCTCTTAGTCAGCGCTTTTTGTCGGCTCTCTGTTATCGACGCTCTTCTGTCAACGCTCTTATTTCGACTCTCATTTGTCGTGCGCGCTTTTGCACCTGAGAATGAATCTACGCATCGTATGATTAACAAGGAAATGGCAAACCGTGCAATGTCTCCAAAATTAAAAAGTGTTTTGATTGATTTCGTTAAAGTTAATAACCACATCAAAACACACGCCCTTAGCTCCCGCCTCTTTGAGCTGCTTCGTGAGGAGAACGAAGCAGCGCACAGATGGCAGCACATTTCATTTAGAAGGTATGGGCCGCAAATCTTTCTTGCCAGTGTGGCATATTCAGTTAGCTCAATGGCCTCAATCTGATTCTTCAGAGCGAAAATAACAACTGTTTTTAAGTTGGCTGACAAAGTATGTTTTAATAATAAGCGGGCATTCTAGGCGAGACTGAGCCTAAGTATTCATTGTCCCGTTTGGTGCACAATCTTTCTTTGCTTTTAAAAGAGTTTGAGCGCTACTTCCCAAACACAGAAGATCCACGAATTGCATGGTATGGAATGGATCCTTGACCCATTTGTCAACAGACCAGGCTAATCTTGCATGTTTGTGCAAGAATAAGTTTAAATTGACGGCGGACTTAAAACTACGTTCGAGATAAAAACTTTTCGTGGCTTCTGGATTAAAATTTCGGCGGAATATCCTGAGACTGCCACCATTTCAATGAAGTCATTTCAGGCATCCTAACTGTGTGAATCGGGGTATTCTGAAGCGTAAGCAACCAAACCAAAACAACGGAATAAAATGGGCATTAGAAGCACAGGTCTGGTGAATTGTCTCCTATTACCACCAGATTGGACCGTCTCGTTGCAGACAAACAAGCTCAGGGTACTCTTTGATTTAACTCCCTAGCAAGTTAAAATATAACAACATTTTTAATTCATTTTCGGTGTAATTGTATATTTATTCGTAAAGGCATTTTTATTTACAACTAGCAGACCCGTCGTGCGTTGCAACGATCTCAGTAAAAATGAATAAATTTAAAGAAACCAATGAGTGGTGTGTTTAAAAAAAATTCTGCAGAAACCTTCGTGGAAGTGTGAAAAAATAATTCCAAGCTTCATGGCAAACGGATAAATAAATTAAATAGCGTACAAAAGAATAAACGATATTAAGGGCACCCGCCCCAAAAATGAGGGATAATATAGTTTTTTTATTGCCACTGTACTCAAGCTATATTCCTCAATATCGTGTAAAATTGAAAAGGGAATACAATGATTAAAGTTCAGTAAAAAAGACATTTGGGGCCCCCAGCTCCGAGGGAATGGACATTAAGAGTTCAGTGCCCTATAGTAATATAGGCTCTTAAGTTTTTATATACTAAGTTTGGTCAAAATCCAGTTATTTCCTCATTAACTGACGCTTAAACTACTTTTTATATAGCTAATATAGGGGAAAATGACATTAAGGGGCCCCCGGCCCATTCGGTGCAAGAGGTCAATTTCAAAAACCTGTTCATTATAATTCAGTTTTATTGACGATATATTTCTCAAGATCTTTAAAAAGTAAATAGGAAAAATATCTTAAACATATTTTTAAAAAAAAACATTTGGGGCCCCCGTCCCCCAAAATATTGACATTAGAAGTGAAGTGCCCCATAATATTTAATATGGGCTAACAAGTTTTTGTATGCAAAGTTTGGTGATGATCTATTCATTTACTTAGTACCTAACGCATAAACTAAATTTTATATAGCTCATTTAAGCAAAAACCGACATTAAGGGCCCCAGGGCCCATTCTGTGCAAGACATAAAGTTCAAAACAACGGTTCATTTCAATTTGGATAATAATAGATACATTATCATTATTTTTCAAGATCGTTAATAAATAAATGGGGAGTAAATTCTTAAAAATTGAAGAAAAATGGCATTTTGGGCCCCCAGCCCCGAAGGAGTGGCCATTAAGAGTCAAGTGCCCTATAGTACTTTAATATTGGCTGTCAAGTTTTGTATATACCAAAGTTTAGTTAAGATCCATACATTAACACAGTAGCTAACGCTTAAAGCTAATTTTTATATAGCTCATTTAAGCAAAACATGACATTAAGGGCCCCAGGGCCCAATTATTGCAATAAATAAAGTGCGAAACATATGTTCATTTAAATAAATTTCAAAATATATACATTTATATATATTTCTCAATATTGTTAAAAATTGAATGGACATTAAAATATTTAACATTTACTAAAAAGACAGTTTGGCTCCCCTGCCCCGAGGGAATAAAAATTAGGAGTTCAGTGCCCTATTGTAATAAAATATAGACCCTTGAGTTTTTATATACTAAAATGGGTCAAGATACATTAATTTTCTCAATATTTTACGCTAATACTAATTTTTATATAGCTAATATTAGAAACAAAACGACATTTAGGGGCCCCGGGCCCTTTCCTTGAAAGATGTAAATTTCAAAAACCTGTTCATTTTAATTCAGTTTCCTCAAAAATATATTCCTCAACATCGTGAAAATTTGAATGTGGAAAAATATCGTAAACATATACGAAGAAAATACATTGGGGGCCCCCGGCCCTGAAGGAATGGACATTTGAGGTTCTGTGCCCTGAATATTTGAATATGGGCTACCAAGTTTTTGTATTCAAATTTTGGTTAAGATTCATTCATTTACTCCGTTGCTAACGCAAAAACTAATTTTTATAAAGCATATTTAAGCAAAAAAAAACATTAAAGGCCCCAGGGCCCATTCAGTGCAAGATATAAAGTTCAAAACACCTGTTCATTTCAATTTGTATAATAATGGATACATGTGTCATTATTTGTCAAGATTGTTAATAACTGAACGGTGAATAAAATCTTAAACGTTTAAGAAATGGGAATTTTTGGGCCCCCAGCCCCAAAGGAATGACTATTAGAAGTTCAGTGCCCTAAAGTATTTTAATATTGGCTATCAAGTTGTTATATACAAAGTTTGGTTAAGATCCAACAATTTACACAGTAGCTAGCGCTTAAACTAATTTTTATATAGCTCATATAAGCAAGAAATGACATTATGGGCCCCCGGTGCCCCATAAGTGATATATTTAGAAAACAAAGTAGCCAGTTACCATCCCAGGTGGGTACTCAACAGTCTCTAAAATTTTCATGACGATCGGATGAATGGTTTAGTCAGCTATAAAGGACATGCACACACACACACACAGACATACTTTGATTTTTATATATATAGATTAAATGAAAAGAATAAAATCAAAACAACCTCAAATACAAGCCATCAACGCCAACGCGCCCCCCCCCCTACCCATCAATGGGCGGCGGTAAAATTATCGATTAAAAGGTTGGGGAACAGTGCTTTAAAATGTTGGTAGCAGTGATGTATGAATAGCGTCATTACTAAATAACTTGAAAACTCTTGAAAATCTAAGACGAATAATGTTTTCAGACCATTTGCAATAGTTCAACAGATAATAATATATTGTAAGACATGCGGAGAAACAAAGGCTATACTCGGGCATTATACGTTGATGGGATAAATTATTTTGAAGGCAAACGTGTCAAGGAAAAACGAAAAATCTTAATTGAAACCATTTCGATGGAGTCCCGTCGTCGGCGGTAGGACGTGAGCAAGATCAACTACCCAATAACTTTGGTGACCTCCCTTGTGTCTAGCTTCCCCATTCAACTTTGATCAATCATTGCCAATCAGATGCGAGGTATTAGATGTTTTCTGATTAAAAGCCTAGGGCCTAAGGTATTAACATTTTCCAGGTCTTCTGATCTCTTCCTGTGCAGTGTACATCTCCGTCACAGTTTTGCGGGATGGCTATCAAAAATATCACATTTACTTCCGTTAAGAAAAGGAAGGTCATACTTTTGCATAGCCGTAAGCCGTGAACCATCTGAAGTTCTTGTATGACAAACGTCTAAATACGGGATGGTCATGAAAATGTCCCAATAATGTAGTAAGGGATCGGAACAGTTTTGGTATCCACTAGTTATTCACTTGTTAACGAATATTTATAAGAAATAAGATGCTCAAAAGAGCGAATTTGAGAAACTAGGAGAGTTATTATAAATAAACACAGTATAGTTTCAATGTTTCGTTACGAGGCTTGAATGTCACAAGCTTAACATCTCACCAGTCTATACATTAACGAAGAAAATAAATATATTTCGTATCGGCAGTATCAAAATGGTGCCACACAGGAATACAATTCGATCAATGGGCTGAGTAGTGCCACTACGGTGGCATTAGGAAATAGTGGATTTATAGCGGAAACCAGAGTTTTGATGTCAGTGGAGGTCATCCGGATGCCATTCTGTGAACCTGATGACTTGATATGTTTGATTTCGTTTAAAGATTTAAAGCAAATTAGCGATTACACACCAACATTTTTGAAATACAGTAATATATACGTTTGATGGTTTCAAGGTTAATACCAATGTTGTTGCAGATAACTTGACATCATCTCTCTACAATCTGCAACCTCCCACCCCTACCCTGGTGTAACTTACTGTTAATACTGAAGAGTGCCTGGTTGGGCTGCTGCGAGAGTAGGGTGTAGGTCAACGTGTCTTTTTCAGCATCCGTCGCTGTCACCTGGTACACTGCTGTCGTGCTCACATCGAACGTTGAAGCGTCTAGTGTGGCTGTAGCAGTAGGATAGCCTGTGATGACGGGTGGGGAGTTAGGCGTGACGTATACAAACAATGAGACTCGATTACTGGTGGCAGTTCCGGTACACTCAATCTGAAATTTAATTCTAAATTTAAGATATTTTGTTTTGTTTTCTTGTGTTCAAAATTTATTTTGTCTAAATTTCTTTTGCTACACATCCTTGAAATATACTGTTACATTATGTTCTTGTAAATTAAAAAAAGCATGTTAATTTTAAAAAAAGCGATAAAAATGCTACGTTTTGTATATTAATTGTAAAAATTGAAAGCACTGCTGAATGTAGTATTATATGAATAATTAAGTATTAAGATATATTCTATAATAACGAGGCTTGGTAATAGCAGCCAAGTAAATTACAGCGTATTCCCCACTGTTAAAGTAAAATTCAAATATCCCTGAAATATTTTTTACAGAACAATACTAACTGCATAAAAAATGATAATGTAATGTAATTTTGTTCTCAGTGAATCCGATGCATTCGTATTCAGCCCACGACGCTTGAAGCAGCGTATGAGTTCATCATAGTGTAGAGTGCTAGATTTGGAGACTTTGTTCTACTTAGGACTTA
Organism: Ampullaceana balthica; assembly: GCA_944989445.1. Taxonomy (NCBI): domain Eukaryota; kingdom Metazoa; phylum Mollusca; class Gastropoda; family Lymnaeidae; genus Ampullaceana; species Ampullaceana balthica. The sequence continues at coordinate 1,097,962 of CALYLW010000012.1, read as the reverse complement.
TTAGTTTGGATAATTTGTAAAACAATAATATAAACTTTTTTTTTAAAAAGAAGAAAATTTATATTCTATCAGTGAATTACGCTTTTATTTAATGTCTATGGGTATTGTATATATCTTTTAAAAAATTGAATGCCTATCCATCGTTATAAAAAATGTTTACCTTGATACACGTCTCTAGCTTTTATGTCAACTTTTATAACTCAACGGAGGCTCGAACATACAACCCCTATCACTCGCAAATAGTGATTTTTTAAAAAATTGATTAACCAACATATACGCGTTTCTTTCTCACCTTCAGTTCATAGAAATTATTTATGGAATAATCCAAGTTGGACGTAGCATCGTATACCACCCAATATTCTGTGGAGTACGTGTTGACGGAGAACGGTCCGTTGGGAGTTCTGGTCACCACATCACAACTAGATACCGTATCGCCACCAGTCAACGTGTAATCCACCTTGACCAGTTTGGTCAGCACCGTGGGGTCCTCGGCCACATACGTTGGTTGTGTGTAGTCCGTGATGGTTACCGCTGCTGTAGATAGCGAAATCAGTAGACAGACGCCAAATACCAAGAGCCGCAAATGACTTTTCAGATCCATGAAAAATTATTGCTGAATCTGTTTAATTATCATTGAAGAGAAAAATATTGGTTTTTTAATCTTTTTAAGTCTTAAAATTTGATTAAGATTTTCGAAGACATTGTTGTACAAAAAATGATTTATGCTTTGGGAACATTAAGTCTCTACACGAGTTGCTCCCATAAAAAGTAGTTGTATTATCTTTATACAAACGAAATAAATTTAGTCTTTGTTCTTCTTCCAAATGGCAAAGTTGTGTTCACTCGAATTAAAAAAAAATTTAATTAAAACACATTTAAAAAAATAAATATATATCATCGATAAATTCACATATTCAACATTTCTGACAGCCTCTCATATCAATTCTATAAGCAACATCTCTATTTTTAAAAAAATAGATATTAATTTTGAAAATTGTTCAATATGAAAAACTTCACACTGTAAGATCTAGGTATACATCCTGCTGTAAATAGTTATGGGACATATATATTCTGCAACGACGTCCTACAGAGCCAGGACGTCACCATTTACAGATCACCGTTATAAATAAACATGTCCGGACTGCCACCTAATGGCAGAGTAACGATTTCAATGACGCCCATGTGTTGAACACCTTCCCACCCCTCCATGACTTATATGACCCGTGTTTGCGTCATTCATAATTTCTCTGCTTTGTCTCCCTGAGACTTCTCCGTGAATGGCTTTTAAAATTTCCAAAAAATCCTCATAACCTTCTCAGTGATTCTTCAAATATAAACGACCGCTGGTTGAATGCACTGAACACTCAATCGAATGAGACAAATGTGTTAGTTTATGAAAAAACAAATACTATCAGAAATCCTGAAAATGTTATTGCATTTTGAAGTAAAACTAAGACTAAGTCCAAGAAAATTTATGAAACATTTCCCTAGCAAATCTCTTCTGTATCGTGTTATCCAAAATACTATGTTAAAATCTTCATCTCTTTGTTAAAACGTGTCGAAGAAAGATATTTAATAGATATTAGGACGGGGCAAGGGAATGGGAGCCCCATAAGGAACGGCGCTGTTTAAAGGAAACTTTTGTTGGATAAAACATTATAAGCATAATATAATATAATTACACTTACAAATGACCGTCTGTGCCAAATAATTGTAAAATAATTGAGACGACCCCTGCTCGGGAGTGCAATCCAACTTAGTTGTATTGTGATTAGCCCTGCGATTGAAACGCCCTTATCCTGACTGAAAGAGCCGTAACTTTGCCCCATGACAAAATGGACAGTTTTCAAGAATATTGATTCAGGTCCAGTTTTTTGTAACGGTGATTTCACAGATCTGTTGTGAGCCTCGGGGGGAAGACACGGTTCAAAAGAAGTGTAAGGGGCGGATAACTTCGTTCGTGGTAAGATTCAACGGGTGTAATTGCTTACCTTTGTTTGAATAGCGCGAAGGAGTCTACGTAAATAAGTATTTCTATTGTAGCTCCAAATTATTCCTGTTTCATTTTATGGCATTGACAGTTCTTAGACCTTGGTTATTCTCTTTCATTATCTATTACTAGATACGCCCCGCGGCGTAGCATTCGCCGCAGACTTGCTCATGGATATTGCAAAGAAAGGGGGAAAGAACGGACACAAACTACAGCACGAAGAAATAAAAAAACGCGAGTAAACGTCAGTGGAGGTTGGGAACCACTGACGCATTGTTGGTCTCAAGAAATTCACACTGAGGTTATCTACCTGCCCCCACCCTTCACCACCCTAGCTTGCCAACCATAAACTGTGTTTGGCCGACCCTCGCGCGTTCTGCTTTGTTCGCAAAAAAGGGGGAAAAGAAAGGGCACAAACACAGATTAAAAAAATTAAAATAATGTTTTAGCTGGGGCTTGAACCCAAGACGTTCCACGTGTAAGGCGGACATAATAACCACTACTCTACGCATCACATATTATTATGTGAAGGAACAACGCAAGTGAACGCAAGGTCCATTGTTGGTCTCGAGACCATAAACTGTTTAGTCGACTCCAGTGAGGGTCATTCGTCATGCTCATTTGCACATACTCGCTCTGGTGAATTTTATATATATATATATATATATATAGGTTATAATCTTTTTGAATTTTAAACATTTTAATGTATTCGTCTTTTAAATATTAAATCTGTTAAGGAAATGAATTGCGTTGTAAATATTTATTTTCATAATAACTTAAATCATTACAGTTTCAAAAAAACTGCTTTTAATTCAAAGCACACACTTTATTATAAAGTTAAGTTTCGTTTGGACCTCTTGTCATATCGACATTTTTTAAAACTGTTAAAAAATTTTCGCCGAGGACAGCATCTGATCTGTTCATGTCAGTAGTAGAAAAAATTACTTAAATATATCAGAGAGGAAACCCACGACACGAAAATCCAAGACATCTTATCTATGTAAGGGCCACAGTTACAGTTAAGACCTTAACTGCTCTAATCTAAGGTTTGCCTAGAAGTGATGTTTGGCCAAACCGTGTGTCGCAGATACAAGCAATTTAGAAAGCACCCCAACAACGTCTTTTAAAAATCAATGGACCGTTACGAGGTTACACTCCCTGTCACAGCGAGTCATGTGATCTTTCAGTCTACAGTAGGACAGTGCTTGTCAAACGTTTTAGTATAGCGGACCGGCAGGAATCTTTTCAATTGCACCAGGGACCGGTGCACTATTTTCCCCGCACTGACAATTTTTTCTGTCCTTTTTTTAGAACATCTGCGGACCGGCAGCGGATGGCCCACGGACCGGCACCGGTCCGCGGACCACCACTTTGAGAAGCACTGCCGTAGGAGATTCAACATTATTTCTTTTCCAAAAAACGTCACACCTAGACAATATCTGCATATAACTACGACATAGATTCCATTTCCGTCCCCTAACCTGTAAATTGCTTTGTAAGTCCCAATTGTGACAGCATTGGCTGTTAAGTAGACGTGAATAAAACATACCAGAAAAGTATTTTTTTTTCAATTTCATTAGGAGAAACAGAAAAATTCCACAACTGTCGAAACTTTTTATAAAGGTTTTTACCATTATTTTTTCAATATATTTGACTTTTTCTGTGTGTCCCATAACCTCCTGGTCATGGGGGATTGTAATGTTTCCATTAGAACTTTCTAGGGGTAGGTAGACCTTGGCGGCGCCCATCTCCTCTCCAGGTCAGCGGAGGACGTTTTAGTGATAGTCATTCATCAACGTTTTATTGTGGCTTTAACGTGGGCTCGATCCCACGCCCCTCAGCTGGTGAGGCGAGCGCACTATCGACTTCGCTACCCAGCCGCCATTTGACATTTACAATTAGTTAAACTTGGTATATTGTACATATTAAAAAAAAAGAAAACTAATTACAAAATATAAGTACTAAAATCAAATGAACAAACTTACACTTTTAAACACACTTAGCAAGTATGTCATAAGTTTTGTAGTTACATTATTTTAACGTAACTCAATCCTGGGATCCATGTTTAGAACCACAACATTAACGAAAATCCCTAAAGTCAAGACCATGGTATGAATTTACCCCGCAGCGCTACTAATTCTTATATGATATATCAAAGTATCTAAAATCTTTTCACCTACATGAGTAAAGACTACGCGGGTGGGCAACCTTTCTATCGCACAGCAATACACACATGCAGATGTGTGTGGAATGAAAATCCTTCTCCTATGACGTCTACTACTTCTACCACATGTATCGTCTCCGTATCGTTATTTACATTATTAAACCATTTCAAAAGTCGGCACAGGAAAGTAAATCAATAACTGATAATAGATAGTTTACCCCGACTGTTAGCTTCTGTTCACGGTTGTGCGACCTTCCGAAAGGGCTGCACTATCAAAAGTTTGGTTCGATAATATTAATGTGTTTGTGTTTGTGTTTGGGGGGGGGGTGATTATTGACATTATTGGGGTTGGAAGCAAACCCTGTCACCAAAAAATTAGGAGACTTGCTTTTCAAAAAATGTTATCTTTATTAAAATGTATTTGGGAAGGTAGGTTATTTAAGGGCAGGTGATTTGGGTGCACAGTGCCAGAGAACTAGCAGATGGGATGGGTGGGGTAAGGTTAACCCCATGTCCCCTTTTCCACGGTTTCCCTTTTAAAAATTTTTTTGAAGGAGAAGAAGCCATATCGAATAAATACAACATCTTCTCTTTGAACAACTCGATAAGTTCTTGGCCCAGCCAAACCCAACAATATTAAATCTAATATTTGTTAGTTTAGACTTTTATTATGAAAAAAGCTTGTTTCATTCTTCATCTTTATAAAAAGTCCAAATAGTCTAACATCGTTATGAGGCAGATTTGAATTCCAGACCATATCGGAAAGCAGGTGGCTACTTTACACTCACGCCCCCATCTGAAATAGTAAATAAATGGTGATTAAGAATAGCAAAAAAAAACTTTTGACTTTTAAAAATACTAAATCTCATTAAAATGTCACTGAAGTAAATTAGATGCTAACAATTCTGTTTGTGTGAGTTGCAATAGCCTGTAGTTACAGTAGTGATTTTATTATCGAAATTTCAAAAATTCTAATTAAGAGTCTAATTAAGATGATTAATTTAAGTAAACCGACCTTTGTTAACCCTATACCGCTAGACCCTGTCCAGAAACTAACTTTCACTGATCCACCCTTGAGGCATGGCTAAGCCAGCACCTATCATACACGATCATAAATAAGGCTCAGACACACTCGAAGAGACACTCGTTTCTCAAATCTCCACGCTTCATTGGCGTGGCACAGAAGTACCTCATGGTTGCAGAAGTAAACGGTATCAAAATTGCACCTTGACATTTCAAGTGTTTACATTGTACATTTAATTATTATTTAAGTACATTTTCATTTAACCCACCAAACCCATTTCTTAAGCTGATTTCATGAACAGCCCTTCAGTCAATGAATATACTATTAACTAAGCTAAAGTAATATATTTCTTCTACCAGCTTTTTGACGATCGTGTTACTATAGATTGCTAACATTTCTAAAGCATCAAGGCCTATAAAAAAATACTACTAGTACTACTACTGGCTACTCTATTGCTATTACTGCAACAATTATTGATTTTTACAACTATTGTCCCACTATCAATATGACACCTTATATATCAACAAATCGCTACTAATATTTCCACAACTGCTATAAATACTTTTACTGCTACAGCTACACCTACTACTACTACTATTACTACTTCATTTTCTACTACTAAAACTACTACTACTACTACTAATACTAGAACTACAACTTCGACAACGGTAGCTATCGTCACATTTATACTACATCTACTAGTCTGATTAATACCTCGGCTATAATTACTACTATCTATATAACTTCATCTACTAGCATTGTTATTACTTATCAAATACTAATACAACCGCAACTGCTTCTTCTACCACATGGGGTCCAAAGTCTGGCCCGTGGGCCAAACAGCGGCCCGCGCTTAAATTTTAACTGGCCCGCGGCTTCATCCTAATAATGAACTGACTCTTAAATTTTTTTCTGTAACAATTACATTATATTTATCGGGAAGGCCGAAATAATAAGATGTTTTGAGTATTAAAAAAATGAGGCCAAATAAATGCAAAAACTTGGACGCCCCTGCTCTACCATGACCATTACTGCTATTACTAAAACAAATACATCTATTGCTACTATTCTTACAACTTCTAAATCCATACAAACGATAAAAAAAATATTTATTAATATTTATATATTACACTCACATTAGACGTTCATTGAATATGTGTGCTAGCTATAACAAATCTAACATTCCCTTAGGACCGACATGCACAGCCATAACGAAGACACCAGGTCTGGTGGTCGACTCGGTAAGGAACGGAGCTCTGTTAAAATTCAGCTGTAGTGCTGGCATGGTAAGGGATGGTGTCGACTCTATCTATTGTGAAGATGACAAGTGGAGTGGAACCCCACCTGCGTGCAAAGGTGAGTAATAAACACAACTGACACTCGTGATGATTATCTCCATAAAGTAAAAATGCAACTTTTTTCACAATCTGGATAAAATAAGTAACGACATTTATGTTATTTAGATTGTTTCATACGCATATGCAAATATATTTTGAAATAGTCTGTGAATCTCTTAATTAATTTTAAAATTAGTTTACGATGATTACAAATCGCAAGTTTAAAGCTCATGGAATGTGAAAATTAAATACATTTGAAAGCTTTGGAAACCAAGATTGATATTGTTTAAAATGTTTGTTAAAAATTATGCCCGTAAAAAACCAAGTTTTTTTGCTCTTAATCCTTTATATACGCGACATCTCTAGTATTATATATTTACGCTCAATTATCGCTGATACCTAACGCTGAGGGACATCACTCTGCTAAATTTTGCGTTGTAAGCAGTGCTGATTGACTCAAATAGTTATTTTTTGGTGCAGTAATTTGGTGCGCTGCTTTCTAAAATTAGTTTAAAAATCGTGTGGTGAATAGCACAGTGAAAATTATTATATAAATGCTTTGTTTAATTTTCAGGAATATGTCGTATAGAAATATCATAAAAGGATAAGTTACTTGGGATTTTAACCAAATAAAAAAAAAGTGGGCGCCGTAGGCGGCCTACAACCTCTATTTTAAATTACTTTGTGTACATTTAAGGTAGTTTAATATTTTAAGTATCTATCATACAAGGACAAGTTTGTTGGGTTTTTAAAAAAAAATTGGCGCCGCAGCACAACCTATATTATATACATATTTTGTGTACATTTCAGGAATATTTCGTATTTATCATACAAGGATAAGTTACTTGGGCTTTTGACATAAAAAATAAAATAAAAAAAAACTATTATAAAATACTTTGTGTACATTTAAGAAATTTTAATATTACGTATTTATCATACAAGGACAAGTTAGTTGGGCTTTTGAAAAAGGTGGGAGCCGTAGGCGCCCTTAAAAAAAGGGGGCCCCGCAGCACAATCTAGTATATTATATATCTATATAGATCTATATAATTCTCTTCGTGGTCGGACCCTGCGAGACAAGCTGCAAGTATGTTCAACAGATACTAATGTTAGAAAGCAGCGCACCAAATTACTCCACCAATGCATCAAAAGGTGTGCAAATTAAATATGCGCTGTAAAAAAAACGTATATGACGTCATTGTTTTCGCTGTTATTTTAATTTTGTAAAAAGGGAACAATGTAAAACGTTATAAAATACTTTGTGTACATTTCAGAAAGTTTAATATTTCGTATTGATCAAACAAGGACAAGTTAGTTGGGATTTTGAAAAAGGTGGGCGCCTTAGGCGCCCTAAAAAGTGCATTTTTTTCAAAATAAATGGATTTCAGCTGAATACTTCCGTCATTTTTTACGGGTGATACGCCGCAGGTCTCTCAAGAGTTCCTTCTTTTCATTCACTCATAGTCGTTTGCCCAAACCCACCCCATTGTGACAACTGTGTCTTTCAGGAAGTCTTCACCCGTCACTAAATCATTAGCGGCGTGTGCTACGCCACTGGTCATCTAGTATTATATATTTACGCTCAATTATTGCTGATTCCTAACGCTGAGGGACATCACTCTGCTTTTTTAAAATTTTGTGTTGTAAGCAGTGCTGATTGACTCAAATAGTTATTTTTTGGTGCAGTAATTTGGTGCGCTGCTTTCTAAAAATCGTGTGGTGATTAGCACTGTAAAAAATACCTCTATTTTAAATTACTTTGTGTACATTTAAGGTAGTTTAATATTACGTATCTATCATACAAGGACAAGTTTGTTGGGCTTTTGAAAAAAGTGGGCGCCGTAGGCGCCTTAGGCGCCCTAACTAAACGTGGGCGCCGCAGCACAACCTATATTATATACATACTTTGTGTACATTTCAGGAATATTTCGTATTTATCATTCAAGGATAAGTTACTTGGGCTTTTGACATAAAAAATAAAATATAAAAAAATAATACTTTTTATTTCGAAATGAATTACTTTGATTACATTTAAGAAATTTTAATATTACGTATTTATCATACAAGGACAAGTTAGTTGGGCTTTTGAAAAAGGTGGGTACCGTAGGCGCCCTTAAAAAAGGGGGGGGCTCCGCAGGTGCCACGGCGCCGTAGCACAAACTAGTATATATATATTTACCATCAATTATCCTGCCGTAACGCTGAGGGACATCACTCTGCTTTTTTTGTTGAAAATATAGACTTAAAAATCATAATCATTTTGGCTTCCAGATTAACATTAAACACCCCCACACTATTATTAATTGAACAATTTCCTGCAGACGTTCGAAAAGAATTATATTTTGGTGCAGTAATTTGTTGCGCTGCTTTCTAAAATTCCTCGCCGTAAAAAGATATTATATGACGTCATTGTTTTAACTCATATTTTAATTTTGGAAAAGAGAACGATGTAAAAAGAGGATTTGATGATTGTTAATTATAAAATACTTTGTTTACATTTCAGGAATATTACGTATTTATCAAACAAAGATTAGTTACTTGGGCTTTTGAAAAAGGTGGGCGCCGTAGGCACCCTAACAAAAAGTTGGCGCCGCTGGCGCCACGGCGCCGCAGCACAACCTAGTAACTACAAGAATGTTCATTATAATACGCAACGCACGACAAACCAAAAATCCAAAATTCTAGTTATGTCTCAGTCTGCCTTCTAAATTTCAGCTCGATTTGATTACGGGAAAAGGGTTATAAAATCATGTTTAACATATTAAGCAATTAATAGCATTTACATTTACAGATCGGGAATATATTTTTTTAAACGTATCGTCAATATAATATGCACCGCAACGCGTGCCACTCTAGTACAAAAATTAACATGATACACAGAGATAAATAGAGATAATCTAAACATTCATTACTTTAAGTACAGTACATTCGATCGATCTAAAATTTTGATAGATCATTTGTATCGTCGGCACGAGTCTGCCTGCAAATTTTCAGCTCGCTAGCATACGAGGAAGTGGGTTAAAATCGATCAAGGCATCAAGCAAGCAATCAAGCAACCAGACGCCACGAGTTAATATAAAGGATTTAAAAATTAAAATTAAAATTTGCAGGTCTAATGAGCTTTCTTTTCTTAATGTAAACTTTAAAGTCTCTTAGTTCTAATATATGATTTTAAAAGCAATTTTCGCCATTACTTTGATTAGACGTGTATGTTGTTTATGTCTACGTCAGTATATCTGATATCTTTTCCAATTAGCTGGCTTAAGCATGGGATGTGATTTTGAAAGTGGACTCTGTGGGTGGAACGATGATACAAGCGATGACTTTGATTGGACGAGGAATCGAGGGGAAACGCCCACTGCCGAGACTGGGCCTGAAGTGGATCACACAACCAATTCCGTCAATGGTAAGTATGAGAAATGAGCATAAGTGTCAACTGTGAGGAGTAACAAAGAAAAAGAAACAAATAAATTAAAAATACTTCATTCATGGAAAAGAACTAATCCAAACTAAAGATGCAAAATACTTAGGAGTCATAATAAATGAGAAACTATCATGGAATCCCCATATCAAGGAATTTATTGAATTAAACAACCAGTAAAAACAAAGTATTTGACTATAAATCCCTTATATAATAGACATATCAATAAGATTATGTTTAAACCGACTGATCTCCCCTTGCTTTACAACCTGGGTAGGGGGAGGGGGGATGTGGTATTCGATTGCTGGCGTGAACTCAAGCAAGGAACACGTGATTGCAAACAACAACAGACGCTACATTGAGTTATATATAGATAAACTAAAAATGCATTAATTTAATTACGGTACATACCTATATTTATTTTATTCTTTTTAGTTTTGGTTTTCCGCCCGACCGCGAACCCACGACAGACAGACAGAGAGAATGACAAGACGGTGAAGTTAAGATAAGGGATTTAAAAATCAAACAAAAGCTTAGGCTTTATAAAAAGAAGTTGTAATAAGAATATAAATCTAAAATGCTACCTCACTTTGGTGAGACCTGTACTAGTTTATGCATCGTCTGTATGTGACGCATTTACCAAAGAAAACATTGATAACCTAGAACAAATTCAAAAAAGACTTTCCAGATTCATTACTGGAGAATATTCAAAGCTTACAAAAATAACACCATTAGTTAAATCACACAACCTTGAAACACTAGAGGATAGAAGAACCAAGAGTAAAGTAATAATAATACATAAAGCGATTAACTCTAATTTAGAAATACAACACAACTATAACTTAATACAACCCTCAGATAGACATTAAGATAAAAACACCTTCCTCATTCCACATGCAAGAACAAACACATACAAATTCTCGTTTTTTCACGTCCGGAATTCGGGCGTGGCATGGGTTGCCTGGAGAAACCAGGAAAACCAACGCTTTATCAACATTTAAAAATCTATTAAGAATGCAGGACTAGATATAAACCATAGATAAGCGTAGGACGCAATAATCTTCTGTATACAAGAACCGTCTGTAACAGATAAGATAAGATAAGATAAGATCCTCCCAACCCTCAACACACATCCAAAAATCATAATCCCAGCCCCACAAAAATCCAGAATCCTAACCATAAACAAGCTCAACCCAAACACGTGACGAACTGAACATCTCATAACACAAATTACACTCACATAATTTACAAGGCCTAAAATTTTCAGAAAGGACCATAATCAATCTAGAACTGTCAATAAAGTACAAATCGACACCTCCCCCACCCACTGTCCTTATCTGTAACCAGCATTTTCCTTTCCAAAACACCAACAACCAACCCCTTAGCCCGTTTTCCAAAATCATAAACCGCAAGCCTTAAATCGTGTCCTCCATCATCTTTTATGAATATCTAAAGGGTATCCGAATACACCAACATCATTCAACAAAATGTATTTAAAAAAAAATTCTTTGACATGCTAAACGCACACATTTTCACGCAAAAAAATCTTTAATCGCTTATAGAGTATTGTGGAACTTTAAGGCTTTCATTGAACATATTTCTATGTCATCTAAAACTTTATAAATTATCTTAAGGATTCATATTGCGTGGTGGGTTGAGGGATGCTTTAAATTTTCTCAAAATAGTTGACAACATATTTCAGGCCATTACTTGTTCGCCGAGTCCTCATCCCCCCAGGAGGCTGGTAAAAAGGCGAGGCTAATCTCTCCGATCTACACGCCAGACTCAGTGCTTGGTTTTTGCTTGGAGTTTTACTATCACATGTTAGGACCTGATGGTGATGGCCGTGAGTAGAGACGTTTCTTTTGATCCTCTTTATAAATTATTTCAGTCTCTAAACCTGAAAACAAGTAAGTGTCTAATTCAATCCCCGATTTCTACTTCAGTTTCAATGTCTTGGAATTTTTCTACAGAAAAATAATGTTTTTATATATGATTGCATATCTCAGTAAGTAAGTAAGTCCCATGACCGATGATCGTAGGGGATCCCTAATGTTTCAATTAGAGCTTACTCGGGGCTTCTTTATACCTGGTGGGTGCCCCAATTCCCTTCCAGGGATCAGCGGAGGACTTTCTTAGCGTATCGTTTATATTTTGGCTTTGCGTAGACTCGATCCCACGCCCCTCAGCTTTGTGAGGCGAGCACAGCACTGACTTCGCTATCTCAGTACTAATGAATAAACATGTATAGCCCAAGTCAACGGGTAGCTTAGGGGTTAGCTTTCCTTTTTGAATACAGAGAAAGTCGAAAGTCTGTTGCTTGGGTAAAGTTTAATTATAATGAGACAGGTAAAGTTTCAATTTAGTTGTTAAAAATAGACTTAAGACGATAAACAAAATAATTACATTATCCAATCATCAAGACTTTGATCAATTATAAATAAATAACACATTTGGAACTTTATTACAACGTTACTAGGCTTATAGTTCCCTTGTCCAACCACTCATTTCAACCCTTCTCGAAAATGAACACTATTTCATTTAAACATTTCATTCGTTTGCTCTGCTGGTTTCTCCAGAAGTTGGACAGTTGGATGTTTATATCAAGCCCAGCGAAGTGTCGCCAGACAAATTGTCTTTCAAACACCAGGTGTTCCACAAGGAAGGTAATCAAGGGGACCGTTGGATTAAAGCGGACTTTGAAATACCAGAGGAGAAGCAACCGTTTCAGGTATTAATAAACCATTGCTTGATAGTTTGTGGGGATAACAACGTATTTAATAGTTCCTTTTAATGGCACGAAACAAATGAAAAATATACAACGGATTTTACGATTTTAAAATTTAGAGTCAATTAAGGTTTTATGGTTTACCGACAAAACGGCCTCGGACAAAACTGCCCCGACAAAACGGCCCCGTACAAAACTTCCCCGACAAAACGGGCCGTTCTATCGGGGCCGTTTTTTCGGGGCCTTTAGGTCCGGGGCCGTTTTAACGGGTCACCGCCAATTAAATTTAAAAGAAAGAACATATTTGTTGTTAAAATGGTTTAATTTTTTTAAACGATTTTCAAGGTTGAATCGAATTTTTACATAAGTTCTTTATTGATGGATTTTAAAAGATGCTTGTAGATAATAAATTTGCAATAAATGTTACATTTCGAACAAAATAATGAAAAACTAGTACGCTTTCCTTTGTTAATAAATTAAAATCACTTATCAAAGAAACATAAATGACAATTTTATGTTTCGACTTGAATCCTGTTAACTTAACAGTCTTAAAGTATAATTGTAATATATAGTCTAGGGCTTTACGCTATAAATTTTATTACAAAATGTAAAGAAACCATATAGGGAATTTTAGATATATGGAAGAGGCTTTTGACTTTTCGATTCACGTCCGTTCTGAATAAAATGTTACATTTCAGTGTTATTTAATATTGAGACTTGGAAACAATGTTAAATTCATGATGTAGTAACCAGTTAATTTATTTTTAATTTATAAACTGTTAATGGTATTGTCTTGCAACTTAAATATTTGATTGTAAATCTTTGTCCCAGATTATTTTTCAAGCCACAATTTTGAACAGTTGGTCTAGTGACATCGCCATCGATGATATCCGGCTATACAAATGCAAAGGAGGTGATTATACATATTAGAAAATTATATATACAACATAGTCTATTTATTTGATTGCTCTAAATGTTAAGAAGGCAAAGAGCTCAGATAATACAGATTTCGACAGCGATCCTGTTTTTACGAATACTCAAATGAAATACAGCTGACGCACTAGATTTGTGTTATTAAAACAATCAATTTAAAGTTTATTAAAGGGAAAATGAGTATGCAGACTTTTCGGAAAATTCCTTCACGACTACAAATAACAAAACAATGCCTTTAGTTTAGATGTATATCACACATTACCTATACCATCAAAACGGTTGCCTCTCAAATGATATATAATATATATCTATATATATAAAAATCAAAGTATGTCTGTGTGTGTGTTTGTGTGCATGTCCTTTATAGCTGACTAAACCATTCATCCGATCGTCATGAAATTTTTGGAGACTATTGAGTACCTACCTGGGATGGTAACTGGCAACTTTTTTTTTCAAAATTTAACTCTCATGGGGCACCGGGGGCCCATAATGTCATTTGTTGCTTATATGAGCTATATAAAAATGAGTTTAAGCGCTAGCTACTGTGTAAATTGTTGGATCTTAACCAAACTTTGTATATGACAACTTGATAGCCAATAATAAAATACTAAAGGGCACTGAACTGCAAATTGTCATTCCTTTGGTGCTGGGGGCCCATAAATTCACATTTCTTAAACGTTTAAGATTTTATTCACCTTTCAGTCATTAACAATCTTGACAAATAATGACACATGTATCCATTATTTATACAAATTGAAATGAAGCGGTGTTTTCAACTTTATATCTTGCACTGAATAGGCCCTGGGGCCCTTGATGTCTTTTTTTGCTTATATAAGATACATAAAAATTAGTTTATGCGTTAGCTACTGAGTAAATAAATGGATCTTAACCAAAATTTGAATACAAAAACTTCGTAGCCCATATTAAAATACTATAGGGCACATAACTTCAAATCTCCATTCATTCGGGGCCAGGGGCCCCAAATGTCTTTTCTTCGTATATGTTTATTGTATTTTCCCCATTCAATTTTTCACGATCTTGAGGAATATATCTATGAGGAAACTTAATAAAAATGAAAAGGTTTTTGAAATTTACTTCTATCACCGAATGGGCCCAGGCGCCCCTAAATTTATTTGTTCTGATATATATATATATTAAAATCAAAGTATGTCTGTGTGTGTGTTTGTGAGCATGTCCTTTATAGCTGATTAAACTATTAATCCGATCGTCATGAAATTTTTGGAGACTGTTAAGTACCTACCTGGGATGGTAACTGGCAACTTTTTTTTCTAAATTTAACACTCATGGGGCACCGGGGCCCATAATGTCATTTGTTGTTTGTATAAGCTATATAAAAATTAGTTTAAGTGCTAGCTACTGTGTAAATTGTTGGATCTTAACCAAACTGTGTATATGGCAATTTGATAGCCAATATTAAAATACTATAGGGCACTAAACTGCTACTAGTCATTCCATTGGGTCTGTTGGCCCAAAAATTCCCATTTCTTAAACGTTAAAGATTTTATTCACCATTCAGTCATTAACAATCTTGATAAATTATGACACATGTATCAATTATTATACAAATTGAAATGAACAGGTGTTTTGAACTTTATATATTGCACAGAATGGGCCCCGGGGCCCTTAATGTCTTTTTTTTGGGTTATATACGATATATAAAAATTTGTTTATGCGTTAGCTACTGAGTAAATGAATGGATCTTAACCAAAACTTGATATACAAAAACTTGGTAGCCCATATAAAAATACTATAACATAACTTCAAATGTCCACTCCTACGGGCCACGGGCGTCCCAAATGTCTTTTTTTCGTATATGTATAATGTATTTTCCCCCATTCAATTATTTTTCAGGACCTTGAGAAATATATCTATGAGGAAACTTAATTAAATTGAAAACGTTTTTGAAATGTACTTCTTTCACCGAATGGGCCCAGGGGCCCCTAAATGTCGTTTTTTTCTCTTATATTAGCTGTATAAAAATTAGTATTAGATTAAAATACTGAGAAAATTAATGTACCTTGACCAATTTTAGTATATAAAAAATCAAGGGTCTATATTTTATTTCGATAGGGCACTGAACTCCTAATTTTCATTCCCACGAGGCAGGGGGCCAAAACTGTCTATTTTAGTAAATGTTTAATATTTTATCGTCCATTCAAATTTTTAACAATATTGAGAAATGTAAATAAATGTATGTATTTTGAAATTTATTTAAATGAACAGATGTTTCGCACTTTATTTCTTGCAATAATTGGGCCCTGGGGCCCTTAATGTCGTTTTTTGCTTATACGAGCTTTATAAAAAATAGTTTATGCGTTAGCTACAGAGAAAATGATTGGATCTTAACCAAACTTTGTATACAAAAACTTGGTAGCCCATATTAAAATACTTAAAGTTTCTGAACTTTTAATGTCGATTTCTTCGGGGCCGGGGGCCCCAATTTCTGTTTTAATATATGCTTAAGATATTTTTCCATTCATATTTTAACGATCTTAATAAATATATCCCTGATGAAATTGAATTAAAATGAAAAGGTTTTTGAAATTGACATCTCACACCGAATAGGCCCGAATATGTCGTTTTATTTCACTATATCTATATTTATAAAAATCAAAATATGTCTCTGTGTGTCTGTGTGTGTGTGTGCATGTCCTTTATAGCTGACTAAACCATTGACCCGATCGTCATGAACCTTTTTGAGACTGTTTAGTATGCTCTCGGGATTATAACTGGCAACTTTTTTCGAAATTTAACACTTATGGGGCGCCGGGGCCCATAATGTCATGTTTTGCTTAAATGAGCTATATAAAAATTAGTTTCTACGTTAGCTACTTAGTAAATGAATAGATCTTCACCAAACTTTGCATACAAAAACTTGGTAGACTATATTAAAATACTATAGACACTGAACTTCTAATGCCAATATCGTCGGGGCCGGGGGCCCCAAATGTCTTTTTACATATATGTTTAAGATATTTTTCATATTTACTTTTTAAAGATCTTGAGAAATATAGCCACAATAAAAATGAACTAAAATGAACAGGTTTTTTAAATTGACCTCTTGCACCGAATGGGCCAGGGGCAACTTAATGTTATTTTCCCCCTATTTTAGTTATATAAAAAGTAGTTTAAGCGTTAGATAATGAGTAAGTAACTGGATTTTGACAAAACTTAGAATATAAAAACTTAAGAGCCTATATTACTATAGGGCACTGAACTCTTAATTTCCATTCCTTCGGAGCTGGGGGCCCCAAAGTCTTTTTTACTGAACTTTAATCATTGTATTCCCCATTCAATTTTACACGATATTGACGAATATAGCATGAGTACAATGGCAATAAAAACTATATTATCACTCAGTTTTATAGTGAAAAACTTGGTTTTTTGAGGGTTTTTTTTAAATTATAATTTTTGGGAGAAAAAAAAAGGTTGTAGGAAAGGCTCTGAGCTTTTTAAGAAGTGTAAAATATTTGTCTATTAATTGCAATTTTTAAAAAGTAATTTGAAAACACTTTTTGTAAGTGCAGTATATAATTAAATTAACGTCTATAAAAAAAAATTGCTAGAATTTAAATAATGTTCATACACCACTGGAATTAATTGATTTATAAACAAAATATTTTGTGACTATCCAAGTTTCCGGTTTTGAAATATTATACACCCGTCTTGTTTGAGATGACAGATACCAGTTTGTCTTTAAGTCTGTCTACAATTGGAGATTATAACTATACGTCCCAATTTGCACCCATCGTTATTCAATTATGGGCATCTTTCATATAGAAGGTAAATCCAAATAAATGTAATTATGATCGTATAGTTAAAAAGTATCTTTTTTTAAAGCATGAAATAAATTTTATTTATTTAATTTTCAATAGAATTAATTATTATGATATTTGAGGATAAACGATAGAAATTATGTTCTAAACTATGGGGACAATAACAAATTAATTGTTAATTTTTCTTCCCTCGGGATTCTGTAGGGTGAATATCAATGATTTTATAATCTCAGTCTGAAATATCTGTTAGTTATAACTAAATGTAACATCTATGCAATGATCTCAAATAATTAATTCCTTGTTTTGAACTTAAATTAAAATAGCATCTGAGAGAGTAGTTCTCGGAGGAGAGACACCATTATATCAGCAGCATAAGAGAAACTATTATGTCAGTGGCAGAAGTGGCACCATTTTGACACCAGCAGAAGTAACCCCACTATGTCACCAATAGAAGTAACACCGTATTGTCATCAGAAGAAGTAACACCACTATCCTAACAGCTAAAAATTCAATAACAATTTCGTAATGCTATGGTTTTTCACAGCATTTCATTTCACATGTCGGCTTTTACAAGTCATATTTTAGTATTGTGTTCTTTATACCAGACTTTAAGACTATGGATTCCCTTGCATTTAATATATTATGATGAATCATCATTAAAATATTTTAAACAATTAAACTGATTAAGCTGAGGATAGCACATACTTTAATTTTGTCTTTAGGATGTGCATTACTAACTGGTTTCATTTTAAACCATTGCATATATGCTTATGAAATGTTAAGTTTATCATTTTAAAGTTCTTTACCTCATCAACCAAAGGGTTATTAACTTTCATTGAAATTTTTGTTTTAAAAATCGTTTAATTAGGAAAAAAAATTTCTTCAATGTTTTCAATTTTATCAAAAATCATTGCATAAAGTAACTTTTGTATGGTAGAAAATAATCCTTTATAATTAACTATTAAGTCATTATTCATTTATGTGGATTAATTTTATTGATACCTTTTGCTATATAACTTTTTTTCTAAATCTGTCCTGTTCAGCTAAATGATTGACAAGTCAGATCGCTCTTATAAATGAAAATATTAATTGGAAGAAAGAAGTCATCAAACATGTAGATGGGAATCATTTTAAGATTCGTATGGCTGTTAAATAATAAAAATTTAAAAAATCCACACAGATGTTCAGCTTGTCTTTGCCTTTTACTTCATTTTGAAGGTTTTTTTTTATTCTTCACGATCAAAAAATAATTATGATGTGACAACGCATGTAGTTAAGTAACATTAAGAGGGCTGGGGGTGGATTAATCTTTAAAAAATTACAATGATGTATCTTTATAACTTTCCTCAAAGTTAGCTTCGTATTGTTGCTAAGACATTGTAGGTCTTTAGACACACCGATCTGAACCTGGGAAAGGTTAACATTTAATCAAAGGCAGTTTATTGCCACTACCTTGTGGTGGGAATACGATTGATATGATACTGTGCACTCATCCATGGGATATAATTATATTAAGAAAGGTAAAGAAAAATGGTGGAGTTAAGCACTCAATGAAATCTCAGCGTAGAGGGAAAACAAAGGAAATATCAGAAACAACAGCGAAAAAAAATAAAATAGGAAAAACTATAAATTGTTTTTAAAAGGAAATTTGAAAGATAATTCAAAAGAGGCATAACTCCTGTATTTTTCGGATCATTTTAAAATAAAGTTACTTCCCCTTGCAAGAGTAATGACCAAAACTCATTTGAAAGAAATAGTTTTCTTGTGTTTAGCACGATGATCTAATGCTAGCAGCAGATCATCGGTGTCACGTGACTGCTTCAAATTGTTTTAAAGCAATCAATAACTTATATATAGTTATAATATTGTTATTTCGTTTGTAATGTTTTGTAACAAGCAATAAATAATATAATGCATGTTCAAATACTGT
This sequence comes from Ampullaceana balthica, assembly GCA_944989445.1. Lineage (NCBI taxonomy): Eukaryota > Metazoa > Mollusca > Gastropoda > Lymnaeidae > Ampullaceana > Ampullaceana balthica. The sequence continues at coordinate 1,078,638 of CALYLW010000012.1, read as the reverse complement.
GTTTAAACGCTACATCTAATGGAATTATGATCAATGATAATGCCAGTGTCCTCCTATATAATCGAACGTTTTAAAATCATATTGCTGGACTTCAGTTACGTTCCATCCGATACCTCCCCTGACGCCGAAGAAAAAATCCTAGCCATCCCAAATCTAGATGAACTATCAAGTGTTCTCCCCTTCTCCCTTTAGAAATATGTGTTTCACCGAAATATGTTTCGGTACAGTCACAATATTTTGAAAGACTTTCCAATGGCACAAACACCTATATTGTAAGCATTCAAATTTAGATAGAACGTGGTCCATTAGTTCATCGATGCATCTTTAGTACTTGATCGTTAAATTTAGTTCTCAAAAACAAAGAAAACAAATTTTATATTGTACTTATTTAGCGCTTATTAATGTAAGCTAAAACACAGCGACTATCCTTAGACCGTTAGTCAACCTTTCAATATGAGATTTAAATTCTCATCACAAGAAAAATAAACCCTTTTCTCGTTTACAATGATATACACATATAATTTTTTTGGTATTATTTCAACAGCATCTGATGACGTCGGATCTACAACGGCGACAACTTCCAAAATTATAGTAAAGGCGACGACAAAAAGAAAAATTCCGGGAACAGTCACGGCGACCACTAAAGCTGCTTCCGGGGTCAATACCACGCCAGTAACTACCCTTGTGATGAGCACAAATCGACAATCCACCGCTATGAAAACTACGACAAGGGCTACAACTCCAGCTACGACCGCGAGGACAACACCAACCACAGCAACTACTACAACCACAAAGCCTACCACAACCACGCCTAAGCCGACCACGCCAAGACCAGCCACAACCACCACAACAAGACAGACAACCACCACAGCAAGACAGACAACCACCACAACAAGACCGACAACCACCGCAACAAGACCTACCATAACCTCCACAATACCTACCACAACCTCCACAAAACCGACCACAACCTCAACAAAACCTACCACAACCTCCACAAAACCGACCACAACCTCAACAAAACCTACCACAACCGCTTCACGCCCGACTACTAGCACATCAAGAACTACTAAAACCACGCCCAAGACGACCACAACAATTGTGAAGTCTACAACTACCTCGTCGCAACCTCCTGCAACAACGTCAGTGAAACTGACCACAACCACATCGAAAACAACAAATACGACCGCGGCCTCCACTGCACCTGTCCAACCAGTGACCACCAGCTCGGTAGCCGCGACCACAGCAGCTTCAAAGCCTACGACTGCAGTAATTGTCAGCAAAGAGACCAGCACCACAAGCCGTTATGATAAAAGTACAACACCATCTAAGACTTCAACTGTGAAGGCGACAGCCAGTCCTGATGATTATGACTATGAAAACAACGTCGATGAAAACAGAGTCGATGAAACTTCCTATGATAATACGGATAACTCAAACGATCGGGGTGATGACGAACGGGATGAGGACGATAGCGATACCAACTCAACGACCACTGGTGACATTGACAATACGTTCACCAACGCGCATCACAGTTTCGAGACGGACGACAACGGTAATCATTCTTCCCCTGTAGTCGATTACGACAGAAGGTACAAGCCGGGCGATGCCGAAATCGCTGGTACAGCGTCGACAACCGGTCACGACGGAAGTGAGGGGAAGGTGGGCTCGGTCAAAGAGGGTCAGGAGGGTTCCGGAACAAAGGAGCTGCTTCCCCTGATCATAGGCGTTGTCGCGGCTGTTACGGTAGGCGCCATCGTCATAGCCGGGTTGGCGTACATGTGGGCCAGGAATCAGAGGCGGAAAAGAGAGAAGGAAGAGGACGATCAGATGAACATTATAACTGAGTATGTGGAGACGACCCTGAATGTTTGAGACGGGTCAACGGTGTAGATAGAGAGACAGATGTGAGTGGTCAGAAGATGTGTGCGGTCAGAAGATGTGTGCGGTAAGCAGATGTGTGCGATCAGCAGATGTGTGCAGTCAGAAGATGTGTGCGGTCAGAAGTAGTGTGCGGTCATCAGATGTATGGAAGAGAGACAATGATGTGGACAGGCATAGATGTGTGCAATCAACTGACCCGATTTTGAGGTGAAGAGAGACAGAAGCGGACAAGGATGCTTGAATATAAAAGGATTTACTGAACGACCACTTATGTGTGTACTAGACAACTCAGTCAATGTATGATTGCCGCTGGCGATTTATGATACTTTTGTTTAACATATATGTATGACAATGTCCGTCATGAATTACAGACGCGTTAGATGACAGTGATTAATGAAAGTTGTCTATTGACCTGCAGTACTAAGGCATAGTTTATTTTTCTTTTTCTTAAAGAAATTCAAAAGACAAAAACGAAAATAAGAAAAACAGATAAAATAAAATAAAATTGTCATATGTATTTATAAAGTTAATACAGTCGGACCTCTCTAAGCCGAGCTCAAAGGGACCCGAAAAAAATCGACTTACGGAGTTTTCGAGTTAGGGAAAATGGCGTAATAGGAGCAGATTAATCATAGACAATGTTGATATTGACACGGAGGGGAGGGAGGGTGGGGGCGCAGCCATACCGGCTAGAGGGCTTGACAGGAAAGAGAGGCGGTGTCTGATATTTTATATGAAAGGAAGCCAACTTGCTTTGACATACCGACACAGGCCCGTGAGAGGAGACACCTTCCCTCCGCTCACCTACTTTACTCCCTCAACAGTGGGATGGGGGAAGTAAAAATTTTCTTTTTAAAAAGTTTCACCCCAGAATAATAACCCAAACGACTTGGAAAATTCGACTAAGGGAGGTTGGAAGCCAAAAATTTCGAGTAAAGGAGATCTAAAATACATTAGTCTTATGAAGATTGGCTGGCACCTAAAATTTAATTCGATATAGGGAGGTTTTTGACTTAGGGAAGTTCGACTTAGCGAGGTCCGACTGTACCTATACAATTTTTTAATCATGTACTTCTTTTGTGGAGTAAAAAAATGAGAAATCGAGACTATTGCATATCAACCTAGACAGGATAATTATCGAATATTATTCTAATTTAATTAATTTTAATTCATAAAAATCTTAATGTCCACACTCTTTCCCATATGTCCGTTTGTTAGTTTTGATGATGTAAAATAATTTAGTAAAACAAATTTTTAACTTTAATTCGATGCAGTTTTCTGTTTGACAAGCAGAACGAATGATGCACGTAAACCAACAAATTCAATTAATTAAATTTAAAAAAAAATACTTTCTTGAAAACTAATGCTTTGATAATTCTTGTATATTTGTTCATTTGATTGCGGTTGGAGATTCGTTTAGGTGTAAATCGAGTATAATAGTCACACAAAAAATCTGGCAATTAAAATTCCCAAAAATTCATGTTAACGTATCACTTGCTATTATTCATAAATATATGATATCGACAATATTTTTTTTTGTAAAAATCACTTTTCAAGCAACAATGCATTATTTTTGGAATTTGATTTTTAAAACAACGGTTCATAGAGTGTCAATTTAGTAGAATAATTCTGTCGGCATTCAAAGGCATTCGGTATGTGCTTCTTTTAAAAATGTATTCTCTCCATAAGTTTTCCTTTTTATGTGTGCCTGTATCCATATTTTCCTTTTTTTTTGTTGTAATTTGATTGCGCTT